>JAEMOT010000387.1:205743-223491 GCA_019297695.1 Apostasia ramifera
TGTTAAACTAAGGGACCTAGGTGTAATTTACCTTTTAGTTTTTATTTTTTAATTGTTCAATGTATTAGAGTTTGGTAAACTAAATTCTATTTGGTCTGACACGAAAAGCTTGCAGCACAATAACTTTGAGAATAAACAATACTATAAAATTAAAATTTAGGATCAGATGATAAAAGCAAAGAGATTGGGACGATAGGCCGTCAAAGGGGTGCAGGGGTGATGTCCCAACAATACGGGCCTGTTCTATTTACTCTATATATATATTCTTCTTTTTGTTAAGATGACGGTATTCTAAATAACTTATAACCACCTCTTCTTCCTTTTGTGCACATTTTCTGATATAGTGATCAGTTCACTCTCTGTTTATCGCTTTTCCATAATGTTAAGATTTTTCATATAAATCTATGAGTTCTTGTGTTTATATTTCTCGTTATTTGTCGTTCTTTTAAGTAACATTGAATTAGAACTTTCTTACTAATAATTTAGTAAATTAAGATCTTAAATTATAATTGATCAATTTATTAGTAAATTATTCTTATTATTAAAGCTTTGTAAAATGGCTTATTATTTTATGATAAATTGCATTTAGATACCTATTTATAGAGTACCTCCAAGTGGGGTCTCAATTTAATTAATTTTCAACTTTCATCCAAGAACTTGAACTTTAATTATAAACATTCTATTACAAATAATTATTAAGTTTGTATGTCACACATGCACAAAATATCATTTCGCATTATTTTACCGCTATTTTACATAAATTTTTATTTTGAATGTGCAATTTTCACTTTAAATGAACTTCTTTTTGTTTGTATGTATATTTTACTGAGTTTGCATATATACGAGAAAAAAAGAGATAATTATCTACATGTCACATAATTTAATTTTATTTATATCTTATCCATCCATTCTTAGTTAATTACGTTATACACACTCAAAATATTATAAAATCTTACATACACACATTTTAACTTATTTCTATTATAATCAGTAATCATAATTTTTTAATGACCTAACTATAGTTAGATTACAAAAAATCTGAGCCGTTCATCATATTATTTTAAGGATATTTAAATATATTTTGAATAAAAATCCTAAGACCTTAATGTTTAAGTGGCGGCAAAGGAAGGAGATATTCGTGACGTGAATTGATTTTAGGACAAATCAGTACTTTAGTGTGATATTGAGGAAGAGACAAATATATACCATTAAGAGTAAAAATATAATTTTAATGGTTTACTAATAAATTTTTTTTTTCAAATAGATTTTAATTAAGTTTTAACTCATATATGTGTATGTAAGATTTTGTAATATTTTGAGTGTGCATAGCATAATTAACTAAGAAGGGATGGGTAAGACATAAATAAAACTAAATTGTGTGGCATGTAGGTAATTTTCTCAAAAAAAAATATAAAATTTATATAAAGTAGGAACAAATCATAGAAAAAATAATTTTTTTCAGATAAAATGAAATATAAAAATTGGTCATACCAAATATAATGTTTTATAATTTTTTTGCATTATATATGTATTTTTTAAATATATAAAAAATTAAAAAATTTCATACCAGATAAAAAACTATTATTATAAAATATTAAAAATTATATGAAAGAAGAAAATGAAATAGAATGAGCAAGGTGAGAGGAAAATGACGTAAAATTAACAGTATTTTGGTATTTAAAAATAGATTTTTTGATCATTTCGGTTATACTATAATTTTTTCATCGAAAAATAAGCTAAGCGTTGGAATATATTTTTAAATAATAGCTACTAAAAATAATTAGAAATTTTTACACACAAGACATAAAATTTACATAAAATTACACATTTCACCATCAATTTATTACCACTATCACATCATATTCATTTAAATTTTACGCATTTCACATATTTCACAGAGTCGTTATAATGATCAATCAGAGCCTATAAATGAATATGGTGTGATAGTGGTAATATTTATGAATTGATGATGAAATATGTAATTTCGTATAAATTTTATGTCCTGTATATAAAAATTTTAAATAATTAACTGATCCTTAAATACGAGTTCATACTGATTTTGTGATATACATAATGTGAGAAATATATCTGAATAATATTACTATTTTTACGGTTAGAACGTGCACAAAATGCAAAATCACATCAATCTATGCTTGAGAAAAATATAAAAATTTTAAAAAATATATTATTTAATTAGTAATCAGCTAAAGAACAGAGCCAATATATATAGACTATTTTAATTCACTCTTATTCTTTATAGTATAATTATTTTTATTTTTATATTTATATTTTATGAAATAGTCATTACCCACATTCATCAGAAATAATTATTTTACATGGGCTAAAAATATTATTTCAAAATTACATTTATTCATACACATACACATATACGCATACATATATATAAATTTACACATATATATATTTATATATTATATGTATATATATATACTTATATAAGTTATATTTATTTAGTCGTTAATATAAAATTAAATTTAATAATAACAAATAATATTAAATTTTATTTATGAGTATTTTAGTATTTTTTTAATCACTTTTTATTCTATATTTTATTTTATTGAAGTAAATAAAAGAATTATATTTATGAAGTAAATAAAAAAATTATATATATACTGTTGACGTACATGTGGCTCAAGCGCTGCATCACAACCATACACGTGACGCTCCTTCATCTTGAAACATCATGTATTAACCTTTGAAGCTGTTGGAGTCTCCCAAACCTTGTGAGTGAGGTTTGGAGCCTCCCAAACCTCGTGAGTGAGGTTTGGAGCCTTCCAAACATGACCCTTGTTCAAACAGCTCTCCCAACCATATCGGGCACGATGTTTCTCAGCTATACCTATCACTGTCAGCGTGCTCTGGCCGCACCATTTCCAAAGTAGCATGCTTCTTCCAGTCACGCAAATCAAGGACCCGCGTTCTTCAGCCATCACGAATCTCCAGAAGTAGTACCGAGATCAAAGGTCAAGCTCTCTTTTTACTGACTCTGGTCCCTCCAGTGCCCAACAAAGCAGCATAGGTTCAGGACTTGTTTATGCCCTTTTCTTCCGAAAAATCAGGATAAAGTTGTATCATTTGCTGCCTACAAATTGTTGTGTGCTCTTCTGGATTCCCCGAACTCTCTCTATCTCTTAAGCCTCAACAATCAGACTTATTCCTCTTTGAGTTGTCGTCTCTCAAGATTCTCTCTCTTTTTTGGTGTTTCTTGGAATCCCAACATCCTACGTCAATATATACTATATGTATATATATTTTTATTGTTAATTTTGATTAGGCAGTTGACTTATGAAGAACATATTTTTTTTTTATTATTTTGTAATAAGATGTGTTAAGCAGATTTAAAGTAACAAATTAGGATCAGCTTTAAAGTAAATTTAATGATCAATTTTAAAGTAATAAATTAAATTAAATAGGCATTTGAGTGAGACTTTATGTTTTTTTTTGTAATTAAATTTTTTATTAAAAATTGAATTTTAAATTAATAATATTTAAATAAATTAAATTAAATTAAATTTTAAACGTGATTTCAGACTCACGATCGCTTCTTTTTTTTTCACAGATTTTTAGAAAAGTATATCGGGAGATAAATATGATATTTCTATTAAGGCTAAAATTAAGCAATAATTAAATCTGATAAATTTAAAATTTAAAGAATAATAATAAATCATCTTTTGATTCATAATCACATTCCTTAAATATCTTAAATTTTGATATATATATATATATATATATATTTTGTGAGAATTTTAAATTAATAATATTCAAATTAAATTAAATATTTTTTTAATTAATTAATAATATTCATAATCATATTCTTTAATATCATCAAAAATATGTTCTCTTTGTTATTTTTTTTATTATTATGTTTATATTATTAATTAATTAATTAAAAATACTTAAATTTAAAAAATCATCTAATAAAAAACTATAATTTAATTATAATTCAACTATCAATTAGTTATGCAATTAATCATACTTGACCGGGAGTCTTCTACACTCTTTTTTTTATTCAATATCTTTATTTGTTGCTGGAAGTATTTTATTTTATTTTTTTAAAAAAAGAAGTACCTTTTTATAAAAATAAAAAAATCTTTTATTATGTGGGCTATTGTCCGATAGCGACGCGCTAATTAACCCAGGGTAACATTTATATTTTATTTTTAATAAAAAAAACATTATATTTTATCAATTGGCAAAATTATGTAACGCTCCCTCAGATTGGAGAACCTTAGATATAAATCCCGTGCCTTAAATTTGGTTCAGTCTGATCTAAATGTGCCTTCAAAATTGCACGTGTGAACATTGCGGTTAGGGCTGTTACTGATCCGATTTCGAGCCGAGCTAATACCAGCTCAAAATCGAATTAATCACATTTCGATCGACTTGAAATCGACTCGAGCTCAATTGGGTTCGACTTCGAGCCGGCTCGAGTCGATTCCAATCGATTTCGAGCCGATTTCAAATCTCAATTTTTTTTGAGCCAATCTCGAGCCGAGTAAGCTCAACTCGATCCGGCTCGAGATCGGCACAGTTTATAATATATATATATATATTATATTTAATATATATTATATACATATATTATATATATTTATTATAATATAAAATATATTTTAATTCGAGCTTGATCGAGCCGAGCCTACCCGGCTCAAAATCAGCTCAAAATTATTACCGAGACGAACTTTTGGCTCGTTAGTCTGCTCATTTAAATCGACTCAATTTCAATTCGATCTAAAATTGATTTAATTTTTGATTTTCGATCCATATTAACCCCCTTAATTGCGGATGAATGGTTACTAGCAATGAAAATTTTATTCTCTTTTTTTTTTTTTAAATTTCAATTATGTCCTCCCCTACACTCTCTCTCCCAACTGTAGTCCTCTATCTCTCCTTCTCTCGTCTTGTCATGATCCAACCATCATAATCTTTATTTATAATTCATCCGCACTCAGATTATAACTGATTAATGATCACAACAGATTTACTACGAATTATAATACCTTATAAATAATCAAATTATACAGTTATATATAAACTGCATATATATAACATCAATTTTACATATTAAAAATATCTGTCACATATATTTATATATCATCAATAATTATGAAAAATATTTACACAAAAATTTTATCACAATCAATTATGAGAATATATATAGTATCACACTATATAAATAATAAAAAAATATACAAAAAAATATCACTTTATTTTAATAAAGTTTTGCTGTATCGCCTCACTCATGTTCCTGTGATGGATTTATACTTGCTATAAAAAAGAGTTATTAGTTGACTTAATAGGTGAATCTAATCTAATCCTGTGATTGATTCATACCTGCTAAAAAAAGAGTCATTAGTTAACTCAGTAAGTGAATCTAATCTAACATACTTAATAAAATAGTCACATACATCATAATCATATTAAAACATATCAAAAATTTATTTGAATCTTTTATTACATTTTGGTTCCTATTTTTCAGTCAATCATAGCCACACCACCACATCTACTGTAACCAGCATACATTCACCACGAGATCGTCACTTCAACCAGATAACTTTTCGTAGGTTATCACCGGATACCGTCGCACCGAAATCCACATGTACATCATCACAATAGGTGACCCACACACAGTCACCTTTGGTGATCGTCATCACCCTAGGTAGTCAAAAATTACCACTGGATGTTGTCACATTAATATCATCATCAAGCTCGAACCGTAGTGAGTATAATTATGAAGAAAAATAAATTAACTTTTCCTTCACACAATATATAAGTCAATCTCATTATATGATCATTATATATTATAAAATTCAACATCAATTGATTACACTTATCATATAACTCAATTGAACTTAAAATTATCATAATTATTTTATCACAATCAACCACCACATATAAGAATATGATCGAAGAGTAAATAAATCATTCAACCATGAAAAACATATAATATTCACAGAGCACACAATATATTCTCAAAATATAATATTTTATCTTTTTAGTAAATTAATTTATAAATACATTAGAGTAGATCTACCTACCTCTTAGGCTGTTTGAAAATTTATTTTCATATATACACCCTCAAAAATGAAAACACAAACAAATTAAAATTTATTTTCTTTTAATAAATTTTAACTCATATATATATTTCATATTCTTATAAATCTCTCTAAATAAATATAATTTTGATTGAATACATATTAAGACTTTTGATAAAAATACATTTATAATCACTTACAGAAATTATATTTTATATCTAACAAATCAACTATTATTATATATAAATCAAATTTATTACTTTTTTATTCTCCCCCTCCTTCCTCTTCTAGCCATTAATTAAAAAAAATGCCTCTGTTATCCAATTAAATGAGATAATTATATTTTAATCTCAATAATTTTACCTCCTTACAAATAGATCTAAAATTATTATTTTTAAATCTAATTTTTCTTATATAAAACTAAACTCAATTTTAACAAATTTCACATCCTAATTTAAGTTACATTAAACTATAAAAATTATTATAATATAATTTAATATATCAATTTTTTTTAATTAATTCATACAATATTATTTAATTAAATAATAAATTAAATTTGAATTAATAAAAACCTAAATATTACACGTTTGCATCCAAAGGAGAGAGAGTGAGGGGAAGAAGAGGAGGGGACAGAGAGAGATAAAAGGGGCAAGCGAATGGAGCTACTAAAAGAAGGGATGGATGACAACTGAATTTTCCCCCACCTCCACTCCCTTTCTCTCTCACGCTATTATAAGTGCTATTGTGTGTATTTTGATAACCCACCGTTCGTGGCTTTGAGCAGCAGCAAAGAAGGAGGCTGGAGAGTACAACAGTGGAAAAGAGGCGGCAACGACGGAGGAGGCCAAAAAGCGAAGAGAGACAGAGGAGAGAAAATATACAAGATTGCTATAACATTTCGTGATTTAAATGTAGATGTATTATTCGCTTTGGTTTTAGGAAATTACCCAAGCATGCTTAACTATAGAGTTTCCCATCATTAGTCTTACGATTTTGCCCCAAAATGAGTCTCTAACTTTCAAGATCATATTATTTACTTATACAGCTTAGGATCTTCCCCCTTTTTTGATGTGAGATGATTTATTTTTGTGCCCTTTATACCACTTTTTATGTATAAGACGGTTAGGAGTTGCTTATGTCTTAGTAATTTTTTTCTTAGAACATCACCCAGCGATCACTCATTGCCTTTTTCAGTAATGGGTATCACAGGCCCATCAATTTTCGCCTGATTCGTCCTTGAATCATATTATATTTTGAAAAGTTGGCACTAATATAATATTGTAATATCCCGTGATCTAAATATAAAGGTATTGTCTACTTTGACTTTAAAAAATTATGTAACATGAGTACTTCCCGGGAGTTCATCCACTCCTCTCACCACTGTAGCATGTCAGGAGCTGCACTTTATTTCAGTAACTTATTTTCCTTAGGATATCATTTACGATCACTCTTCGCCTTCTTCGATCAAGGGCATCACAAATTTCATATTATTGAGAATTTTAAAAAATTATAAAAGAGTAAAATAAAGAAAGTGTTAATAATTATTATAAAAAAATTATTTATAATATTAAGTAAATTATAGTGCTATATTATTTTTTTAAAAAAATTGAATTAAAATATAATTAAAAACTAACCAACTAACTAACTATATATATATATAGAGAGAGAGAGAGAGGGAGAGAGAGAGAGAGAGAGGACGTCAGAGGTCAAGTCAAAAGGTGGAGTCTTTTCTATCGTCATGCTGAAGATTTTAATGGCGACTACCAAAGTTTAACCATGACTATATCAAAAAATAATTATAATAATAAGTTTATTCGGACTTTTCGTGAAAATAAAAATTATTATTTTTTTAATTAATATGAAATTGTTTTCATTAATAAATTGTTTTTGTATTTGAATATAAAATGATAAATATGTACATTAAAAATTCAGATTCCTCTTCAAAAAGTAGATTTTTTATAATCAAGTATCATTTTTTACCTAAAATGTAATCTTAATTAATGGTGTTAATATAAATCGAAGATCAAAAATCAGTCGAAGATTGAATCGATTTTAGATTAAATCAATCTAAATGAGTCAACTAACGAGCCAAAAGTTTAGCTCGATAATAATTTTGAGCCGATTTTGAGCCGGGTAGACTTGGCTCGAATTAAAATACACATATATATATATAATATGTTATATAATATATGTTATATAATATATATATTATAAACCGAGCCGATCTCAAGCCGGATCGAGTCGAGCTTACCGGCTCGAGATTGATTGGAAAAAAAATTGAGATTCGATTTATTTTTTAGCCGGTTCGAAAATGAATCGAAATCGGCTTAAAGTCGATTGGAATCGACTTAAGCCAGCTCGAAGTCGAATCCAACCGATTTGAGCCGATCGAAATGTGGTCGATCCAATTTTAAGCTGGTATTAGCTCGGTTCAAAATCAGATCAATAACAGCCCTAATCTTAATGCTTGAATATGAGAAGAGATTTCTCTGCATAGAAAATCTCATCTTATATTTGTATCGTATTTGCTTATAAAAAATATAATACGAAATTCACTATGAAGGAGTAATGACTTCTTATTGCACTCTAATGCCCCATTAGATGTCTCAAAGCTTTGTATTCTAAATGCTACTGTAGACAGAACATTTCTATTGGGCTCCAATATGATATCGTTATTTTAATGAAATTCGACGAATAATGCTTTTGTATTATTCTCTAATACTATCGTATCATGTTAATACCATTGTGAATGCCGCATACTTTTGTATCGTATTATAATATGATCACGTTATATCAGTGCAATTATGTAAGATGCATGACATTTATATTGTATTTTAATACAGTAATATTGTTTTAGTGTTACGATAAAAATTCAATTTTTATGTACAAATATTTTTTCATAATTAAATAATTTTTTTTTCTGTTAAATGAACGATATCAGCAACATAATTTTTAGTCAAAATTAAATTATAAAATCCCAATAAAAATAGTTTTAAATTTGAGCTAATTATTTTACGATGGATGGAGTTTAATTTTTTAACCTATTTTATTAAAAGTATTCATTTTATATATTATATATTATATGTTAATACGTGGTTCCAGTGCTGCATCCCTGCCGTACACGTGACGTCGAGGTGGCATTTGGTCTTTTTTTTATTTACTAATTCATTTATTTGTTCTCACAGGTTCCAGGCTCCGGTCAAACCTCGGACACGAGGGTTCAATCAAGTCTCGTTCACGACGAGCTAGGATCATCTCTGATAACATCAATGACGATGTTACAAAGCGGTGCCCATCACAGTCAGCTTGGCCCGATCGCGTCGTTTTCCGTATAAAACACTTTTCCCAGACACACAAATTAAGGATCCGCATGCTCCAGCTGTCACGGATCCCCAAAAGCAGTACCAATATTAAAAGTTAGCATCCTCCTTTTGCTGATTTTGGTCCCCCCGGTGACCGACAAGCGGCGCGAGCTCAGAGCTCGCTCACCTCCTTTTTTCCAAAAAATCAGGACAAAGCTATATAGTCCATCGCCTACAAATACCCTTGAACAGTTTTCAAGAAGACGGATCCAAGAGGAGAGAATCAACAAGAGCGGCCAGAGCGCTAGCAACCTCCCGGATTCTCCATTCTCATTGTATTAGAGCTCCAACTGAGGAGCTCTCTCTCTTCCCCTTTCTCTTTCATAAGCATTATACGAGCCCTCACAGCTACCTTTTTTCTTTAGTGAAAACTCTTCACTGATCGACCGGTGGACGTAGGGGACTTCCTCCCTGAACCACCTTAAATCTCTGTGTATTGCTCTGGGTGTTTTTCTCTTTCTTAACTGACAGGCTTATCCTTCTGCGCGCCGCTGTCTTTCAGGATTTTTTTCTCTTTTTTGGTGTTTCTTGGGATCCCCTACGTCCTACGTCAATAATATATAAATTTTTATTAGACTTATTTGTTATATATATATAAATTATTAATTATTTAATATAGATTGTGTATATATAAAATTTTTAATTATGAATGAGATTATACAAAGATTGAGTTTAGCTAAATTTATTTTTTATTAAAATAATTTTAAATTATATAAAAAAATCGAATTAAATTCAGACTTAAATATTTGAGCGAATTTGGAGTTTGGATAGATGGTAAAAGCTGTAAACCCCGGCTGGAGCACCAGCCTCCAAAAGCCATGTCCGCACTTCTCTGCTGCCAGAGGTAGAAGAAGGACTTCGTAGAGAAAGCAGAAACAGGAAGGGTTCCTCTATCTCCTTCTCCCCGCTATCGTTCTCTAGCTTCCGCCATACATCAGAGGGAATCCGAGAGGAACATCGAGGTTTGCGAAGTTGAGCCGATGTCGACGTTGATGAACGGTAGAGTCGTCGGCGGAGGAATCGCTACAGCTGCGGACGCCGGAGGCTTGAAGGCGGCTGGAGGTGGATTAGCTGGAGTTGGAACGGGGAAGAACATTGAGGAGGAGCTGTCGCTGCCGATACTCTTGGCGGAGCGCGTGCGGAAGGCGGTGGCGGAGGCGGAGTCGTTGAAGGTGGAGTGCGCCGAGGTCGGCAAGCAGGTCGATCAGCTGGCGACTATGCTCCGCTCTGCCGTCCGCCGGGCCACCGCCTCCCCCTCCGTCTACGATCGCCCGGTCTGCCGGATCTTCGCCGAGGCTGCCAAGACTCTTGAACGAGCACTAGCCCTAGTCCGCCGTTGCAAGCGCACCGGTGTCCTCCGCCGTGTCGTCACAATCACTACTGGCTCCACCGACTTTCGGAAGCTCGTAACGCTCCTCGATGCCTCTCTCGGCGATCTCCGATGGCTCCTATCGGTCTATTCCGACGACGGCGGGGCGACCGGTGGGATTGTGCTTAGTCTTCCCCCGATCGCGAGCACCGATCCGATCCTCTCATGGGTGTGGAGCTACATCGCCACCGTCCAGATGAGCTCCTCAGCCTCTGACCGCGTGGAGGCCGCGCACGCCCTCGCTAATCTTGCCCTCGACAACTATCGGAACAAGAAGATCATCATCGAGGAGGGCGGCGTTTCCCCCATTCTCTCGCTCCTCCGCGACGGCTCGTCCGTCGACGCCCAGATCGCCGCTACCGCCGCTCTCTCCAACCTTGCCTCTGGCCCCGACCATGTGTCCCTCATCCTAAAGGAACTTGCCGTGTCAATCATCGTCCACGTCCTCTCCGATTCCCCCATGCGCCTCCAAGTGCGCGTCGCCTTCCTCATCTCCCGCATGGCTTCGTACTATCCCCCCGCCCAGGAAGAATTCGCCTGCGAGAACGCCGTTCGTCCCCTTGTCTCCCTCCTAAGCTTCGAGGTCCCCCTTGACGAGCCCAAGGTCTGTACTAGCATCCACTCTCTCGTCAAGGGAATGACCGACCATAACACCTCCAATTCCACCGCCGGTGGCCATGGTGGTAGCAGCCGAGGTAAAAGCTCCCGCGACTACTACTACTCCTCTCACCACCGCAAGGAGCGAGAGAACGAGAGCCCCGAGTTGAAGCACGCTTTGAAGGTCGCTTGTGCTGAGGCCCTGTGGATGCTCTCCCGCGGCTGCGTCTCCAACAGCCGCAAGATCACCGAAACCAAGGGTCTCTTATGCCTTGCCAAGCTTGTCGAGCGCGAGAAGGGTGAACTTCAGCACAATTGCCTCATGACGGTCATGGAAATCGCCGCTGCCGCAGAGTCCGACGCCGACCTACGGCGCTCTGCCTTCAAGTCCAATTCCCCTGCCGCCAAGTCTGTAGTGGAGCAGCTCCTCAGAGTTGCTCAGCAAGGGAGCAGCAACCCAGCTCTACACATCGCCGCCATTAAAGCCATTGGGTCGCTGGCGAGAGCGTTTTCGGCTAGCGAAACTAGGGTTTTGCAGCCTCTGGTGCTCCAGCTCGGGCATTGGAATCCAGATGTTGCCGCTGAGGCAGCTACTGCTTTGGGTAAGTTCGCGTGCTCCGAAAACTACAACTGTGTCCACCACTCAAAGGCAATCATCGAGTGTGCAGGAGTGCCACCATTGATGAGATTGCTAAGGTCAGGGGAGAAGACACAGCTGCCCGGACTCGTTCTTCTCTGCTACCTTGCCATTCATGCTTCGGGCAGTGAAGCTTTGGAGAGGGCGAAGGCTTTGGTAACTCTTGAGTCCGTTTCTCGTACTGCCATTGCTCAGCATCCTGCCATCAAGGATTTGCTCCCAAATGCAATGTATCATCTTGAGCTTTACCGCGGAGGTGCACATACCCATAGAGATCCTTACCCTTTGTAAATTCTGCTGAAGAAGAGAAAGTACTAGATTAGTTTGAAGGATGCTGCTTGCCCTTAAGTTGAGAATATGTTGAACAAGTTTTTGATATGTGATACTAACAGAAGATCCTAAATTTCGGAAAGTTTGGATGAGGTTGAAGTCAACTGAAGTGAGCTTGGGTTCCTGGCTTAAATCAAATGAAATTGGACAAATTATTACAGGCCTCTAATGCTTACAGCCTCACACCATCCTGCCAGTCGATAAGAGTTTCATTCAGCTTGTACAGTAAAGCTACCTTCCTTCGTGAATTTATTCTCTTGGTGTTTGTTTATTTTTATGTTTTACTCTCATCATGGATTGGCATCCTTGCATCCATAATAAAACCTCGTTGCAATTCTTTGATTACCAAGATCAGATCATCTGTTTTGATTTACTACAACTAGTCAACTCTTACTTCGACTTAGAACTAGTCGTCCAAAGATTTAACAAATCAGGAATATACATGATGTCCTCCAAGAAGACCTCCATAGGGTTGCGAGTCGATCTCCCACCGGTGTCATCGACACTTTCAACTATAAATAGAAGATTTCTCCTTTTGAAAAGGGAATGGATAAGCTGATACCTGAGATTACCGAAGTATACTAGAGCGAGTACTATGACCAATCAGCTGATCGTTTAGAGATATTCCCCACTTTGTAATCCTCTTCTATAATTGCCTCTAGTGACCTTTTTTTTCGAATATTAGAATCCTTTACTTGGCTTGATTCATGGAAGTAGGAGAATTTCTCTAACCTTGTAAACCTTGTGTATTTTCTTTGGTTTTTTATTTCGATTGTTCTTGTTCTTCTTGCGAAGCCTAGCATTGGACCAGATCTTCCTCATGCAAGTTTCCTTGCTGATTTCTCTTGACACCGATTTTCGTTAACACAAATATTAGGTTTTGCATGATTATTTTTGACAGCTCACTGAAGGTTTGTTATTAATTTGTTAAATGTAGAGCACAAACTTTAGTTATAGTACTTTTCTCTCAATATTTATAATGGTCATGTGGTATAATTCATTAAGTTCATAGTTACTATGTTGGTGTTCTCGAATTTTTATCTCAAACCTTTGATTTATCAAAAATGTTGGTGATTATCTATTATTTGCAGTGTCCTCTCTAGTACATCTTATTTCTTCTTGATTTATATCTTATTTCGTTCTCATTATTATTATTTTTGTTATTATTATTATTATTCTAGTCATGTTTAGCCCATATTCACATCGATATATGTCTCTTTGAACTCTTTCATATATATCTTCGAGATCATTTAGTCGTCTCATACCCATATTACCTTAATCACACATTCCCTCTCCTTTCCTTCTTTTTGCTCTTCTCTCTTCTTGCCATAAATGGGGTGGCTCTAAGAAAAAGAAAGGGGACAAAGGGCGAGGAGGTGGGCTGGCTGGGAGTAAATGAGAGGAGGAGAAAGGGGAGAGAGATGGGGAGGGGGGTTGGTTAGGGGAATTGAGGAGAGAAACATATTAGTCAAGTTTAAGTAGTTGGATTATTGATAACAGTTGTTTAAATGGATCATAATATGATAAACCTCAAAACCTCAAACACTACACCAGTTTAAATCATTGGATTATTGATAAAAATGTTTAGCGGATATCAATCAATGAATTTATGTGGAACCAATTTGAGAGGAAAAGTTCTATATGAAATGATTATCAATAATATGGACAGAATCCTGCTATTATCATTATAGTTTTTGTTATTGTTGTTTACTTCTTAGCTCAATTTTTCTTCTATCAAACTTTCATGTGAAGGCTGGTTCTTAGATTGTTTTCAGTTTTTGTTATTGTAGTTTTTCTGGGTAATACTTAATGAGAATTGCTACTTCACAGCCCTCAACTAGAGTCAAACTAATTTAATGAGACTTGTTATTTATGCATCAGTAGGGTTTAGCATCTAAGATCTTGGGTTTAAGGTTTTGAATCAAACTAATCCTAAACCCTAAAATGCTAGAGAAAGAGAGAGAGAGAGAGAGAAGAGAGTTAAGAGTCTATGTTATTTGGTCCAGTTATTTGCCTTTATTGTAACTTTTTAAATAGATCATGTATTTGAATTATTTTTGATAAATGAAAATTTTATATGAGTGTAATTTAGTTATGGAATGGGTTGACGTGAGAGATTTCGGAAGGAATCAATATCCTGAAAGGGAATGATAAGAAAACTTTATGTTAGAATCTGAAATCCCTAACTATTCTCCAAATTCCACTGTTAATGACTTCATTCCGCCGATTTTACACAATTTGATATCGGAGTATTCACTTCGTACGAACTTTGGTGTCAAAGCAATTAAAAAAGTGAATATTATATTTTGAAAATTTTAGGTAACTAATACGAAATTGCCTGACTGCTCTTTTTTTGGTTAGGCCAGCTGTGGCTGTGAGTGGTGTTTGTATAGAAGATAATGTTTACAGAAAACTGCTAGTACTGTAGCAGCTGTATGTTCTTTCACCTGAAAGCTGTGAATTGTAGGTTTGAATTTTTTTTCTTCCTTCCATAGATTGGAAATCACTGCATAATTACTAGAATGTTTGTTATCTCTGCTTTCAATTCTTACTAATTAATGCTCGACATCAAGGTGACACTTGATCGTGTGATACCTCATAAGAGATGCACCGTTAGACAAATCTCACATTGACAAATTACGAAAAAATATTGAAAATATATATATATATATATATATATATATATATGTATATGTATGAAAAAATACATATACTTTTGTAGACATATTTTGAGGCAAAATCGTGTGGCTAATGACTAGAAACTCATAGTTAAGCGAGCTAGGGTCAAAGTAATATTGCGATGGGTGACCTTCTCAGGAACCTACTCAGTCGCATAGTTTCTCAGAAGTCAAAGTGAATAATATCTATGATGGGTTGGGCTGTTACAAATTGTCCATGGAGGCAATTATAAGTGTTTTAATTGAGACCGAGAAGATGGTAGGCAAAATGCGCAAGACAAACTCTCTGGCTCGGAATGCCCAGGTTATTGGAGACCTTCTGTCAGGGTTTCTGGAGATGAGGGTTCGACCTCTGCTTGCAGGCGTCGCGCTGGATGGACTTCCTCATCAAGAGGAACTAGGATGACAGAACTGCGCGAGATGTTAGCAAATCTTACTAATCTTATTACTAGACTCGCCACTCAGCAAGCTGCAGTCCTTCAACGGACCTAGGCGGCCAACGCTACTGCTGATCTAGCCTTTCCGCCGGTCGCGGCGGTTCTTGCTCCACCTCCGCTGGTCGCGGCAGATGCAGGTCAAGTCCTGCTGCCAAACGTGGCGGCCTTAGCTCAGAATCGTTCGCCAATTGCGGCGATCCTTCCACCACTTCCACAAGAGCAGAGGGGGGCTCCTCCCCCTTCAAGAATTCCCTCTGCTGAATCTTCAGGCTTCTTTCAGCCTCTTAAGCGATACCCTCCTCACTAGGAGACTCAACCTAACCTCTCCCCTCTTCCACCTCTTCCTCCTTGTCCTCTACTTCTACAACCTGCTCTTTTGCCCCGGTCTTTCCTCCTTTCCTGGCTGAAAGAAGCCCTTTCTTCTCTGGCGTTCAAGCTCCCTAATATGGGCCTAATACCTTCTTTGGTCCCCTCGACAGCAATGCCTCTTTCTGCGACGCCATTTGTCAGGCGCCTATCCCCAAAAATTTCAAGCTGCCATGCCTTGAAGTCTACAAAAGAACCACAGACCTTAGCGAGCACATTCAGGGGTTTGAAGCTACCCTTCATTTTCGCCATTTTAACGAGGCGGCGAAGTGTCACCTTTTCACCTAGTTTATTAAGGTGCCCAGAGGCTCTATCAGCTCCTATGAGTATTTGATGTGGGAATTAGTCCAACATGAATGGTGCTCGCCAAAAAGGAAAGCTTGCGGAATTACACCAACATTAGGCCAAGAGTAAAACAGATTTGATCGACGTACTTCTCACGGCGCTACTCGGCGGTCAGGCCGTCGTCCCTCCGCTTCGCCTGAACCTTCTTGGCCTGCGCCCCTCTCGCGATCACGATCTCTCTGATTACCTCGTGGCACGTCGAATTAAGGAAAACTCTATGCGAATCGAACTACAGAGCTGCAAATCCCGACCAATTAGCGATCAAAAAGAATCGGAAAAAGGGAGAAGGAGAAATCTTTTGACGAAATTCTTAAAGGATATGAGTCATCTTTTCTTCTGAGCTCTTGGAGGAATCGCAGAGAAGCAGAGAGATCGAACGACAGAGCTTATAGAAAAATCGAGGAGTATATATTTTTATGCGGCGTTCATCTGGAAACTTCTGTTTTTGATTTCTTAAATTTATTCATGATTTTTGAATAACGAAATATAAATTTTAGGATAATTACTTTTAATCTACAATTTTATTTTGACAAATTTACATATATACCCCTTAATTCATTTTAGATTACATATTAAACTTCTTATTTTTTAATTTTACAACTTCATCCTTCAAATTTTTTAATAATAAAAACTAATAGAATATATATATTTACAAATATATTTATATAATATTTTGTATATACATATTATTAGTAATAAGCATTCAAATAATTATAATCAGCAAAAAATTTTTTTTTAAAATCTTGAGAAAGGCTTAAATATGTTTTTTTTGAATGATTTAAGAAGTGGAGTTGTAAAATTAAAAAATAAAGAGTTTAATATGTAATTCAAAATAAATTAAAAGGTATATATATATGTAAATGCCTTTTTATCTTTTTATATATTATATATTCATTTTTAATAAATTGTATCATACATATTTTTATTATATTATTGTCAACAGTTAGATTTATGTTGAATCTCAAACATAAACATGGCATTTAAAGGCTTTTAAACTGCTTTATTTTTCGGTGAAGTAGGGAAGCTATCCTTGAATTATCATTATGTATTTTTCTAAATAATTCTTGGCTCCTCTTCTTCTGGGCCAGCATTCTAAATTGGAAATATTATATTTCACTAATTCTTAGGACTTTCATTTTTTTTTCCGTCAATAATTATATATATATTATTAAAAATATTATACTAAATAAATTATAATTATAATATTAAAATAATTTTATACATTTTATGATACATATAATATAATTTATGAAATATATATTGTGGGAACGGAGAGTATGACAATTTTATTATGATATTTACCTAACTGCTCCTTAAATTTTTGACCTATAAATAATTGTGATATTAATTAGTTCAAGTTGTTTAAGGGCCTGTTTGGATTAACGATCAAAATCAAAATTAAAATTATACTAATTTAAAAAATAATGATAATAATAATAAATAATTTTTTTAATTATTTAACATAAATTTTAATATAAAAAATATTATTTTACTTCACATACTCAATAATTTTTAATAAAAATATTAATTTTATTTCACATTTTAGATTAAAATATTCAAATCGAGTATTT
>JAEMOT010000387.1:223696-253593 GCA_019297695.1 Apostasia ramifera
ATTAAAATTTTTGTAGAATAATTAAAAATTTTATTTATTATTATTTTTTCTTTTAAACTAGTACTATTTTAGTTCTATTTTTGATTCTCACGTCAAACAGATTTCGGATCTCAACCTTTATTTTGTAAATATTTAATAAAATATTATATATTTTTTTAATTCAACGTTATGCAGCTTGGTGAAATGTCAAATGGGCTTCGGTCTTTTTATTTTTATTTTTATTTTTTTCAATTAGACTGTATATAAATTATTTTTGGGTAAATTGCATTGATCTTTTATAGTTAAAGAGAGAATAGAAATTGATCGTAATTTTTAAAAATTTATAAGACAGATAAGGTATGATTTAACGAGCACATACGTTCCCTCATGTATAGCTTATCTCAGTGTATTATCTCATCGCTTCGATTTTCACCAGTTAATGTAATCTTTATTGGCATAAACTGTCAATATGAATTAAACATCGTTACGAATTTTTTTTTGTTATATAAAAATGCCTCTCATTTAATCTTCACAATCTCTATATCTTTTTTCTTTTATTTTTTTATAGCTTATTATGGCTTAAATTTATCTTTTTGCAAATATTTTAAAATTAGTATCAATTTGCATTCTCTTTTTACCTTAAAAGCCCTCAAATTCATTGCTACAAAGTTAAATTTATTTGTATTTATTGACATATAAGAATATAAAATTATTTTTTTAAATTTTTTTAAAGTTTAATATAAACTCATTTTTAGGCAAATCTATATGCGGAATGACAAACGAAAAATACCTCCTGTTTATTCTTTAAGGAGCCTGCATTGCTCTTGTCGATTCGAATCTCACCCTGTTCGAATATTGAAGGAACCTCAAACTTTCACCCCTTTTAGAGATCAGTGGAGGCCGCTGCGATGAGGAACGAGCGAGCAGTGCGCGGTTGCAGATGCCGGAATGTTCTTTAGATAGTTGTCTGACTTTCAGTGATTTTTTCAAAACTCATTTTTTCTCTGAAACTCGACTTCCAGTGACTTCAGGGGAATCTACGTGGTTAGTTTAAGTGGCATTGAAGGAAAGCTTATATCATATTCTCTGCACCGGAGAATTGCGTAATGGTAATGCTTTAATTTTTGGACGAGAATGAAGCCAAATTAGAAGGCCGAGGGAAGAGGGGATCGGAGGGCCAAAAGTCTATTTTATTTTAAAACTCGGTCAAAATTATTGAGTTTTTATATTTTTAAATCAATTTCAACTAAAAAGCTATACAGCTTCAATCGAGTTCAGCCTCGAAATCTCTAAAATAATATTCAATAAATATTATTAATAATTTTAAATTTTTAAAATTTAAATAATTTATAAAAATTGAAAATTATTTAAAACTGTTAAAATTAATATTTTTATTATGTGCCCGAAAATTAAAATAAAAACCGAGTTTGAAAACCTTTGGTCAAAAGGTTTATTTATTGGTTATCATCTCCTCGTGACCTCCTGCCCGATGGTGCCGGACCCCTCCGCCTCTCACCGTCCCACGCCCCCAAGCTTTCTGTTGTCTCTCTCATTTCGCTCCATGATCGCTGCTGTAAAAAAGAGGCGAGAAGGGTGAAAAGCTTTCAAGAAAGGGAGGATCGCGAGCCGGTGGATGGCATCATGACCCACAGTCCAACTTTTCGCCGGCTGCCCAGCCTTGGGACGGGTGCAATCCATTGCGCCGCGACCCTCCTACTCGATGAAATTCCCCGCTCAACGCCGGCGTTGTCACTGCAGATTGCGGCTACTCCTTCCGTCGATCTGTCGCCTGGCATTCGCTTTCCGCTACTGGCGTTGTCAGCATTTTCTGAGCCGCCATGGATCGAGGCGCTTTCGCGGTCTGCGTCCCAACGAATCAGCAGAGGCCCGACCGATGGTAGCCTCTTGTGCTTTTTTTGTTTCTTCGTTTTGGTTAGACGAGATCTGCTGTTCTTCTGGCTTCTTTAAGTGCTTTTGTTGCCAATGGTGAACTTCTTGGGCCTATCTGCCTCAATTTTGCTGTATTTTTTTCCATTTTATTTCTTCAGATCCTTTAAATTCACATTAATTAGAAAGCTTCCGAAGCTGAATTCTACTAATTAGATGAGATTGCACCAAACAAGTACTAATTAATTGTGGCGCTTGTCTTTAATGTTAGAATTTTCTTAATCTTCCACTTGAAATTGGTATACAGTTGGACTGAGGTGGGAGGATCTCAGGTTGTGATGCACAATAGAGCGTTCCTTCACATATAATTTGTCTATAAGTTGCTCACTCTGTATGTTTTTCACATTGCTGACATCTAATGTTTGGGTGTAGGATGTTGTTGGATGTTCCCAGCGATGTCACAATTGATGTGAATGGGGCAAGTTTCTCATTACACAAGGTGAACTTTCTTCACCTTTTCTGGTCATTTTCATTTGTTGGCTCTAAAGATATTCTTAATGCATGAGAGCTTTATCATTCTAATTTAATGTTCTTATTGAAGTAGTTATTATGGGATTCGGCATCATTTTTTTGTGCTTCACAACTTAGGAAATATAAAATCATATGCTTTTCTGATTTTCTTGAATCAATTTTTCGTGGAACCATAGAGGGGAAGTAACATAAAGTATGCATCATTGGATCAGCTTATTGTGGAACTCTGAAGAATATCGAAATATCAAAGATTAATATCTGGACCATGTCCATAATTCAGGAACCTGTATGTTACAAGTTGCTATTAACAAGTCCTCTTTATTCATTTTATGTATTGTTGATACGATTTTTCAGTCTGTTCTCTATGGTGGCAAATATTCTGACAATTGATCATATGTGTTGTCTATGGTTTCATTCTACGTATTGTTCATCATCTCTTTCACAAGTTTATTCTATCGGAGTTCTTAATGGCTTTTGTCTTATGAGAAGAATACATTTATAGTTAAAAAAGTGCTGCATTAGATCTCATGGTTTGTAAGGAATGTCTGTTGAGTCATATGTCTCTTTTCGAACAATGTAGTTTCCACTTGTCTCTCGAAGTGGTCGAATTCGAAAGTTAATGGCAGGATACAAAGATTCTGGTATCTCAAGGATAGAACTACTAAATCTGCCTGGTGGTGCTGAGGCATTTGAACTTGCTGCAAAGTTCTGCTATGGTGTTAATTTTGAGATCACAACTAATAATGTTGCTCAACTGTTCTGTGCGTCTATGTACCTCGAGATGACTGAAGAATATGCATCTGAAAACCTTGCTCCGCGCTCTGAAGTTTACCTTAATGAGATTGTTTGCAAAAGCCTTGAAATGTCCGTTGAAGTTTTGTATCAATGCGAAAATTTACTTCCATTTGCCGATGAACTGAATATAGTTGGCAGATGCATTGAGGCAATTGTTTCTAAGGCATGTGCAGAGCAGATAGCCTCTAGTTTCTCGCGCTTAGAATACAGCAGTTCAGGTAGGCTTCATCTGAGCAAGCAAGCAAAGAGCAAGGGAGACTGGTGGATTGAGGACCTCTCAATACTTCGTGTAGATTTGTATCAGCGAGTTATAGAATCTATGAAATGTCGTGGAGTTCGTCCTGAGAGTATCGGCTTGTCACTTGTCCAATTCACGGAGAAGAATTTGAGAAGGAAACCAGACATATGGAACTTAACTAGCCATCCAGGAATTGACCTCGTTGAAAGTATCACTAGTCTTTTGCCTGTAGAAAAACTTGCAGTTCCAATTAGCTTTCTCTTTGGGCTTTTAAGGTCCGCAATCATGCTTGACTGCACAATGTCCTGTAGGATAAATCTTGAGAGGAGAATTGGGTCACAGTTAGAAATGGCAAGCCTTGATGATCTATTGATACCATGTCAAAATGCTGGAGACACTATATTCGATGTTGACACTGTCCATAGGATCCTCGTGGTTTTTTCTCAGCAGGATGAGAGCGAGGATGGTAGTTCAGGTTACGATTCAGATTGTCTTAACCCTCCCTCGCAAACTGCACTGGTTAAAGTTTCAAAGCTAGTCGACAACTATCTTGCTGAGATCGCTCCAGATGCAAATCTCAAGCTGGCCAAATTTATTGTCATCGCAGACACATTGCCAGGATATGCTCGCACGAGTGATGATGGCCTGTATCGTGCAATTGACATCTATCTGAAAGTATGTTTCCTTCTTTCTCTACAACAGATTTAGTTTTCATTTAGTATAAAATTACACCCAAAGTCACAAAGGTTAGGGAAATTTTCCGCGGTAATCTTAATCGCTTCAAATGAGTTCTTTTCCTGCCATTTTTAATTTTAGACCTTACGTTTTCAAATGCTCACTGATGCCCTTTCCCAGGAGTTAGCTTCCAGATGATTGATCAGATTTTCTTTCTCAAGTTAAAGCGCATAGAATATGATATTTTTGACATGGGTAATTCTACTTGGTGACTTTCAGTATATATTTCCTTTTGGAAATTTGCATAACTGTCACAATAAGCTTGTTTATGTAATATAAACCCTTCAAATCACGAGATTTACATTACACATCATATGCAAATATACTGTATTTTTTGCATAAAACAATTATATTTTACGAACTTCGGCAGTCTTAGTTATTTATGCTGATGTGGTTGAGTTACTTCTAATCCGAATTTGGATGGAAGATATCTGTTTGTTTATTGGTGCAACAATTTCAAATGCCTTGCACTTTTACATTTATCAATCTGTTTGTATGGACAAGGGTTGAAGTATTATTTTGAAACTTTGAACGCTAAAAATAGTAAAATGTGTGGTGAAATCTTAATATTTACAGGCTCATCAAGGATTATCAGATGTAGAAAGGAGAAGACTCTGCAAACTAATAGATTTCCAGAAACTATCTGAGGAAGCTTGTTCTCATGCTGCGCAGAATGAGCGCCTCCCCCTTCAAGCAACAGTTCAAGTTCTCTACATTGAGCAGCTGAGACTCAGAAGTTCCCTTGGTTGCTCCAACGATGAGAATGTAAACGCAAATACATTGTATCTACCTCGACGGATCGGCAGCTGCGCACACAGTACAGCCGCGTCCCCTCTGGACAACTATGCGTCTCTCAGAAGAGAGAACAGGGAGTTGAAGCTCGAGCTGGCGCGAATTCGTATTCGGCTCAAGGACCTCGAGATAGGCCATGCATGCATCAAAGAAGACATGGAGAAATCCAACTCTCAGAAGTTGATGTGTTCCATCTCAAGGAAGATTAGGAGGCTGAACTTATTTAAAGGAAGCAACCCACCATCTAAGAAATCTCAGAGGTCAGACAACAGCCTTGCTTGAAGAACGTGAGCTTGATCTTAACTCCATTGAATCTCAGTGATGCATATATGTGTTTTTCTTTGTTAATTTGCAATATGTCAAACTTTAAGACAATAAGTTCAGCTTTCAAATAACATATATGTAATTTTTCATATATATATATATATATAAATATATAAAAGTATGTGTGCATGCATGTATGTATGTAATATTGCAATAACTACACATGTTAAATTTTTTATATTCATTATGAAAAATCTAAATACAATTGTTTATCTATATATTAATTTTATTTTAAATTTAATTTATTTGTAAAAAATGCTTACATATATGTCAGTTCCAAATTTTAAATATTCTTATTTTTTTAAATATATTTTATTGTTTTAATAAATTTGATTTATGAAATAATTTATAAATAATATTTTAGAATTTGTTATAAAAAATTTAAATTTTGCTTGATAGGCAAATAATTATTTTTTTAATGAATTTAGCAGTGGGTTTCGATTTTGTTTATTTGTTATTAATAATTTTAGAATTAGGTTTAAATTTTTTTTAAATATGGCCTAAATCTTTAGCGTTAAACTTAAATTAAATACAAAAGTTAAATTATCAATATCTCTTTTAAAGATATTAAAAAATTCATTAAAGAGTAATATAAAAAAAATTAAATTTAAAAGTTAAACTACCAATGTCTCTTTTAAAGATTTTGAAAAATTTGTTAAGGAGTAATATAAAAAAATTATTAGGGAAGGGCACACCTCTCTCTTAGTAAAATTCACCTTTGATGTTCTACTTTATTACGAAAAGATTAAAAGATCGTGCAATTTTAACTCAAGACAAATGATAATTATTTTAATAAATATTTTAAAAATTATGAATTAAATTCAAACGATTCAAGTCTAGTAAGAAATTAAAAATTTCAAATTTTATTTATGTTAAAATAAAATTAATTCGAGCCAACTCAACTCTAATTTTCAATTTCAACTTAACTCAAAATAAGATTTGATTCAGCTCAAAATGCATCTTAAATTTTAATTTTTTAAAATTCAAAAATATAAATTAACATTAATATTTTTTTAATTTTTAATATTATAAAATTTATTCATATTTTTTATTAATTATTTATAATAATTTTAAAAATAAATTGAGAGTTTTTAGAAGTCAATAATAGCCATGAAAATTTTTTCTCTCATAACATGGGACAAAGAGTTTTTAATTCAAATAAAAAAAATCATAAAAATCAAAATTTATTCATTTTACAAAAAAAATTCTATATTAGCATAACTCTAGAACTACAATAATTTTATCAAATAATTAAAAATAAAATTATGTAATATATATTTTTGTATTTTAATATATTTTTAGCCACTCGGATCAATTTTTAAGTCAACTTGAATTAATTTTTGAGTCAAATATTAATTCAAATTTAACTTTAAAATTAATTTTGAATTATGTTATTTTGCTAGTGATTTGAACGGCTTATTTTTTAAATAATTTTAAATTTCAAATAAATTTTTAAAATAAGTTATTTTGGTGAGGAGCCCCACCAAACACCCACGAAATTTGGCTTATTTTGGACGGAGTGCTGCACGTGTGATCTTCGCATTTCTCGTTCTCCACACGTGTTACTAGTCTATTATTATTTTTTTAAAAATTTTAGCGATTTAAAAAATGTTTTTTTTTTTTGGATAAGGCGATTAAAAAATGTTGTTTTCAAAAAGATTAGTAAAATCCGTGTTCCATCCTCCAATCTTCTCCTTTCTCGGTTCCACCTTGGCGGAGCGGAACCCAAATTGAAGCCATCAGAATCACGTTTTGGAAATCTTCAAATCCGGAAAGATTTCGGTTCAGTCGCCGGCCACCGTCGGCGATCGGGGATGGCGTGCCGGGCTGTCGAGAGCTGGACGGTGAGCTCGCTGGTCGGAGCCTACCTGGACCTCGCCCTCGCCTACCTCTTCCTCCTTGGCGCCACTTTCGCCTTCTTCGCTTCGAAGATCCTCTCCGTCTTCGGCCTCGCCGTCCCTTGCTCCTGCGACGGCCTTTTCGGCCATCCGTTCTGCGCTCAGGTCGGCCTCCTTGTTGACTTCCCCGTCGCCAGGATCGCCGCAGTCCACCGCGCAGTTCGCGCTCGCTTTCCTTTTCGGGATCCTCTGATGTCAATCGGCATGGCCTCCTCGCATCGCTGCCGTTATGCTGTTCGCTTCCCCAGCAACGACGAGGACTCGTGCTGCTCCGTTGCCTCCGCGTCCCTCCGCTCCCGCAGCCTCAGCTTGCCGGCTCCTCCACCGGCTGAGATTGCAGGCGAGGGTTCATTGAACCTTCGCCGGCGCGGCCTGTCCGATGTTGAAATGCATCGCTCTGCCTCCGGTGAGAGGATCTCTGTCGGTTCCTGTAAGTATTTTCAAAACTGTGTTCAACTAAAACAGAAGGATTTGGAAGGATCAACTCTTGTATGAGTGCTTGTTGATAGTAGCTTACGATTTTCTATTATATACTTTGAAATTCCCGTTTAGATGGCGCCACGGCCTTGGCAACTGGAGAGGAAGAGGGCGATGATGGGGATCAGCTGGCTATGATAATGAATCTGGAAAGGAAGATGGAGGAGGAGAAAGGGGCTCGTGCAGTTCTGTATGTAGACTTAGAGAAGGAGAGGAGTGCGGCTGCTTCAGCTGCTGACGAGGCCCTGGCAATGATAGTGAGGCTTCAGAAGGACAAGGCTGAGATAGAGATGGAGGCACGCCAATATCAGCGGATGGTTGAAGAAAAGTCTAGCTATGATGAGGAAGAAAAGAAGATTCTTAAAGAGATCATAGTGAGGAGGGAGAGGGAGAAGCATGTTTTGGAGAAGAAGGTTGAGATGTATAAGCAAATATTGGATTCTGGAGAGAAAGTTGAGCAGGAATTGGACGGTTATCAAAATTTTTCTGAAGAAAACATGGATTCTTTGGTTGATTCCGCAGATAATCCTATTCTGATGCTTCGAGAAATCTATAAATCCATTGGGAAGAAGGAGGTAGGTAATGGTTTCAGCATAGAGTCCTCACCAATGTTGAATTCCAATCAAGTTTATCTCGATTTAGGTATTGACAGTCAAACTTCAGTTAATTTGAGGAAGAAAAGCTTGCTGACAGCCGATCAGAAATCTCAGGAAGTTTCGGTGTTGCATAGTTTTAATGTGCATTCTGACCCTGAATGTCCTGAAGATATTGAAAATCTAAATTCAGATGTTACTGGTGAGAGGGGTAATGTAATAAAGTTAAGAGATCCTTCCAGTGGTTTATGCAGAGTTGACAGTGATGTTGATCAAAGAGGCAGCCAATCATCTCAGAATGAAACTGAGTCAAGTGTTCATGATGTTCATGTTATTGATGATGGTCAAGCTTTTCTAGTTGAGGGGAACAGAAAAGAAATTGAGGTTTCTAATGTAAAGGAAGCCTCTTCTGCAAAATCAGATGAGATGGAAGTGAATATTCGAAGAAGTAGCTCTGAGATCACAAATAGGATTGGCATGAAGGATAATAACTTGTCTGATAGAGCTTCTTATATTGATTTGAGGAGGAGTTCAATGTCTTCTTTTGACATTGAAAGGCGGAGACTTGAAGATGAAGTTGAGCTATTAAAGACGAGGTTAGAGGTTATCAGGCAAGGAAGAGGCAAGCTGAGTTTTTCTTCTGAATCCAAAGACAAAGAAACCATCCATTCGCATTCCCTTGATGCGTTTGCTTGCCAGTTGAAAGAGATCAAGAAAATAACTGAACCAGCAATCAGTTCCTGCCAGTTTCCTTTCCTCATTCATTATCCAAGGTGATATCTTATCATCTATTTCTGCATTACTTCTTGTCCTTTTACGATTTGAGTATTCTTTGACTGCATACCTCTTTTTCCCTTTCTGAACCATATATAACTTGTGAACACAAAAGTAAAGTAGATGCATTGCCCAACAAAATTGCTAAATAGTTATGTTCCTGGGGAACGTTTGTACTTTTTTCGTAGTAAACTATTTATGTTAAATGTGCTCACCAGCTGTTATATTAAGCTGATTTTGAGCAACTGACCTCATCTCTATTGGAGTTGAACTTGATGGCTCTGAATCCAAATGATAATTTATTTTGAGCCTACTTGATTTCAATTTAGCTCATAGTCAAATGGATCAAATAATGAAAAAACTTGCAAAGAAAAATGTGGAAGGTAGGCGTTGTAGAAGGGGACAGCCTACGTTCAATTAATTAGTATTACTCGACAAAGATAAATAATTGATTTACAGCGTAACACTTCAAATAAAATACGTATGTTTATATTGTACATTATTTTTTCAGGAGGTTTCTAATCATAATACCTGGAAATGTTTTTTTCCTGAGATTGGTCTCTAATCATATTTTGAGTTAGTCTATATGACACTGAAAATTGTCTCATAAAATTTTTTATTTTTGCTTTTCTGAGCCACAGTGGTCACTCCTTGTTAAGGAGTTAGCACAGTAACCTTTTAAGGGCATGCTTTTAGTTTGTTATGTAAGGAAGTTACTTGGGTTCTGTATCTGGGCTTCTCCTTGTTAAGTATTTTGTTTTGATTGGCAAATCTTTTCGGGCTAGAATGGATTTATTTGGTATGAAACAACGTAAAGGGGATTTACATATTGGACATGGAATTCTGTTGAAATTATGCGTTTTACTAAAATACTTTTAAAATTACATGTATCACATTCAATTTCTTTTAATACTACATGTTTCACCTAAATTTACCCAAATTCACATATCTTTTTAGCTTTATCACAATAAATATTTAAAAGCATACATCTTACTAGACTAAATTTTGGGTGTATTACATATTACATAAATAAAAATTAGTTTGATCGAGCTGAAAAATGTTGTAATTAGAATTGGATGTGAAACATGCAATTTTCAAAAAATCTATGTGAAACTATAATTTAAGCAGGATTTTGTATTCAGTATGTAAATCTCCCTAATATAAATTGTAGGTCTTTGATAGGTTTGCCTCATACTTGCTGTTTTTGTAATGATTATTTACATTATATAGTCAAACAATAAAAATAGTTTGAATTATGATGCCTTTAACAATTCTAGAAATATGCGGGAAAATGCTTAAGATGTTGTATTCACTGTATGTATAGTATTCATGCTTTTGATATAAGCTAACCCGTTCATGTGGCATAGAGCATTAAAGAAAACAATAACTTGTTGAATTTTCAATGTCATTTACTTTTATGCACTAATTTGACTCATATAATACTATGACCTCTTTCAGTCATAACTTTGCCATGTGACATAACAACAATGTCCCACTATGTGCGATCAGCTTCATGAATCCTTTGTTTACATTGCACTTTATCAAATAATAGCTGCTCATTTAGTTTTAAGCAAACAAAGTCATTTCTTATAGTTCTTGTTACGTCTGTTTTGATCCTTTTTTTGCATATAACTTAACTCTTCTTATTGGAACATCTATCAACTTACAATATATATGTCTAAATAATTTAAGCTGATTTTCTTTGAGCTTATCCTCAAGTGAAGTTATTTTAACCTTCTCACGAATATACTTATTTTTTTATCTTATTTTTTCTTTATACTCACTCATTTATTTTAACATTCTCATTTCTATAACATTTATTTTGATTATATGTTTCTGCTTTATATGATAATGTTAAACACTATATAATATTGTTAGTCTTATTATTATCATTTAAGTTCAATTTTTAATTCTCAATGAGATTTTTTTATTACACAACACATTAGAGATATATTTTTTCAATTAGTTCATCTTGCTTGAATTTTGTTAATAACATCACCATATATTTTATATTTCTTTTATATGATTGATTTAAGGTATATAAACCGCTCAGTTTTTTTGATAACTTGATTACCAATTATCACGTTCTCAGTATGTAGCTTCTAATTTAACTAATTTGTACTCCATATATTAGATTTTAAATCCACTAAGTTGAAAGTTTTTTGACTCTAAGTGTTAATCTATAATCTGAGTTTTATCTTAGCCTTATTTCTAGTCTTATCAATTACAAGATTATCATTTGCGAAAAGCAGACACTACGGTATCTTTTTTGAATGTGTTCAGTCAGAATTTTATGAACTTAAAATTGAGCGTTGTGGTAATCCTATTTTAATACAGAAATACTTAGTCACCATTGTGTTTGAACACAAGTAACAATTCTCTTATACGTGTCTTTAATAATTTGAATATAAGTAGTAAAAATTCTTTTTATTTCCAAAACTCTCCAAAGAATTTCTTTTGGGACTTTATTATAGACTTTTATTTTTCTAAATCGATAAAGATTAAATGCATTTCTTTTTCTCTCTAAACTCTATTAAATCTCTCAATAAATGAATGACTTTTATACTATAGTAAATCCATCTGGCATAAATTAAATTAGTTTTGTGATACTTTAGTATCACGGTATAATATATATTCAATCATACTTTCAAAGTTTTAAAGTATAAGTCATTAATTTAATTTTTCTATAGCTGGCTTAGGCTAGCGCAATTTTATACATTGCTTTCGTTCTTATAAATAAGTATCAACACACCTATTTTTTATTTATTTATCATCAATTTAACTTTTAAAATCATATTAAGTAGTCTGGTAGCCAAGAAGCTCATTCTTCTCCCATTCCTTTTAATCTATTTATTTCGAGTTGTTTCAGCTAAAGACGCCAATGATTTATGTGTTTCTTCTCACTATCCTGAAATTTTCAAGTCACACTTTGAATCAAATTCATTCTTTTTTCCTTCTTTCAGTACCAGGGGTGGAGCATGACATATGAGGTGAGGTACTCTTTGCTTCCTATCTAATCAGTACACACCTGCATCACTTGTAAGTATTTGCTTGAATGTATGACTTCCCCCTTGTTTTGGCTATTTGGAGAGTTTTTTATGATCTATCACCAGCTTAGCAATAGAAGAGCGAAAGAGGTATGTAAAGGGAATCTGAATCTCTGGCCAAAGTAGTGCACATATATTTGTATTGTTTACATCAGGGCTACATAGTAAATTGTAAATTCTAATAATATTGTAAATTATCATTGTTGATTTTTATTTTTGTGATTCAGTTTCGTGATGCGGGAGTATCAAGATATCATCGGCTCGATGTGTATATTATAGTATCTTGTCCGAATTATTTGATGCTTATGTATTTTTAATATTTTTTTAATCGTGTTATTTTAGTTATTGTTGACATAAGAAGAAGGAGTTCCAAGAGACAGCGATGCACAGAGAGTTAAGTCTGGTGATTAAGGCTTGATTGAGAATGAAGAGCTTCCAGAAAAATACGCAGGGATTTAAGGTGGTTCAGGAACAGTTTGTCCCCTATGTCAATCTGGCGAGCTTTAAGTCTTCCACTATATCTCCAAAAAGAGTCCACTTAAGGCCTAGTACAGAACTATATAAAGCATAGAAAGAAAAATAAGGTTTCAACAAAAAGATTCAGCCCTCCCTGAAGCCTTGCGCAAGGGTATTTATAGTTAGCTTGCAATGACGGTCTGCAGACCGCGAGTATGACGCAAGCTGAAGCTGTCTTGTCGAGCAAATGGTTTCTTTCCTCCGGTGATTTAACTTTAGCTGTGATAGTGCACTTTATGCATGGAAGATGTACAGGATATGGTTGTCTGGCCTGTACGAATTGTACGGTTGTCAGTCTGGAGGAGTTTGACAGCTACGGCTTAGGCCATATGTCGGTGTTGACGCTATTGCAAGAGTTTATCTTCGAAACCGAAGGTACAATTCTTCTAGAAGGGCAAAGAATGATTGGATTAGCCAATCCTTGTGCTCGACGGTACTAAACCTCGTCGTCGATGACTGGTAATCAAAATTAGAGAGCCTCTTAAGGTGACACGTGTACTGCTGAGATGCAGTGCTGAAGCTACGTGTTAACAGTTATTAGTGTTTTTATTATTTGAGTAGTTATGTAATGTGAACAATGATATTGTGAGTCTATAAATACGTTGTAAATTATAATCATGTAATAGACAAAAAGGGAATGATTGAATGAAATATGTACAGGTCTTTAGAAGTGTGATGGGAAGTGCTCCACAGGTATGATCTCGCGTAGAAATGAACGTCGAAAGGGTTTAGATTTTCGGGAGATCGAATAGAGAAGGATGTCCATAGGTTAATGTTATTTTTTTTTTATTCTTATATAAATTTTATTTATTTTTGTCACTTAGTTCTCCATTTATATGATGCTATTTTTAAAACTGTTTTTTTTAATGACTTTACTTCATTTGTGCCTTTGGACTGCTGCCTGCTCATGCACATAGGTAGGTGAGAGGGGGAGTGGCCCCTCCTCTTGTTTAACATGGGAAGCAAACAAGACAGAGGAGAGAGAAGGCAAAGGGGTAAAATTGTAATTTTGTAGAAATTTAGCAATAAAAGAATATATTATGTGACTTTTAATTGTTTGAATTCTCTTTTTAATATTTGATATGGGACATTACTTTTGCGCAAAATAGCAACTTATTTGAGTCGAGCACTAAGGCCCTGTTTGGCGCGAGGATCAAAACAGGATCAAAATAGTATTAGTTTAAAAAATAACAATAATAATAATAAATAATTTTTTTTAATTATTTTATACAAATTTTAATATAAAAAATAATATTTTATTTCACATACTCAATAATTTTTAATAAAAATATAAATTTTATTTCACATCTTAGATCAATATATTCGATTTGAATATTTTAGTCTAGAATCTGAAATAAAATTGATATTTTTATTTTAAATTATTGAGTATGTAAAGTAAAGTAATATTTTTTATATTTGAATTTGTGTAGAATGATTTAAAAAATTTATTTATTATTATTATTATTGTTATTTTTTAAATTGGTCCTGTTTTGGTCCTGTTTTAATCCTCACGCCAAACAGGGCTTTAAAGGAAAGTATCTATTCTATCTGTAAAACTCTAGACTTTGTGATTTTGTAATCCGAATGCCTCTTATTGTACTCTTGAAATCGTCGACCACTTAAGTTTTTTCGTACAAAACTCATGCTTTTCGTTTGTTTTCTTTTCTTCTATTTTCACATTTTGTACTCTGAATTTTTTCGCATCGACATTATTCTTTCTTATAAATCGTATTGTGGCGCTTATTGTTTACGATTGGATATAGTAATTGATTGGGATCGAGTTTTTGTTAGAATTTAAGGCACTTGAACGTCTTCAAATTGTCATCTTCATGTTTTGCTGGTCAAACTATTTCAGAGACCTATGGAAATTAATAAAAAAAAATTTATTATTTGACATGTTACTCACACTGTTGACTTTAGTGGTTGTTCCCTTATTGTGAGTTGATGTTAATTTGATTTTCCATCAAATATATTTGGTCTTTTTTTCCAATGTTTCTTATCTTAGAAGATAATTTTTTTAAAAAATAAGTTTAATTAATTAATAATTTTTTTATTTTAAAAAAATAATAAAGGGAGCATGTTTCTAATGTTGTTAGGTTTTTTTAATTAAATAGAAGTCGCTTGATGGTCAGGAGATTTTTATTATATGGAAGTCGCCCGAACGGGTGATTTCTGTGACATAGAAGTTGTACATCGCTGTATCAATGAAGTTGCCTGGTTTGAATATTAAAATTTTTAAGTATAAATATTTTTAATAAATAATTATCTTAGATAAAATTAGGACTATTTTAAGTTTAATATTTTAATTAATTATAATATTATTATTATAACCGTATTATTAATTTTTATAATATATTTTATTTTAAAATAAGTTTATATAATATAGTTTTAACTATAAGTTTTTATTAATTAGTTGAAATTTTAATGAATGGGATTTGTTTAATTAGTAACAAATAAAATTTTTGTTTATTTTTTCTTATAATTTTAAATTATTATTAATTTATCTTGTATAATTGCTTTTAGTTTTTTACCTATAAAATATTAAAATAATATTTTTAAAATAACATTTAATATTACAAAAAACATAAAAGTTGGCCGTTGTTCGAGCGATTTCAACAACAGGTGATTTTTGTATAACAGAAGTCTCCCGACGATCTGGAGACTTTTGTTTAACGAAAAAGGCCTAATGACGTTAAAAACATGTTCCTTATTTATTTATTTTTTTAAATGATCTAATTTGTTAATTAATTAATTATACATATTTTAAAAAAATCATCCCATCTTAAAATATTTGAAAGTACAGTGGTTAAGGGATATTTTGTTGCATTCAAATTCGGATTATGATCTGAGTCATACATGTAGCAAGCTTGGATTAAGAGAAGCCAGTTGAATTATCGAAAACAAAAGGTAAAAAAAAAAAGACCCAATCGTAATTCCTTAGTCGTGTTCAAAGTAGTTCTATCAAAATACTCATTTTAAAGATTTTTCATTGAATGTGATCGCAAATTGCACGAGTTCTCATAAAATATTTGTACGTACTGTAGTACTATTTTGAGAAGTTTTATACGGCCATGAGTTAGCGGTTATTAATGATCATGTTGGAATGAAATTCAATAAATAGTGCAGTGTACGACAATGACATGATGCTAGCGCTTCATCTTTCTTAGGCTATCTTCTCTCTATTCTTTTTCAATATACCACTTTGACACCAGTTGACATTAATTGTGACGCTCGTGGTCGAAAAGGGCGGGGAATGATTGCCGGTGATGTCCTAAGAGAAAGGAATCACTGAGGCAAAGTGTAGCTCCTGGCAGGCTTTTAGGCCGAATAATGAGTAGTGAGAGGGACGCAAGAATGAATCGTACCACATCGGAAAGGCAGGAAGATCTTGAGCTGTATAAATAGATAACGTGATCTCAAATAATAGAAGAGGAAATACTGAAATCACGCAATTTTTCTAAAGTCAAAGCGGATAATACCTCGATATTGAGATCACGGGATGCTACACTACTTTTAAAACGGGAGTCTCAATTATAAATTCACATTTATCTCTATATTCTCATAAAGATAACGTTGGAATGATAGTTTTTTATATTATTGATTTTCACATAAATTTTTTTGATGTTTTTACCTATTTATATTTATTTTTTGGGATAATTACCTGCATGCCACATCATTTCACTTTATTTATGCGTTACCCATCCATTCTTCGTTAATTACGCTATGCACACTCAAAATATTATAAAATCTTACATACACACACTTAAGTTAAAATTTAGTCAAAATCTATTTGAAAAAAAAATATTTCGTTAGTAAATCATTAAAATTACATTTTTATTTTTAATAGTACATTTTTTTTTTCTTCCTTGATGTCACACTAAAGCGCTGATCTGTCCTAAAATCAATTCACGTCGCAGATGTTTCCTTTCTTTACCACAACCTAAACATCAAAATTTTAAGATTTTCACTCAAAATATATTTAAATATCCTTAAAATAATATGATGAACGATTCAAATTTTTTATAACCTAACTATAGTTAGGTTATTGAAAAATTATAATTACTTATTATAATGAAAATAAGTGAAAGTGTGTGTATGTAAGATTTTATAATGTTTTGAGTGTGCATAGCGTAATTAACTAAGAATGGATAGGTAACGCATTAATAAATTATGAAAATGTAATTTTATTTGTAACGTACAATTTGTGTGATGACAGTTTGCATTGATAAATTATAAGTTTGTGTAACAAAAAACATATTCATTGTTACACTAACACTTTTAACAGATTTTTTTATATATAAAAAAAAAAACACTTTTAACATTTTTTTAAAATAAAATAAAATAAAAAGCATTTTCCAGTTTTTGAAGTCAAACTAAAACCTCCAGCGCCGTCCACGTGCCAATCTTTTTTCCAACACGCGAATGCCGGAAGCCGCGTTCTATTGTATCCGGGTCGGCCCGGCCCGTCCACCCGACCCGGAAGCCCGGGCCAGCCCAGCCCGTTACATCGCCTCCATATATATATTGTCGGAACGTTTACTTCCCCTTCGGGGGTCGGGAGACGCGATCAAAAGCGGCGAAACCCTCGCCGTTGTCCTCCATTTCCAGAGCGTTCCCGTCGGTGATTTTTGTGAATGGTGGAAGAATCTTCGATTTCCTTCCCCTTCTCTCCATCAAAGAGTAGGGCGTTTACGGCCGCCGTCGCTGCCCCTTTCGCCTCCTGTATGCAGGGCTGGCACTACCGCTGCCTTGGGCTTGATCCGTAGATTTCCGACTCTTACCGCGCCTCCACCGCCGCCGCATTCTAGTTCCTTCTAATTGCTTGCTCTACTCGCTACCGAGAACGATGACCCTGCAGCGCCCGCGGCCCCATCGGAAGGGGATTTTGGAGGGAGTTCAACTGATGGAAGGGAAGAAGAATGTCAGCAAGGGGGATAGCTGCCGGATCCTGATAACTGTGACGGTATCGGGGAGCGCTGGCCCGATCCGCTTCGTGGTGAGGGAGGATGAACTCGTCGCCAGGGTCGTTGGCACCGTGCTTAAGATCTATGCGCGCGAGGGACGACTTCCCGTCCTCGGATCTGACCTCAATGACTTTGTCCTCCACAGTGCTTATCACGGATCTGACGGTACAGTCTGTTCCTCTTCTTTATTAGTTAGCCTTCCTCAACTTGATGCCTGATTCTAATTTACCTTTTCGTTTTAAAGCTCCGAGCATGTGGGATTCGATTGGATCTTATGGGAGCAGGAACTTTTTGCTCTATAAGAAGCAAGGGCTGGTGAGTGAGAAAGAAAGGGTGATCAGCAAGAAAGGGAGGGGTGGCTTGAAGTCTTGGCTAAATAAGTTTCTCAGTTTTAGAATCTCTCCCAATTGAGCTTCTCTCCATCCAGAGGTCAGTTCGGCATTGATATGTTCTTGAACGTGATTCTTAACTCGTTAATTATGATACGCATCTGGGGGAAGCAGTTTTATAGGGTCGGAGATGCCTTTTTCCTGAGTTGATTTCTATGGGACCGGTTGTTTTCTTTCAAATTTACAGTGCCACAGGCTTATTTCCTTTTGTTTTGCAAGAGTTAAGCAAATGTTGAGGCTTCCGTTTTTTGTTTTGACTGCTCAAAAGAAGCAACCTTTTGTTTAAGTAATGTCATCTTTTTATGGTTGAATTTCTTAGGAAAATAAGCATGTTTTGTTGGGGACATAATGGCGGTTGTCTCTCACTCTTGAAATATGTTTTTATCGTTTTTCCTGATACAAATCCATTATTTTTTGAGAAAGGATACAAATCCATTATTGAAGTGTTGAATTTGTCACGCTTGAGCTGTAACTTCTTTGCTTTAGCTTTTGGTAACCTGGGTTATCCTCCTAGCGCTTCTATGTATGAAATGTCATCTTTATGTCTCTTGAAGCTCTTGTTAAACGCATGCACAGAAAAATCTGAATGATATGTTTTCAGTAGTAACAATTCCATTTCAATGGTTTCTCTTCTGCATCGTTGTAATGCTTTAGGCTTGTAGCTTTAAGAATACTGAGATTTTTTGGTAACATGATATTGCCATAACATTAAGCTAAAATAAATTATAAAAAGTATAAAAGTCATCCAACATCTCTTTTAAGGATGTTGCAAAAGTCAATTAGAAGGGATATACCTCTCTCCTAACAAAAATCACCTAATATTTTATAGCTCGTCAAAAATTGGCTGTACTATTTATGCTAAGTGTAATACTGTAATATGTGTGTAATTTTGCAAAATCATAATGAAAGAAGAATGTCTACAATGTGCTCAAGAACAAGATCTATTTGAGAAGTGTCATGGCAACTTGTAGCACCTCTTTGTCTTTTGGTAGTTCTCTGCTTCCATTGGTAGCTCATATGATCTCTTTGGTATGTATTGCTGCTTCTTCATGTTGCTATTGGCTACTTTTTTGCTGCTCCTCCTATTGGTTTCCCTCGGGTATTTGGGATTGCAGTGCCTAGGAGCATTGTGCATGATTTTCATGCCAAGTCTTGTGATGATGTACTTCTCTGAAGGCTCCAAACAAGCTTTTCTCCTCTTGTTGCTGATTCTCCTCTAATGTCTTGTGAGGTCTAGTTGTTTTTGAGTGGCTCCACGTTAGCGCAACCTACTCTGAATGAGCTGGAGCACTTCCATGGAGTCCCTCTTTAACCAATCCCCGAATATATATTTGGTACGTTCTCCAAAATAGCCACTAGTCTTTCCTCTGTGGCCCATTTTCAGTAGTAGGCATCGCACTTATCAGGATCTTTCTAAAATTCTACCTCTGCCTCGGATAAAGTTTGCCTAGTGGTTTCTAATCACAAACCTAACTTCAGCTATACCTCTTGTTTATATTGAATCATCAAAGTTAATTTTAGTCTATTTAGAGTTTGGGGAACTCTTAGGGCTTGTTTTTTTGTATGATTAATTTTGAATAGGGTTTAAAATAAATTGAAAGGTTAATTTTAGATTATGTAATTTTGAGTGTTTGTTTGATATTATGATATGTAAAAATTAAATTGTTGTTTGCTTAAAGTGCTATTTCACTTTTCTGGAACTTATAATTACAACAACTATAAAATATTCTTGAAGCTTAATGGTACAAGAATTTTACAACTAAAATTATTTTGGCTAAATAAAAAGTTGGTAAAATTTTATTATATAAATTGAAAAAAAATCTAGTAAATTAAACTTCAACAATATACACATTTAACAAATAATTAAAACTCAACCAAACGTTATACTAGTAGTTAGTTCTCAAATATTGTGATACAAAAAAAAAGTGAATCCAGTCATATAATAGAAACAACGAAAAAGTCAATAGCAAGCGCATGTCCAAGTACAATTTATGTCATTGCTTGATACTGTTCCAAAATAACAGAATATAACTAAGTCACTCGATCCTACGAGAAGCTCTAAGGCGAGTTTAGCTAGTAAACTGACCGAAAGAGCTACGCTAACAGCGTTTACAGTGTCGTCATTGTGGGAAGTAGCATCCAACTAATTAACAGTCAAATTGGTCGTGGAGGAAGTAGATGATCGTGAACTTATATGCAAAATCCTTAAAACATGTTGCTGTAGATGACGTTCACCTTCCACTCTCGATGCTACTTTGAAATATAATACTCCAAGAAAGCGATTAACTTGTGCAAAACAATCCTTCCACTGATAATAAACTTCATGATGGCGGCCTTTTAAAACCACATAAATAGGCATCTACAAACACAAATGTTAGATACAATATTTTATATTTATAAATATGTTTGCAAATCTCAGCATAGTATATGTGTCACGTATGAATAAAAAAAGAATAATGTACCTCTTCAAGCAGAGCAGAGAGACTACAAAAAATAAGCACAACAAATGAATGTCATCAGTAATTGCCCTGTGTAAAGCATCACGTAAACGGTGATCACTAACACGAGAATGGTCGTGAGCTTCTTCTTGTTTCTTACTTAATTCTTCTGTGTCTCGCGAATGAAACAGGGTGTCGCGAGGTAACGTGCTATGAAATTATGCAGTGTGAAACACGCAATGACAACATTCCTTTGAGTCTAAAGTGGGAATGACTTCATTGTACATTGTATTTAGAATTGCAAAACACTACTTCAAAATGCCAAAAGACCTCTCCATCACATTGCAAAAGCAGACATGTCTGTGATTAAATTTTTCTTTCTTATTTTTATAACATTTACAATTTTGTACATTAAACTCTCCAATATGATAAATAAATTTTCGATACGGTGCCTAAAACTAGGTAATACTTTCCTACATTAACAAATAAAGTCTCAAATTACCTTATTATCAATTTATTAACGATCATAGTAATTCAAATAATGTGTACTCACTGTGGAGAATAATAAAATTTTCAAAATCAAGTGCCCATCGTAAGACACATATGTCTGAAGCACTACCTTCCCATCTAGCTACCACATAATGGAACATCTCATTAAATCCAATAATAATCATTACATTTTGGGCAATTGTATTCTTCTTGGTACAATATGCAGATTTCTATATATTTAGAACTATTGCTAAAATGTATGTTACATTAATTGCCCCTAAGCAATTTTGCAACTCAAATTGAATTATAATTAAAGAAAATGTGATGAAATAGTTTATATAAATTAATCATCAATGGTATTCAGAGTTGCTTCATTTACTTTGAAGTGTGACCAGAAGCACGAATCTCTATGTACTTTATTACTGCATGAGAAATTAGCATCAAATAACTTAATTAGCTTTTGTGTTATTGCAATTATGATTTGTAGAGTTGCATTAAAGTATTTACTGATTATTTCAAGAGACTGTTGAAACGTCTCATCGCATTCACGATCTCCTCTGTAAATGCAATAATATGCATGAATACTAATTTGCTCGATGGTGGGTACATGGTGAGAATCATTCAATAATCCTTTTAAAACTAGAATATCACGTAGGGCACAAAACTTTAGGATGATTGTTGTATACTAGGTGCTCTAAATTTTGCAAACTGCTGAATCGACGATTATGCATTTTTCATGGCAGTCGAGGAATGCCTACCGATAGTATGTAGTTTTCAAGCCACTTCTCATTCTCATCTAATGCCATGAACTCAAAGAATTCGACATGTCCACTTATAAAAGGGATGATTGTATTCATTTCAGATAACTTTTTTAGTGGCCTAAAGAGATTAGCACCTACAAGTCTGACAAATAAATTAATATCTAGAATAGCCTTTGATGTTAACTATTACTTTTATTCTCGTGACAAGTAATTATTTCATTCCTAAATAATGGAATGATTCTCGTGCTCTAAATTTTGCAAACTGCTGAATCGACGATTATGCATTTTTCATGGCAGTCGAGGAATGCCTACCGATAGTATGTAGTTTTCAAGCCACTTCTCATTCTCATCTAATGCCATGAACTCAAAGAATTCGACATGTCCACTTATAAAAGGGATGGTTGTATTCATTTCAGATAACTTTTTTAGTGGCCTAAAGAAATTAGCACCTACAAGTCTGACAAATAAATTAATATCTAGAATAGCCTTTGATGTTAACTATTACTTTTATTCTCGTGACAAGTAATTATTTCATTCCTAAATAAACCAATAAAACATTTCAAAATCGTTGGGTAACATCATCAACGTTACTAAACGATTAAAAATCCTCGAAAAAAAGATATACATGCATGCATTGTTAACGAAAATACTTAGATATTAATTTTACTAATTTATATTGAAAAAACACAATTGCGGGTAGGGCTGTTATTGATCCGTTTTCGAGCTGAGACAATACCGGCTTAAAATCGGATCAATCACATTTCGATCGAATTGAAATCGGCTCGAAGTCGATTGAGTTCGACTTCAAGCCGAGTCGAGTCAATTCCAAGCCAGCTCGAAAATAAATCGAATCTCAATTTTTTTTTCGAGCTGATCTTGAGCCAGGTAAGTTCGTCTCGATCCGGCTCGAGATCAGCTCGATTTTTAATATATATATATATATATATATATTATAATAGTCGAACTTTTGGCTCGTTAGTCAGCTCATTTAGATCGACTCAATTTTGATTCGATTTAAAATTAATTTAATTTTTAATTAATTTTCGATCTTCGATCCATATCAATACCCCTTAATTGCGGGAATGCAAGGGTGGTGATAGCCAACCATTCTTTTGCACAAGTTAAAAAAAAAAAAAAAAAAGTTGATGTCATATTTTACATTAAAATTTAAAATTTGATATTATTTTATTATAAATATTTTACTAACAAAAAAAAATTATTTCACATTTTACATAAATTTAATTATTATAATTAACTCTGTTTAACTTTTAACATATCTTTATCATATATAAAAAAAACTGCTCTTTACTAAAATCCAAGCACTAGAAAACACCAAAATATTTTCAAAAAAAAAATATTCGTGTTTTATTTACACTCAAATTTTGTTAAATCAGTTTTGATGTATGCTTTTTCATACATCAAATGCCTAATACATCAGATATTGGAGATTTCTTAAAGCTCTGTTTAGAGAGAGGACAAAAATTAAAATTAAAATGGTACTAATTTAAATAATAATAAATAAATTTTTTAATTATTTTATATAAAATTTAATATAAAAAATATTATTTTATTTTATATGTTAAATAATTTTTAATAAAAATATTAATTTATTTAGTATTTTGATTTAAGATATGAAATAAAATTAATATTTTTATTAAAAATTTTAAGTATGTGAAATAAAATAATATTTTTTATATTAAAATTTAGAGTAAATTATACTTAAGTTTCTGAGTTTAACACTTAATAATGCATTGGATTATATTTTTAAAATTATAATGTCAGGTTCTGAGTATTAATAAATTATTAAATAGATTTTTTTAATATTAAAATTTTTAAAAATTATTATTTTCTCTTCTTTCTCTCCTCCCGATCTACTCGCACGCATTGCGCGGTTGCCGGTGGATCGTCCTCTCTCTCTCCTCCTAATTGGGGGAGAGAGAGAGAGAAAAGAGAGGAGTAAAATAGTAATTTTATAAAAATTAATAATAAAAAAATAAAAAACAATTTATTTAATAATTTATTAAAATTCAGAGGGCTCGATATTATAATTTTAAAAAATTATTTTTTTTTATTATTATTATTTTTAAATTAGCATTATTTTTGCGATTTTAGTTCTTGTGCCAAACAGGCCGCAAGAGTGTTTGAAACTTGAAAAAAAAATATATATTTTTTTTATTTTGTTTTTTAAATGTGTTGTAGGAAAAAAAAATGTAGCACAAAAATCTGTAAATAATGTGGATCTAGATGATTCATTTTGAATGGCATCCTCACTATAGATGAACAACTGAAGGAATACACCTCTATATATTTTCTTAATATATGTCATAATAAAATTATGTCAATTAATTTTTTTTATAATCTTTGTGAATGAAATTGATGAACAGTTTTTTTGTAATTAATACCACCTGCATCCTTTTTAGTTTCTCCACTTTTAATCTTTTATTCATCTGTTCAAATGAATTGCTGTGTTGCTAATTCTTGGGATCTGAGGTTCTGTTTGGGGCGAGGCCTAAAATTAGAATTAAAATATTACTAGTTTGAAAAATAATAATAATAATAATAATAAATAAAGTTTTCAAATTGTCTGCATAAATTTTAATATAAAAATTATTATTTTACTTCACATATTTAATAATTTTTAATAAAAATATTAATTTTATTTTATATCTTAGATTAAAATACTCGATTCGAATATTTTGTTCCAAATTTTGAAATAATGTTACTGAATAAAACTCAGATTACTGTGCATTCAGTGAATTTGCTGCTGTAAATATGGTTATTTACTGTTTCTGCGCTATTGTCTGAATTTACTGTTAAATTTTTTGTTGTCGTAGAGTGGATTTGGTAATCATCGAGGTTTTAAATGTAACGTTCTGTGATGTCAATGTAGAGGTATTGTCGGCTTTGATTTTAGAAAAATTATGTGACAAGACGCCTTTACTATTTTAGATCACTATAATATACAGTTCAGGATCTCTCTCTCTTTTCGATGTGGGACGATTCATTCTTGTGCCTCTCTCACCACTCATTATTCAGCCTAGAAGCCTGCCAGGAGCCGTAGTGATTCTTTTCTCTTAGGACATCACTTTTCACCGCTCATTATTTGGTTTAGAAGCCTACCAAGGACCGCACTTTGCCTCAGTGATTCCTTTCTCTTAGGACATTACCCGTCAATCACTCCTCGCCCTTTTTGGCCATGGGACACATTAAAATTGAGCCAAAACTATCGAAACTTGATAATTTCGTATTGGTTTCGATCGAAATTGATCCAAAAAAACTACCGAGTTTCGATTTCAGCTGTCGACCGAAACTATTGAAACCCGAAGAAAACTCCGTCAACATTATCGGAATTTTTTTTCTCCAAAAAATCATATTCAATCATTATTAATAATAAATTTAATTTAATTATAAAATTTAAATAACTTATATAAAAAAATTAGAATTACTGAAACTACTGAAATTATCAAAACTATTGAAATCGATACTTTTACCTTATGATCGAGACCGAATTTTAAAACCTTGCTAGTCATCGTAATTATAGGATCAACCTTCATGTTAACTCAATAATTTATAGATATAGGTGAAATTTATCAAACCAAATGCATGATATTCTGCTTTATCTATTACGTCCAACATAATTTTTAACAAAAAAAATTATTTCTTTTTTAATTTTTTTATAAATTTTTTAATAAAATTTAATTTTATATCACATTATATATATATATATTAATATAATCATTAATTTTATTTAACACGATTCAAAAATCTCAACATAAAAGCTTTTTTTTTAAGCAAAAAATTATTTTATTTCAGAACATTGGTATCATACGCATTACGCAACTTCTGAGGTTAAATATTTTTAGAAAAGCGTCCAACTATTTTTTTTTAAGCCAAATTTATGAAAAAAGTAAAAAAAATCATTTTTTTTATATCAAGTTTGTCAAAAGAAAAAATAAATTTATTTTTTATTATTAAAAATTATCTTTTTCATTCATTTGATTTACTTCCCTAATGGATAGAAGATCTAATGATATTGTAATTTTTTAAAAAGATATTATTACTTTAGTAGTAAACTAAAATAAAAGTAAAAATCATGATTTTAAAAACCGGACCGGCTTCGGAATCAGTAGACTGAAAGGTTCAAGATTCAATGGTTGAACCGGGGTCGAACCGGGGTCGAACCGGGATGAAGTAAAAATTAAAAAAATTAATAAAATATAATATAAATATACTTAAGATATATATTATTCACACATCAACACAATAATTAGACATAAGATAAATATTTAATAATTGAATTTAACAAATAATATCTTATGTCAATAACCCAAAAAATAATTCCAAGCAAATCGAAATAACAATAACCCAACAAAATATTCGCAAATCACAAATTGAGTATAATATTTAGTATATTATTAAAAGATCTGAACAAATGTATGCTTTATTAATATTAAAATACTAAATTATTTCATCATTTTATATCACTAAAATACTAAAATACTAAATCATTTCGAAAGGATGGGGGCTAGAGAGGAGAGTGCGAGGCAAGAGAAATCGCGAGTTCGTGACTGTCGCGCGAGTAGAGACCGCAGAACGGAGACTGAGTTAGGGACCCAGAGTTTAGGAAAGTTTTTTTTTTTTTGAATTTTAAACTCAACCGGTCCAACCGTACCGGTTCACTGGTTGACCGGTTGAACCGCGGTTTAGATCGGTTCCTTGGTAAAAACTATAAATTTTTTTTTTTGAGGATATATCATAAATTGATGAGAAGTATACCTATTTACCAATAAAAATCATGTAATACAATATAATATGTTAAAAAATTAATTATATTATTTACGTGTTGCAAGTGTAAGTTTGCAATTCAGGAATGAAATTAAATATCTATAATATGTTTAATAACAAAATCAATATATGAGATGTCATGAGATCTAGAGGCTTTTCGTTGTCTTTTAGTAGGTTTTTTATTGGTATTCGACAATGCCTCTAGTATTCTTTTTATCGTACATGGTTGGTGCTCTAAATTAGTTGAATTTAGTTCTTCTTGTTGCACTTGTAGCTACCGAGCCTTGCGCCAAACAGGGCCTAAGACTTTCAATAAGTCTCTCTTTCTTTATTTCTGATCTGAGTAGATCTTCTGATATCGTGTCAGATCCAATTGAGTTCGGATGACTCTATTTTAGTGCAATTTACTTTAAATGTGTTGAAATATCTCTCTGAGCAAACCTTCATGTCTTTTTTTTTACAATTTTTGTGATTTTATTTTATTTTATTTACTAGACCATTTATTCCTTAGTGTATTATCTAGAATAACTATTAACTCTTAAAATACAATTTATTTTTTCAGTGGTAGTTCCTGCACTCATTAGAATTTTTCTGCCTCTACCTCAGATGAATGCCGAATGATCTCTTTTGACAAATCTAGCTTCATGTACACCTCTTTGTATTTAATTATCAAAATTAATTTTAATTCATTCAGAAAATAGGAGAACCAAAATATAGATATATGATTCTGAGTGGATTAGATTTTTTTTGCTCGTATGATAAGTCAGATCATTAATTGTTTTAACTTGGAGGAAAATGAATGAAAAGGGTGAGTGGATGGATGAAATGTTTTAACTTGGAGGAAAATGAATGAAAGGACAATTAATTCCTCAATAAAGTAGAAAAGAACAAAGAATTAAAATAGAGTACACCATTCTCTTTAGCTTTTTTTTATAAAAAATAGATTCTCTTTCTCCTTTTTGTTTTGAAGTTTACAAGCCATATTATAATTTTATTAAGGTCTTGTTTGGCAATATCTTAAAAAAAAGAAAAAAAAGGAAAAATATTTTATTTTATAAAATTTATGAGAAAAAAAATATTTTAATATTAAAAAATGTGTAGCACGTAAAATAAAGTTAATTTTAAAGTTAGAATTTGTATTGAATTTGATGTAAAGTTAATTTTTAAAATTAAAATTTATGTTGGATGTGAAATAAAATTATTAAAATTTGTGATAAATTTAAAGTATTAATAAAATATTAATTTTTGTTTTTTTTGGAATGATACCAAACGAGGAATAACTTTATATATTATTTCAATACTATGTATGATTTATTTTTTTATCTTATATTTATATTTTATTCTTAATTTATTTATCATCTTGCATCATGTTCTATACGTTCTTATATTACACATATATTTTTTCTCTTTTTGTATCGTACATTTGAGGAGAAGTAATTATTATTATTATTATTATTATTATTATTATTATTATTATTATTATTATATATATATATAGGTACAAAAGGTGTAATATTCATGTATGGCGAAACTTCAAACTTCGATGCCCAATCTATATATAATTGTAATTTCACTATTAATATTGCGTATTGATTGAAAATTTCACTAATTTTTAGTGAATAACTAATCAAGAAGCCTTTAGGGATAATCGATATTTTGTTGGCAGATCTGATGACTGTCCAAATGCTTATTTTATAGCGGATGTATGAGGCTTTGGAATGCATCGAGCTGCTGGAATGTGCATTTGCTTCATATAAGAGAATGTCTTCGATCAAAGTGGATGTATTAGGGCATCTGAGGTAACAACAAATATACTGTTATTACTACTATTAGAATTAATATGCTCAGACATATTTGATTATAAATATAGTGAATATGTCAGAGCATAATGAGACGATTGAGATATACTAAAAGGAAGTATGAGATTTAATATTAAATTTTACGTAAAATTTGAATTACTATTAAATTAATTTTAAAATTTATGTATGGCAATTGATAAAATTTTTTTTATTTAAATTTAGGAGCATTTACCTATGTGCTCCTTAATTTGTTTTAAATTACTTATTAAACACTTCTTTTAAAATTTTATAATAATTTATTTAGGTGCTTTTTAATTTTTAAAATTTTTTTATTGATTATAATTATTTAGATATTTATTATTAATAATATGTATATATATAATATTATAAATATATTTGTAAGTACATGTATATTATTATATTTTGTCGGAGAATTTGAAACGTTAAATTGTAAAATAAAAATTTAATATAATATAAATAATTTTAAATTAAAATAATTATTTCAAGCAAATCTTACCGACAATGTATTTAAATAATGGTGATTTTAACTGCACATTGTACGGACGGCTGTGATTTGCAGGCTCTGCCGTCCTGAGCTGGCCTTCGTATAATGGGCCCCACGGTGGAGGCCACTGATCGCTGGAAATTATTGCTCACAAAATATTGTATTATTCAAAATTATTTATTATATTTTTTAATAAGATATATGCATTTTTTATTATTTTAATTTATTTAATAAACAAGCGTATTTTTATAAATAAATAAATAAATAAATATAATGTATGTTTAAAATGATTACATAATAATTTTTCATGTGTATACATATATATATATAATATGAGTTAATTATTATAAAATTTTTATAATTAACTTTTAATTATATTTTGATTTATAATTTACATAATTTTTTATTAATCTCTATTTTAAAATTTTTATAAAATAAAATTTGTAAATTATAATTATTATATAAAAATTTAAACTAACATCTTTCATTAATATTTAAGAAATATTTTACTTTAAAAATTTTTAAATTTTAATTTTATTTAACTCTTTTTTTTCTGCTCCCATTATGAATTTACAAGTGAATGGAAATGAGTTAAGAACTTGCTCCCTTGTCTTTCTCTTTTTCTTGCCTACTCTGACGGAGTAGGTTGAGCGGAATAAGCCTCTTACTTTCTCTCTCTCCCCCTCTCGGAGAAGGAAAATAATAACGAAAAAAGAGACTAAAGAGTGGAGCAGCAATAGCGGATGAATGTAGAAAGGTGAGAGAGAATATGTAAAAATGATTAATTTTTAAAAAATTTAAAGAAATATGAAGTGTAAAACTTAAAATCTATTTTAATAACTCTGGAGAGATTTTATTTGTGTTATTAAGTAAATTACAGGGATTTATCATAAATTTTTTAGAAATTATAAATTAAAATATAATAAAATTAATTATAAAACTTTTTAATAATTATCTGAATATTTTTTACGCTAATCTCTCTTTAGAGTTGCTATCCGTCACATGTCATCTTGTAAATGGGATGCACCGCATGGTCCGCACACTGAGGCCTCGTTTGATTGGAGTCAGATTTTTTTCCCATTACAAATCCCAATTATAAAAATTAATTTTATTTTATATTTAATATAAATATGAATATTAAAATTTAAAGTATTTTATATTTTACATATTTTTTAATATTA
>JAEMOT010000387.1:271309-289698 GCA_019297695.1 Apostasia ramifera
TCAAATCAAAATACTTTATTATATTAAAATTCATATAAAATAATTTAAAAAATTATTTATTATTATTATTTTTTAAATTAATACTATTTTAATCATCCAACCAAACAGTTTACCGAAGTAAGGAATAAAGCTGATAATAAGTCAAATTCAACTTAATTTATTTTAACTTAAATTTAAAGGTTTTAAATTTTTTCATAAACTGACTAAAATTTATTTGATTTTAAGCTGATTATAAAGTTTGGGGCAGTTTAATCAGGTTTTGATATAAATTGCCACCACTAACCCGATTAAATTTAATATTCAAAATTAATTATATTTTTTATTTTATATGTATAATTTGAAATAAAAAAATTTATTTTAATTTCACATTCTACGTATATATCAAAATAATAACAACTTATATTATATTTCTTGCACATTTTAACATAATAGTTAAGTTTATTCCAAATTTTAGTAATTTTTAATAAAAAAATATTCTCATTTAACTTATATTTATTTTTATTAAAATTTCTATCAAAAATTTTATTAAAATAGTTTTCACAAATAAACAGGACTAATATATTGTTCTAGGTGATATTTTGACTTATAGAATGAGTTTATTGTAGCATCACATGGATTAATGCGTCGTTCTATAGCAAAAACTAATCTTTATTTGTTGAAAAATTCATTGTAATATTTTTAATGGCTTGTGTGCTACTATAATCAAGTTATGATATATTTTTACTTTTAAATTTATAAAAATTTAAAACAATTAATTTTATTTTAAGAATCTATAAAATATAAAATAAAATTTATATGAAATATAAATTAATGTTGACTGTTAAAATTTATATGTGATTTAAAATATTATTAATTTATTACGTAGCGTTATATATAAAATCAACTTTAAGCTAAAGTTAAGGATAGGCCGAGAAATAGATAGAATTAGTTAGAATGAAGTGACTTCTGCTCTTTTAAAGTCGATTTATTTGTGAAAGCATTTGGTTCGGTGTTATCTTAGTGTTATATTATGTAATTTAGATCTAATGCTATTTAGATGTGATATTTTGAGTGATAATTATATATTTTTTTAAAAATTTATCTATAAATATTATTAAATTAAATAATTTTTTTTCTAAATAATATGATATAACATCAAAATAATTACTGAATTAAACGACCACTAAGTAAAGTCAGCTAACAAGTTTTTACCATTAAATGAAATAAAATCCAAAAAATAACTTCAATTCATTTTAAAGTTAATGTGATATTTTGAGTGATAATTATATAATTTTTTAAAAATTTATTTATAAATATTATTAAATTAAATAATTTTTTTTTTAAATAACATGACATAACACCAAAATAACACTGAATTAAACGGCCACTAAGTAAACTCAGCAAACACGTTTTTACCATTAAATGAAATAAAATCCAAAAAATGACTTCAATTCATTTTAAAGTTAATGTGATATTTTGAGTGTTAATTATATAATTTTTTAAAAATTTATCTATAAATATTATTAAATTAAATAATTTTTTTTTTCTAAATAACACGACATAACACCAAAATAACACTGAATTAAATAGTTTACCATTAAATGAAATAAAATCTAAAAAATGACTTCAATTCATTTTAAAGTTATGAAATTTGCATGCAAGCGAAGTCGCTTCAAATTCGGAGTCTTATTCTACTTATTTTGATGCTGAATATGCTATTGAACATATCGATAGTACTCGTTATCGTAAAAACAGTTGAAATTTCATTACATATTTACAATGAATTTAATAGTCAAAAGCTATCTATAATCAGACTCAGAATTTAGAGACCCAAACGTAATTTATTCCAAAGAATCAGCCTGGATTCCTTTCGGCAAAATCAGCATGGCCTTTTTCCACATATTCTCTTCCTCTCTCTCTATCTGTCGCTCTTTCTCTCACACTGTTCATGGAGAACGCGACGGAAACCTGACAGTCCTTAGAACATGATTACCCATCTTCTTCCCCCCACCTCCTCGTCTCCTTCTCTCCCCCTCCCTACCTTTCTCTATTCAAATCATTCTGACACAAAAATGGAACACAAAGAACGTTTAAATAACGAAACGCAGAAACTGGAACCAGAGAGACGGTAGACTGATACCACTAAGCCTGAATGCAGCTACGATGAGAGCATCTTACACTCCTCCGCTCATTCTCTCTTTCCTGCTGCTCCTCATATACCCGCCGCCGTCGTCCCCGGCGACGGCACCGCTGCTGAGCGACGCAGTCCTTGGCCTCATCGTCTTCAAGGCCGCCCTGCAGGACACCGCCGGCGCCCTCTCCACCTGGTCCCCCGACGATTCCTCTCCCTGCGGCTGGGCCCACGTCGACTGCGCCTCCTCCTCCGGCGCCATCGATGCGGTCGTTGGCCTCTCCCTTTCCTCCCTCTCCCTCTCCTCCTCCTCCGGTCTCCCGCGTGGCCTCGACCTCCTGCCCTTCCTCCGCTCCATCTCTCTCTCCTCCAACAACCTCTCCGGCCCCCTTCCCTCCCCCTTCCCCTACCTCCCGCGCCTCTCCTCTCTCGACCTCTCATCCAACTCCCTCTCCGGCTCTCTTCCCCCCTCTCTCCTCTCCCATTCCCTCCCCTCCCTCCGCTCCATCTTCCTCCAATCCAACTCCTTCTCCGGCCCACTCGCTTTCTCTCTCTTCACCTCCCCTGCTTGCGCTTCTCTCCGCCTCCTCGACCTCTCCTCCAACTCCCTAAACGGCCCAATTCCAGAGTCTATCTCCCACTGCTCCCTCCTCCTCCACCTCAACCTTTCCTGCAACAGCTTTTCCGGCGACCCATTCGCTGTGCTCTCTTACCTCCCCCGTCTCCGTATCCTTGACCTCTCCCATAACTCCCTCTCTGGCCCAATCCCTAACTCCATCGCCTCCCTCCACCACCTCAAGCTCCTCCGCCTTTCAGGCAACCAACTCTTTGGACAAATTCCCTTCGGCATCGCCTTCCTCCCACACCTCCTTACCCTCGAACTCGCAGGCAACCAGCTCTCCGACAACCTTCCGTCCTGGTTTACCCGTCTCACCGCTCTCCAGCGCCTCGACCTTTCCAGCAACAGCCTGACCGGCGAAATACCCAGCGACTTATCCGCCCTCGAGGAGCTCAGCTACCTCAGCCTCGCCGGAAACTCACTCTCCGGCGGCATACCGGCTTCTCTAGCCGACCTCTCAAAGCTCACGGAACTCCGGCTTGGTCATAATGTGCTCAATGGAAGCATCCCGCCGAAAATATTTGATCTCGAACTGCAGGTACTCGACCTTGTCGGGAACAATCTAGCCGGAACCCTGCCGCCGATCTCGGCCAAACTAGCAAAGGCGTTGCAGTGGTTGGACCTCGCCGGAAATGGGTTCACCGGAAAAATCTCACCGGAGATTGTGTTCTGCTCCAACCTCCAGTACCTCAATCTCTCATGGAATAATCTCCATTTCCCTGTTCCGTCGGAGCTCGGCGATTTCAAGAACCTCTCAGTGCTCGACCTCCGAAGCTCCGGCATCTACGGCCAAATTCCTGCCGACCTCTGCAACTCAGGGAGCCTCAGAGTGCTTCAACTCGACGGCAATGGCCTTTCCGGTCGAATCCCAGACGAGATCGGGAACTGCTCTGTTCTCCACTTGTTGTAAGTTACTCGAAATATGTCTCGGTGAAATCGCTGTTGGAATTCATTTTCTGTTAATTTCGTAGGAGTCTGTCCCACAATAACTTGACCGGAAAGATCCCGGCGGCCATGGCGGAGCTAAAAAAGCTGGAGATTCTCAAGCTGGAGTACAACTATTTGAGCGGGGAGATACCCCAGGATCTTGGAACGCTGAGCAATCTCGTAGCAGTGAATATCTCCAATAACAGGCTCGCCGGCCGGCTTCCGGCCTCTGGTGTCTTCCCGAGCCTCGACCCGAGCGCGCTGCGCGGCAACCTCGGCCTGTGCTCCCCTCTCGTCGCCGAGCCCTGCAAGATGGATGACGTCCCCAAGCCGCTTGTCCTCGACCCCAACACCATCAACCAAGGAAGAAATCACAGCCGTGCCAATCCGGCAGCCAGCAGTCCGGCGGAGATCCGGCACCGCCGGCGGCTTCTCAGCCTCTCCGCCATGATTGCCATCGCCGCCGCATTCTTCATCATCATTGGCATCATGGTCGTCTGCCTGCTCAACATTTCTGCACGCCGGCGCCTGGAGAAAGCACTGGAAAGCATTTGCTCCAGCTCGTCGAGGTCCGGCAGCACCCCGGCCGTCGGGAAATGGGTCATTTTCGACACCTTACAATATTCTGTGGCGGTCCTCGCCGGAGTCTCAGCCGATGGGATTTTAAGCAAAGCCACGGAGATAGGCCGGGGAGCGTTCGGCATCGTCTACCGCGCCGCCTTCGCCGGCGACAGCAGGCCGCCGGTAGCAATCAGGAAGATGGTTAGTCACGGGATTATTGGAAGCCACGAGGACTTCGACCGCGAGGTCCGAGCCATGGCCAAGGCCCGGCATCCAAACCTTCTTTCCGTCAAAGGGTACTACTGGACCCCTCAGCTGCAGCTCCTGATCACGCAATTCGCCGCCGGCGGCAGCCTCCATTTCCGTCTACACTGCAGCGGAGCGGTGGAGGCGTCGCTGTCCTGGGCGGAACGGTTCAACATCGCGCTCGGTGCCGCGCGAGGCCTTGCACACCTCCACCGAGCATTCCGTACGCCCGTTTTCCATTATAACGTCAAACCCAGCAACATCCTTCTCGACGGCGACGGTAACGCCATGGTGGCGGACTTCGGTATGGCGCTGCTGCTGCCGTCGGAGAAGTTCGCCGCCGCCACCGCCTCCGGGGGTTTCGGGAGCTCCATGGGGTACGCGGCGCCGGAGCTGGCGTGCCAGAGCGTGCGTGTGAGCGAGAAGTGCGACGTGTACGGGTTCGGGGTGGTGCTGTTGGAGCTGGTGACGGGACGGCAGGCGGTGGAGGTGGGCGACGACGAAACGGTGGTGCTGGCTGACGTGGTGAGGGCGGTGTTGGAGAGAGGGGAAGCGGCGGAGTGCGTCGACCGGCGGATGGGGGAGTTTCCGGAGGAGGAGGTGCTGCCGGTGCTGAAGCTTGGAGTGGTCTGCGCCTCCCTGATCCCGTCGAGCCGGCCGACCATGGCTGAGGTTGTGCAGATTCTTCAGGTGATAAAGACGCCGGTGGTGGAGCGGATGGCGGCGTTCAGCTGGGAACGATGATTCAACGGATAATTGCTTTCCTTTTTCGAATTATATGATCTCTTGCTCTCTTAGTTCTCAATTGCTTCAATAATTCATTAAAATAAATGCTTTTATTTATTTTTGGTTAATCTTTTTATTCTATATGTGAACTTCAAATATGTATTTATTTCCCATAAAAGTGGATTTTTTATAATATTTATTACCATTTTCTAGATTCCATATTAGATCTATGTCAAATCGTTATATTTCATTTTGATAAAAGATGCAAAATTGTGATCAATAAAATTATTTTTATTATGGTAAATATCATCTAGATATTTAAAATTTTAAATAATACTAAGTAAATTCGGATTATTTTTTACTTAATTTGATATTTTTTCTCCTTTAAATAAAAGTTATATTTAAATTAAATATTTAATTTAAAATGATAAAAATGCATTTCCTTCTTAAGGCCACCACCGTCGCGTGTGTAAATTTTATTTAAGAAATAAAAAAATATTAATTTTAGCTAAAAAATGCCTAATTAAATATTAATTTTAATCTTAAAAATTTATTGAAAAGTTTTTAAAATTTCATGCCTATTAGATATTTCTTCAAATCTCAAAAGCTCGGATAAAATCGACGAGTAGTGGATTCTAAGGAATTGGATTCTTTCTTGTGAGCCTACATTCAGGTCTAAAATAGAGAGATCTTGTTGTGTTAACCAAAAAAAAAATTATAATGCCAAAAATTTATTGGTAAGCATCATTCACATTTCTTAGATTTGAAAATTATATTAACTAAATTTATAATTTAAAAATTATTTTAATAAAATCTCTAAGATTATTATTAATATTTCAATTTTTTTTTTTCTTAATTTGATATTTTTAATTTTTAAAATAACATTTATATTTCAATTCAATATTTAAATAAAAAATAATAAATGCCAAAACTTGGCATAAGGGATGGGAGATGAGAATAGTTTGTTATTTTATATTTAAATACATAATTTAAATATAAATTTTTATAATAAAAATTTAAGAATATAAATTAAGTAAAATTATTTAATTTAAATATTAATGTCAATTTTAAGTTTTATATTAAAGACTTTTGAAATTATAGCTTTATTTGATATTAATATTAGAAATTTGTATGATAATTTTTTTTTTAGTAAATTTGCCTCTTGAGGCCACTCAAATATTTCAACAGGTTATTGATCTTCAAATTCCTTCAATAAATTCTTGAGGTTAATATTAAGTTTAAATTATTTTTTTTAAATTAGTAAAACAAAATTACCTTTCCCCTCCCTCACCTTCGATGGTGCTGGCGGCACGCGAGTTGTAAGAGCGACAGTTCGTGGCCATCAGCATGCAGGCCGAAAGCACGCTGTCGCAGCCTGTGGTCACGCAGGCGGCCACACCAGTAGCACGTGCATGATTGGGGCGTAGAAGATTGAGCCGGTTTCACACGCATGTCTTGTGCTCTGCACCGACCTAGCACACATGTTTTGCCCGTAGGCAGTCGCGCGCTCGCCTTACCTGCACCTGCGCAAGCGGCCATGAGTTGCCCTCATGACCTGTGCGTTAAACATTACAAGAGAAGTGAGAGTGGTGGAGTATTTTTATCTTTTAAATTTCTAAAAGAATTAAATTAAAATTTAATATTAGTGTAAAGGATTTGATTGAAGTATTTTAAAAATTAAGGATCCGTTTGAAACAATCAAAGTGAACTCATGGCCCAGAGGCAATTTACTGTTTTTTTAACCTGTGATGCCGCAGGAATTGGATTTCAGGTAAGTGTGTTAATACGGATGGAAGATCGAAAATCGATCGAAAATTAAATCGATTTTAGATTGAATCGAAATTGAGTTGATCTAAATGAGCCGATTAACTAGCCAAAAGCTCGACTCGAATTAAAATATATTTTATATTATATACATATATATAATATATGTATATAATATATATTAAATATAATATATATGTTATATATAATATATATATTATAAACCGAGCCGATCTCGAGCATGATCTAGTCGAGCTTATCCGGCTCGAGATCGGCTCGAAAAAAAAAATTCAATTCATTTTCGAGCTTGCTCAAAAATTAATCGAAATCGACTCGAGCTGGCTCGAAATCGAACTCAATCGATTTCAAATCTATTTTAAGTCAATCAAAATGTAATTGATCTGATTTCGAGCCAATATTGACTCGGCTCAAAATCGGATCGGTAATAGCCCTAAATTTCTACATTTAACTGGCAAGTATTTTGATATAAAATAAGATTTATTTAAATGGTAAGTAATTTCCTTTAAAAATTTATCTTCTCTGAGGCGGGACGGAACGGCGAGTCGGAGGCATCTTCTCAACTAGGGTTTCCGGTAAGCTTCCATGCTTCATGGCCGGGAGAGCCTCGTCAGGATCATCGGAAAGCGGCGCCGGACGTTCACTTCTCACCTTGCTCGCGGCTTACACTCTGAGGCAGTCGTCGCCATCTTTGTATCTCTTTCCCTAAATTTGCTTTCTTCTTCGCTATCCTTCCCGTAGATTGAGATCTGTTTATTAACATCGCAGGGTTATTCAGCTTCTTTCGAGGCGAAACCCTCTGATTCTGCTAAGAACGAGGCATCGGCTGATGATGATGGTGGAGCTAGAACTGCTGCAGAGCGAGGCTCTGAAACGAACGGTTTGGAGCGGGTTTCCTGCCCGGTTTGCGGCGCATCCGTTCGAGGAGATGATTTTTCTGTGAATTATCACCTTGGTATGGTTGGTTTACCATAGATTGTTTTATTCATTAGTATTTTTGTTGTATTCAGAAAGCAAAACGATCAAACTGGCCTGTCGTTCCTATAAGTTGGAGGTTATTGGTTTGTTGCACTTTGAATCTCTAACCAGAAATCATCACAGCTATAATTAGTTCATAAATGAAGGTACGAATGGCCAAAAATTATGCTGGGCCAAATTTCATTGATCTGAATCCACACGTCACCCACTATTATGAGGTATATTGTTTTTCTATATTTTCATGATTATTTAAACATCTTTTGTTAAAGAAACTTGGAATTTTATTCTCATAAGTATCAAACATTAGCCAAAGCGGTTGCTATTTCTTGTTATCTTTTTCTCTTATAGCAACATGATAGGAATCTGTCTTAAGTACGTGTTGCTTATAGAAGCAAAATGAGGTGTTCATAACAAATTTACTCTAGAGCGGAAAAGTATGTGCCACTTTGGCTGATATTTGCTCTTGTTCTTCACTGCTTGGTTCAACATGAAAAAAACCTACTCTTTGTTTGTGTTGATGAGCAAAACTTTCTTTTATAAAGTTTAACATCCAAACTGGTTTGAAAGACTAAAACGATTATCTGGCCCTTGGAGAGCGTTGTAAGCTAGTCAATACTTCATATGGACGCCTAAAGTCTGTCTGTATATTTCTGCATGATGTGAAAATATCATTGCCTATATTTCACTTGTCAGAGAACAATTTATGTTGCTTTCCATTTTCTGTTTGTATATAGAATTTATCTTAATGTTTATCATAGGAATGTTTATCTCTTGCTGACATGTGAAGCTAATAATTATGGTAAAACACAGTATTAATTTATTGGTATGGTGTTGGATTCATATTTCAAGACATTCTTTCATTAATGGATTGGGAGTTGATTGTTGCTGCTGGATTCAATTTTGTAAAGTCCATGGTTTTGGCCATAATTTACAGATGTCTGCCTTGCAAGATCGAGAAAAAGGAAGTTGAGCCAACGAACTCTTATGCAAACAAGCCTTCCTTCACCATCGAGAGGTGAAATATGCTTGATTGAAGTAGATTTTAAAAATGATATCTATGAAAAGGAGATGTATAATGAGAATTATCTTTGTAATTCTGAATGCTCAACCTTTCTTATGTTGCGTGAATATTGTGGAAGTAAAGAAACAACTGAATCGTCAAAACCTTATACGGCAAACTTAGAACTTGGTTTGGTGGAATCTCGAGCAGAACTGACGGATGAAGGTTTTGCTAAAGACAAGATGCTCAGTACATGCTGTGCCTTATCGATTTTTAAGTCAAAAAAGAATGGTCCGTGTGAGGATAAAAAGGACACCATGCATGGTTTATCTCTTGAGACTTTTATAGTAGGTCGAAGGTTTCATGAAAAAGCTGAGTTGCAGGAAGGTGCCAGAATCTATGTTTTAAGAGATCCTGAAAATGCTAGAGATGATAATGCTATCAAGGTTTCCTTCTCCTTTTTGCATAAATTACAGAAGTTTGTAATCACAAAATAATCAATTTCATTTGTTTTGTTTACTAGGTTTTTTGTGAAGATCAAGGAAACAGAGCTCTACTTGGATATTTGCCACGGGAACTTGCGAAATATTTATCTCCTTTAATTGATAGTTATAGCCTGAAATTTGAGGTAGAGCAATTTGTCATAATTGTTTTTTTGTTGTATGTCAACTCAATGTTTACAGTAAAAACACAGCATAAAACAATAACACAAAAAATTGTAGAAGCTGAGAAAGAAAGAACCAGAAAACAGCTTTTTGTCACTTGAAAAGCACCACAATTTTCTTCCTTTGTATTCTCCTTCAAGAGCTTTGCAAGTATAGCTTAAGGAGAGAAATTGTTGAGAGCTTCAGAGCAGAAGAAGAGTTTTTGCTGTAGGAAAACCAGAGAGCAGAAGCAAAAAAAATTTCAAGTGTAGATTTTGTTCGTTTGAAAGAGGGGAGAAGCTTTTGTTTGAAAGAAACAAAAGCGGCAAACACAAGAAGAAAAAAACAAGTGAGGGAAATAAAATATAAAATGAAATGACCATGCCTCAAAATTTTAAAGAGATAGTCATCACACACACTATATTAGGCTATTAAACAAAAATATTCCAGCTAAAACGGTTAGCAACACAAAACCAGAAAGCATGGAGAAAATAAAGCACAACACACAAGTGAATGGCATGAAAGCATCCCTTTTAGGTTAATGTGGCCTGTGAAGGTATTTTAGATAATATACAAGTATTATCTAATAGCTTATGGACTGCTATCAAGTACAAAGAGTAGATGTAAAATATCAAATAGCCAAGTAGACTTTTCATCATAGACATGGGAGACAATGTCAATTTTTCAACAAATAGAAATATACAAGAAATAAGCAAAGACATCTTATCACCTGGTAACATGATCAAAAAGGGAAAAGACAATTATCTCTCAAATACCGTTAAGTCAAATGGTTCAAAGATGTAGGGAAAAGAATTTTTGTGTTAAGTTAAACTTTCATCCAATTTAGCTTATAATAAGTACTTAATTTTAAGTTAAGCTTCACATTATAATCAATTTTTAATTACAAGCAATTGATTGAGTGTGCTACACTTTCAATTCAAATTACTTAAAATGAATAGATTATTGAGATTTTAGCTTAGCAATCAAATAGAGTAAATACAGGAGAAATTAAGGTTTTCTTAACTAGAAAATCAAATGAAAAAATACGAGTAAAAATCTTAGCAAATATGCACATGCTTATATCAATATCCTAGAGAAATAAAATAAATTTACAATAATAGTTTTTGATCTCTTGGACTTAAACTCTTTTGTTTTTAATAAAGTAATTATCCTGTAAGCACACTTAAGACAAAAGTTAGTTCAACAATACTAAAGTAGTTGGTATTATCAAAATTAATAGGATTTAACAATTTTTTTTTTTATGATGATAATTAATTTAATGTGCTAAATAGGGAATCAATAAATATGCAAATGAATAACTCCCTCTTGACAAAATACTGGAACAATAATGTAGAGCAATTGAGAGATAAACATGGACTTAAAATGAATGAAGCTGAATATATAAGCAATGAGATCAAATAATCCGAGTAACCAGTAATATGAAAGTTAACAATAAGATATCCAATAATAATATGTTAGCCACACAATATAATCACGAAGGTAACCATCAGATGACCAAAACAGATTAGCAATATGATCATATGATAGTAATACTTGCACACTAACACCTTTCTTCCCTTTTGGCATCATCAAAAAGATAACAAGTTGCAGGGAGAGGCAAAACTAGAAGTTTAGTCATATAAAAATTTAAGAGAGAATATATAGAGCATGATTAATTAGCATAACTAAAATAAATAGAAGTCATGCCTATGCAAAAGAAATAAAAGTCCTTCAATTTGTTAGCTAATTTCAAAAAATTGTTATGTCCACCAATAAGGACCTGCAGAAAATCATTCTTCATTAGAGGAAGATCTAGATTCTTCAAACATTGAGTTGATGACAGTTTTTAACACAACAAAAATAGTGTGTTGAGAGTTAACCCTACGACCTAGATCAATTATAAGATCAGTAAGTGCATCAAGCTTGGACTGTAATTGAAGAATGGTCCTTTGATTTTCAAAACAGATATCTCCAATTTGTTAAAAGGAATCAATAACAAAGTTAGCAAATTAAGAGGTAAAAAGTGAAGGTACTGAAGCAGTAGAAGAGGAAGTGTGAAAAGTGAAGGTGGTTTGAGTTGCCTTAATTTGAGACTCTTCATAGAAAAATGATAGTATTTGGAATCCCCCTTCAACTTAGATAGATCAATCTCATAAACAATGCTAATATAGTGAGAAATAATATTCCTAAAATAGAAATTTCTCAAATAAGAACCCAACTCAAACATTGATTTAGCATTTCTTAATTGATGGGAGATAATTCGTATGGTATCAAGGGTTCTTTTTGTAGAAGGTGATAGACAGCAATTTGATGAATGTTGGTCCAATTATCTTTATGCCCTTAAGTTTGAATAAAATATTTCTGAAGAATCCTATAAAGGGTTTTGGCTTGATCTCTATGTGCACAGAGTATTTTAATGTGTCTAGTCTAGTGATTATGTTTTTTCTCACTTGGAGGGTTAAACCCTAAATCAAAACCTAAAGTCTCAAAGAAGAAAATAAAATCTTTCTCAATAGTGGTGATAGGGTGACCTAAATTAATAGTAGATAGTGATATATTTTTCATGTCAAGGATTAGATTAGCATAGAATTGCCTCACAGCCTTAGAATACTAAGGGGTGAGATTGGACACCCGCTTAACCCATCCATGTCGATCAATAACCTCATTCACAGTTTCATCTACGAGATATCTGTGAATGAGTTTCACTACTAGAATGGGAATGTCATAAGTTCTTCTGAAAAAGGCTTGAACATCAGGATTTCAAAAAATAGAACCAAGAGAGACAGATTCTTCATCAGTGATACAAATAGGATCAACATCACCTAAGGATTTGGAAGAAGCCTTTGGAATAACTATCTTTTCAGTCCGAGTCCTTAGCTTCTGTTTTAAGTTGGGCTGAGCTGCAGGAGGTTCAGGCTTAGCCTTCTTCTTCTTCTTCTTCTTCTTGTTGGGGAGTAGAAGAGGGTTTCTTCTTTTTTTCCTTCTGCCATGTCCGAGAGCTAGGACCATCAGAGAAAATGGCAATAGTGGTTAAGGACTTGAGGCGTCCTTCTTCAGATGGGATTTTGCCACTTGCTTAAGTTTGTCCCTCAACGCCGACACTAGGTGGGAAGAAGAGGCTCAAATTAGACCTTAGAGAATGAAGAGCAGTGCTTCGCGCTTGATTTGTGAGCTGATACCGTGAAGTATAGAAAGGAAGAGGCAGAAACCTTAGTTGATTTGGGGTTTTGAAGGACCGCAGAGGAAACAAGGGTGAACCTTTCTCCCTTCGATATCGATGCAACAGGAAGAGGAAGGCGGCGAGACCAGCGGTGAAACCCTAGTTGGTTCCTTCCCTCAGCGTCGATGCAGCCGCTTGAAGAAGGCGGCAGGAAAGGTTCAGTGAATGATAAAGAGAGCAGAGAGGTGAGTGACTGATTAGATAGAGAGGCACGCCGGTTTAAGTTTCCAGATGTGCATGCTCTGGGAGAAGTTGCGGTTCAAATAAAATAATTATTACTGGGTTAAAAATGACCCAATAATTTTTCACTTGTTATACTTGACCCACTTAAACTTCAATTGGTCAATCTCTGAAATCGGCCAAACTGCTCGGAAATTTGGGGCTAGCTAAGGCTCAAAAATAATAAATTAAAGATATTTCACTATCAAAATCAATAGAAACACTTAGGAAACAATATTCAAGTACAAATTGAGTAAAATTGTAATATTATAATTAAAATTTGTTGATTATATAAAATTAGATAATTTTAAAACATTTATATTGCTAAACATAAATTGTAAAATGAAGAGCAGATAATACACTCGTATTTCATGGCATATCTAAATATGACAATGAGAGAAAAATCTTCAAGCATACCAATTTGACTTATAATGAAGTTGAATCTTTCCTCTGCAAGGATTTGGTAAATATATCTGCAAGCTGGAGGTCAGTAGATATAGATTCCAAAATAATATTACCCTTATTAACATGATCAAAGATTAAGGCCTCATTGGGTATTATTGTTGGTCTTGATAACTAATAAATTTGAAATATTGAATATCTCGATTATTCTCATTGGACCCAATTTACTAAAAAATTTAAAATAAAATAAATTAGAGATTTAATTATCATAATTATTATAATAAAATATTTAAAAAATTTTCTATATACTTAATAACAATTCATCATTAATTTTACTGATTTTATTTATTTTCTAATATATAACTAAAGAAACTAACATATGTAATGAAATGGAAATTTGAATGCTGGCTACATTCAAAATAAATTAATTGCATGCACACTTGACTAATTACCCTACTAATGCTTACCAGATGATTAATTCTGATCATAAGAATAGAGAATAGGTCAAGATTACGAGCGATGTGAGTCCTAATAGGTAAGGTTCTTAAAAAATATTTGACAAATCATACAACACACTAGTTAGACATCCACGTGACCAACTACTCAGTCTTACGTGCCCTCTGTATGTATTGCTCTATAGGTGTTGAGGTTTTCTTACCACGTGACTCAGCTAAACACTAATGCCTTTCTCTAATGAGTCGTCGTTTTGATATTCGCTGTTCCCGCTGTTTACCATGCGCTCACAAGTCGCCGCGTTCTCCATTTATTATCTATCGGCCACACTGCATACTTGAATTTCTGGTAAAATTACAAATAGGTTTCGAACATACAAAGGATTTTATGGACAGATATGTTCAAGCTAGTAAAATAATAATAATTAATAATATAAGAAAAATAAATATTGAGAATTAAATATTTAATATGTTAACCAAAAAATTATATATGTAATTATTTGGAAGAAAAAATAACAATGTTCCTTTGGCAAAAGAAAAAAAATTCCTCGACGATGTCAAAGTATAAATAATTTTCAAACTTAATCGACCTCTATACCACTCAAATTTTATCTTATAATTATCTTCCTCATATATTTTGTTTTTATATTTCTTGTACTCTTAGGCTAGGCTAGAATATGCTATATAATTGGATATAAGTAAGAAATTGAGTTTTAATGCTTTAGGAAGAATGAAGGTTCCTGTAGAGAACTTCATTATTTCTTTCAGGAAGAAACTAGATGGGTCACATATAGTTTCAATAGGTTTAATTGTGGGAATAGATATTGGAGTGAAGGATATTGGTCTAGGTTCATATTATTTAGAAACTATTTGATCTACCCTATATAAGGTAAAGGAATACTTCCTTCGTAAATAACATTTAATCTCATCTCATGTCTCAAATGGTCTAATTTTATCCCGTGAACAATGTTTATTTATTCTTTTAATATAATATTTTGCTTTGCCAAGATGCATTAACTTTTCATATTTAACATTTTCCAACTCAATTTGATCACAATAATCAACATAACAGTCTAGATTATTTTTCCACTCATCATATGGTAAATAATTTGAATTATTTGAAAAATAGGAATTAATTGTGACTTTTTCTATGGATAGTGTTTTATTAGATGTGAATATGCTGTTGAACCTAACTATAAGGTCGGGTAATATAGTTTTGATTTTGATACTCATGCTTATACAAGATTAGAATATAATGAGATAAAAAATATAATGCGAAATACATAAAAAGAAATGCTCAAATAAAATGCCCTAACCTAAATCAACTCTAATACCAAATTGATGCGGGACAGAAAATGAAAAATGATAATTTTTTTAATTAGCAAAACTAACTGATAAATTATCTTAAGTGCAAGAATATTTCCTAACTAAATTATATGATAAATAAGATTTGTAATTCTCATAAATCAAAATATTTGAAAATTAAAATTAAACTAGATCGTTTGATGAATAAGAATTTTTCAATTTATATTAGGGCGTCAATTTTAATTCAACAGATCAGATCTGAGGTTCAAAAGTTAAAGTCTGATGGCTCACAATTAAATCCACCAGTAATTTAATTATCAAATTTAAGTTATAGTCATACAATTAGTGTTAAATGAATAAGTCAAGTCAAACGAATAATTTTATATTGAAATTCAAAGATCAGATTAATTTAATTCAATGAAGAAATTATACCTGAGCTGGAGAATTTTGAGTATCCAAAATAAGTATAATGGCAAAACACAGCTTAATCTCACTGCCCAAAGAAATGCAAGCCCCTAATTATAATTATTCAATTAATTTGCAACATGGCTCGTGCATGCACCATGTCGCCGGAAGTGGCTTGACCATGCTCACAGGTGCTCACGTGCGGTCTGATGGACTCTAATGGACTTGAGTTTGGTGAGCGGGTTGCAACGAGTTCACACTTCTGCTTGGTTCGACAGAGGGGAGAGACTTCGGGTGCGGCGTGTCGGGCAAGTGAACCGTGTCAGGCGCAACGAAGGCAATAGCATTGGGTATGGTGAGAATGCACGGGCTCAATGAGTTCCGTGTGGGGCGGATGTACACGAATGAGGTGATTGGATCCGAGCAAAGTGTTGGCGCTGGCGAAGTGTGGGCATGGGCAAAGCTGCGGTGCAGTGCAGTCATACCTTGACGACAAGCAAGGCTGGCATGGAGAATCGTATGACTCGGTGTGTCGAGGTGGTTTTGGGGTGAGGCGGTCGGAGTGGCACGGTGTGTGCACCACAGGGCATATGCGAGTAGAGGTGTAGAGGCGGATGCCGTAGAGGCAGAGAGATTGGAGGAGGGATTTGGGATTCTTACCAAAGGTTAATCGTACATTTTCCTTCACTGGAATATTATCCCTTTAATTCGGATCTAAGCACTCGGAAAACTCCGAACTTATTTCATTTATTAAAATAGGTTATCTCATTACAATGTAGGACAATCTCTTTATATAGAGAGATCTCATGAAAAAATTTGAAAATGCAATATTAAATGTAGGAAATAAAATGCCAATTAAATGAAAGCAAATATGGAACTAATTCTATTACAATAAAATAAAATCAGCTCCAAATATGGTAAGTTTTCAAATCTTCCAAATTTGCTCTAAATCAAATCAAATCTAAATAGTGCTAATATGGAAATCTCCAATAATTTTAATTAGTTTGAATTTAAATTTTGATTCGACACGGGATGTTATCGTGGCCATCCAATTCAATGCTGATCCGTGTCCCCATCAACATATAAGCAGTGCATGAGTGACTTATTGTAGCCGTGGAGAATATAGGTTTAAGTGATATGAGCATGTGAAATGGAGAGTGGAACATGTACCATTAGGCCTTGTTTGGCATGAGCCCAAAAATGGGTAAAAAAATATTTTAATAATATTTTAAATTTATTATAAATTTTAATAATTTTATTTCACATCCAACACAAATTCCAACCTTAAAAATCAACTTTATTTCACATCCAACACAAATTCCAACCTTAAAATCAACTTTATTTCACATCCTACACCTCCCAATATTAAAATAAATTTCTTTCCCATCAACTCTATAAAATAAATTATTTTCTCTTTCCTTACCCAAATTCATCCTCCAACCAAACAAGCCCTTAAGGTGGGTGGTTAATATAGTTGTAACAAGGAATAGGAAAAACTACGGGTAATATAAAATGTTTTGCATAAGTAAAGATTCTCACACATTGCATTGGACATATGCTTGACATAGAAGCATTGAATGTAGTTGTGATGATGATGATTGTGTTGTGTGAATTATAGATATTGGAGTTTGATGCTGCTTTCTTTTAAATTTGTTTCAACATGTATTTTACAAATTTATGTCATGGTTTCCAGGGGTTTATATTAGCTATGCCCAAACATCCGTTGGATGCAGTTCCTATTATGTTGTTTTGCGAGAAAGTGGATCATCATAATGAATTTGATTGTGAAGGTCAGCAGGTTTTTAATTTACTTTGGGAAAAGGTCCTCTATGCAAATGAATCTGTCAAAGCACATCCATTTAGTGTCAAATATCAGAAAAATTTTAGTCTGATGCTGGAAGATGTTTTGAACAAACATTCACACCTTTTTACCAATGAGGAAAAAGAGTTTCTAGGTACTTTCTTGATTTCCGTCCCTCCTAGTGTATGTTACATGCCCTAAAAGTTTTTTGATTCTTCTTTTGCAGGATCTTTTTGTTCATTATCTGATGATGGCCAGAGGCTTCTTATTCGCTTATATACTCGAAAAGGTTTTTGATATGATACCACCAGTCTTTTGAAATCATGAATCTGAACACCTTTTCTTAGAAGCTCATATTCTGTATTAGTTTTCCTAATCATATACATAATTGAAGATACTTTAATAAAAATGACCTTTCTTACTGCCAAGCATAGCTGTATGATCTTGGTTATTTTTGTATCCTTTCTCTGAATGGATGTTGTCAAATTAAACCACGTTTCAAATATTAAGGATCATATAATTAAATAATATTTATCACTTGATTGACAGATAATTGACTTTACATAATCTTCTAGGCAGCCATTCTATTATGCTTCTTAATGTTTCAGTCATGTAAAAACATGAGTGACATTTAGTTGTTGGTGATACTTCATGCCTTCTGTTGGTTTCTATGATAGTGATTGCAAGTTCATATCCTACTAAAATCATCCTTAATATCAGCGCTGATGTCTAAGCTTGAACAATTTTGAGCATTCCCCTTGGCCAAACCTTTATCCTGTCATGCTACCTTGAAGATTTATTGTTGCTTTAATAGATCTGCACTTTTCATTCTAGAAAGCCAAGGTATTGATGGTCCATGATTGAGCAGCTTTGTCTTTTAATTCAAATTGCTAGGAATTACTTCAACATGTTTTGATTATTATAGAGTTACTTGTAAGCTTTCAATATATTAGCGTTGTTATTATAAACGTATATTAATATATATATATATA
>JAEMOT010000387.1:290207-376092 GCA_019297695.1 Apostasia ramifera
ATATATATATATATATATATATAATGGATGTTAAGATTTTTTCTTGAGACCCAAAACTTTCTACTCAAAGATGGTATTAGAGCATGTGCTGGTTCCAACTGAGGACTCTACTCGCATCATGATCTCTCGCGCCAACTTAGGCTCCTGCTTGTGCTGTGCCCCTTCAACGCATATGGCCGTTGTTACTGCCGCACATCTTCATCACCGCATCGCCACTTAAGACTCGTTTGGTTGGAGCATGTTTGGAGAATAGTTTAATTTTTGTGGAATTGAGAGAATTGTGTGTACTGAGAGAATAGTTTATTATTATAATATGAAATAAAGCTATTTTATTATTGAGAATTGTGTTGAATATGAAATAAAATTAAATTTTTTATTGAGAGATGTGTAGGATATGAAATAAAGTAGATTATTAGAGATACATTTTAGGAGTTCGAGATAAGATAATGTGAAGTCAAGTACCACAGCGGATGAGGAATCATGTGTACTTGCGTTACCAAGACAAAGAACCACTAATATGGGGAGAGTATACTAGACAACAAATCCTTGAAATAGCTGAGAAAGATAGGAAAAAAAAGAAGTAATATATGCATTGGAAACAATGTTATTTTTGAAAAACTCAAAAAATTTAGAGAGTGGTTAAATGTCTATCAAGACGAGATACTGAAAGATAGACTACTCATGGGATATAACAATATTCGAAGGATTCATGAGGACATAGAAATAAGAAAATTTTTAAAATTGAGATTTGTGTAGGATATGAAATAAAGTTATTTTTTAATATTTAAACTTATGTATGATATGAAATAAATATAAAATATTAGTTGTAAATTTTTTGGGAAGGTTTTGAGGCTTTTTTGGGGCCAAACCATACAAAGCCTTAGTTCCCTAAGAGGTCCTCATTAGGAGCAGCAATTTAAGTACTAAGTTATGTTAAGAAAGCACCAGGTCGTGGCTTGTTGTACAAATCAACCCTTCATGTGTAGTTGGATATTTAGATGCAAATTTGGGAGGCTTCCATCTTACAGGAAATTAACATTAAGTTATTGTATTTTGTTTAGTGGAAACTTGATATCTTAGAAAAGTAAAAAAATAGTCAATGATTGCAAAATCAAGTGTGGAAGGTGACGGTAGAGCTATGGTAATTACCACTTGTGAGTTGATATAAGCAAAACATTTATTGGAAGAGCTAAGATTGAGCTTATCGGAGCTTGTAAGTCGTGATAACCAAGCAGCTTTGCATATTAGTTCGAACTTATTATTTTTCAAAAGGGATAAGCATGTTACAATCGACTGTTATTTTGTTCAAGAAAGATCAAGACTTTCTTTATTAACTTTCGTTATTAATCGGTTGATATGTTCACCAAGTCAATTAAAAGTTCTAGAATTGACAGCCGGCACTCCGGCGAGGTGAAAACACCACCTTGTGAGTTTTAAATTGTAATTAAAAGCACAGAAATGTTTCCCAGACCCAAAAGGAACCTAGAGTTACCCTACGTAATCTCACCGGAGTGGTGAACTCACTCCTCCAAATATCTATAAATAGGCTGTAAAAGGGGAAGTCGGAAGGAGCTTGTGGGGCATCGTTGGCCTGCCAAAGTTGTGACGACCCTAGCCGTCACACTAAAATATTTATCTAAATTAGGAGAGAAGGAAAATTAAATCAACAACGGAAGAGAATTAAATATATCAAATGCTACTACAAGAGTTCACAATACCATAACTTAGATCCTTATCGTTAGGGATGAGAGTTTGGCTCGAAAATCGATAGTTACTTGATGTTTGGATCGATATTTGGTTTGAATTGAGCTCGGCTTGAGTTTATGGAGCTGAATCACTAGCCATGGTCGAATTGGATCGACTTGGCTTGATCTCTATTTTTTTAAATATGAATAATCTATTTAGTCATTTATTTTAATTATTTTATTATTTATATATAATTATGTGTTAGTTATTGTTAGGACATTTTTTTAAGTGATTTGGTGGATACGGTTAATCTAATTTTATTTCTTAGCCGTGGCAAATTTTTTAAAAAAGTTTTAATTATTAGGGAGCTTGTGGTGGCTTGATTAAGGCTCGAGTTAGCTTGAAGTTGAAATGAGCCAGCTCGAACTCAAATCGAATTGCGATAAGCCGAGTTTGAGCCATGCCCGGCTTGGCTTGAACTAGGATTGTTCTCACCCATAGTTATCGTGAGAGGTTTGTTAGAATGTGTGGGTCAGTGTTAAAGAACTTCAAACTGAAAATGTGTACAACTTGTCTGAAGGATACAACAAGTGGTTTGCTGTGTTCAAAGCTTAATGTCTTATAGATTTTTTATGTAATTTCGTTTGATGTCTAACAAAAGGATTTTACTATAATTTTAATGCTGAATCACGTACAAGAGTTTTAGCATTCATATTACTTCCATAGTTTGTATTTTGAAATATATTGTTTTCAGAAAATATTTTGATTTTATGTTCATCTGATAGTGTTTGGTGTACTGCACTGTGTTTCTCATGTGCTTTGATCTAGCTCCATTTGCTTCACCAACAAAATTGAGCATCTTAATAATGCCTTGATTATAAATATAATCACTTTTCACGCAATTAATTTCAGGGCCATGGTTTAGGTTGTCTTGTATTGTCTACAAGGAGATATCTAATTTAAATGCAGCTATCCTGGAACTGCAGAGTAAATCTCCCCTCTCCATGCCTGCTTGCTGCTTATGAGCTTTTGTGGCATACCATTTCTCTAACTTATTTTTTGCTGTCTGCAGCAACGGGTTACCTTTGTTCATTCAATTCTGTAGCTGATTCTTCTATATATGATATGGGAGAGATTCTTGATGTGTTGAGTGTTTCTGAAATGAGGCAAATTTCAAAACAAGTGCTACCCAAGGTTTATGCACTAGCAGTCTGTTTTAATTGCTTCCATGTAGTAGAAGGTTTAATATGTTGCTTCTGTTTTTTAATCATTATTTGCCTCTAGTGCCTTTGAGCAAGAAGAAAGTAATATCTGCAAATTATACGCCTTGAATAAATTCTATGCTTATTTGCATCCTTTTTTTGAGCAAAGATTATTTGCATCATTTATGACAACAGGAATTGGATATTTCTTCCCATTATCGAGTTTCTTAGAGTGTCTTAGTGTGGTATCAGTTGGAGAGTTTGCAGTGATGGAGGATGGGTTATGAGGTGATTTTTATAGAGAATTAAACAAAGAATAGGGGGTGCTGATCACAACATGGGATTCCAAGCTTGCATTCAGATTATCAGAAGAATGATTTGCTATTACATGAAGGACTAATTAATACAATTTTTCTGCTCATAATAAGCATTGAGACTTTTTCTATTTATATTTTATGGCTCATTTTTTCCATCCCAAGTTTTGGATTTTTTTCCATCTCAAATTTTGGTTCTACTTCACATATGATACTTGCCCTAGCGCACATTTATGTGTTCATTTTGTTTGGAAAATGGTTAGTCTACTGACCAACAAGCATAAAATACGGTCATGATCTAAGCCAGTAGGACTGTGAAAATGATGATAGTTTTGGGGTTTGTTGTCTTTTGTATAATTATTCTTGGAGGTTCTTACTTTTTTTTTTTAAATTTACATATAAATGGTAAGTATTATGACAATTTAAAGGTTTTACTTATACGGTAAGTGCAGCTACATAAAACTAGAAAGTTTGAGCTCTTAATTAACTTTGTTAACAACTTGAGAAGCTAGTTATATGTATTTTTTTAGATAATATATTTTCTTCCCCACCCCACTCCTCACCCTCTCCCTCCTTCTATAACCTGCAGTATAATAAGTTTCTGCAAAATGACGGGGGGCTTTCTTGTTTGCCAACATATTTTGGCATAAAGCTTACTTTATACGGTAGTGATGCCATTGTTATTGGTCGGATACTGTTATTTACTGGAAGCATGTTAGAGGCACCAATGGCACATACTTTATGCATCATATGGATGTCTTAAAGAGGAAAAATTATATGCTTTTATTTATTGGAAGTATTTGAGGCGGCAATTGATGAAGATTTTGGGCATTCTTTATGCTTCGTATGGATGCATTATGGAGTGACTTTTAAAGAGATAATTTTGTGGGGTGTCAAAATTTGTCAAAATTGACATACCATGCAGATAGGTGAGTTCCAAATCAAATTGGTTTGTTTTTCCTTTAGATGAAATTATGTCAAATTATAGAGAGTTTGTGGTTTCTGGATTACTTGATCCGTCAAAGTTGGAACATATTACCTTTACATTATTCAGATGGCTCTTTGATTCTATTCGAGGCTTATATTTTCTTTTTACGAATGTATGATGCTTGGGAGATGTTTATTCATACGATTGGTGTGTATCATGTTTATTTAATTTTCTGTTATAGGCTCGACATGCAAGCACTGTGATTCGGTTGCCTATCATTATATATGATCCATCTAAATATCATGACTGTAGTTTCTTAGCAAAATATTTGATAGCATAGTTGCTTGATTTATTACTAGGAGTGTTTGAGGATGGATTTATCCTAATTTTGGATGCTTCCATAGTCTATGCTCCAATATTGATGATCATGGACTTCTGGTGACCACATAGCATGAGGTGCTGTGTGGACAGATACGGGTCCAACATGTTTCTCGAATTCCTTCACTGAAATGGTTCAGTTTGAAGGCCTTAACCTCCGTTAAATTGCTCTGTCCCATCTAACCTATACAAGACTTTAGTTACCAGTTTTTAAACAACTATGAAATTCTTCTTTGAATCCTTCACCATTCATTTTTGTCTAATGTTTTAGTTGGCTTGAATTCTAATTTAACTCTTAGCGACTTCAAATTATTTAGCCTTAGAGGAGGGAGAGAGCAATGGTGTTAGCAATTTCAAGGGAGTGCAGCGAAGACCAAGGATCGGTGTTGAGGAGGAGAGCGTGTATACTCGATGAGTAGTTGTGGTGAGCTGAGAGGAGGCTCGTTGTGAGCCAAGAGATAAGGGTCGTGTTGTGAAAGGAGGATTGTGCGGAGTAGAGGAGTAGAGGAGTAGAGGGGCACAATCGAGAAGAGACCACACGAGAGGAGTATTGTGGGGCACAAGTGAGGGGGTATTGTGCTTGAGTGCACGAAAATTAAAACAGTTGAGTCACTATGTTTTAGTTTAGTCCTATGGCTTATTTCAGCCCTCGCAGCAAAATTATGGCCTATTTATTCTTTACATGTCTGTATTCTGTGCTTAAAAATTTGTTGTACCCGTTCCCTCTTCACCATCTCTTATTTTTAGCACCTAGCATCATTGGGGATACTGTGACCTATGAATTGCCTTCGTCATGACATTGGAAAAATAGGTCCATGTTTAGGAGCCAAAAAACCAGGATTACCATAACTCAAGAATGTCGAGATTTATTTTGAAACATGCTATTCTCAATCTGAAACTTTTCCCTGTGGAATCAGTATGAGAATGCATGAACGTTTATTCTTGTAAATGTTATTATATTACTTTCCTGAACCACATTGTGTATTACCTAATCCTCCGTGATACCCATTGTATTCATGGTCTTTTTTTCTTAATTTCTTTTGGATCTCCAGAATGGCATCCACTATGGTCGCAAGCAAGAACTTCTTGGATATATATTGTCTTCATATAGCAATGGAGCATGGTAATCTGATCTTCTTTTTGGAGTTCATTAAAATATCTGCATGTCTTATTTATTATCTTCTATCTGCTTCTGCAGCCCACTTCTTCCAAAAGTTGTTTTGGAACATGTTGGAAAATGTGTTCAGATATCTTCTGCTGTTGATACAAGTTTTTCGCGTATTCAGGTGATTAAAAATGGCATCACCTTCCCCATAGTCTCTTTGTTTCTTGATGTATTTCCTTGTATTCTGGCAGAGATTATTTTTTCTTAATGGTGAACAAGAACTTTCAACTTTCTTGTTAGCTGATATTGGGATAATAAAGTTTCCAGAGTACACCTGCACTGTTACTCGACCAATTTTCAAATGCCGAAATGACCTTCTTGAGTATGAAGAGGTGTTATGTTTTAGTTCTTGAAAGCCTTAAAATGATTTCTGTTTTTGCTAGTATCTTGTTAATATGTTTTGCAGGCTGTTGAGGTGGCACAATTAATGGATGAAGCAATTGATGAGAACAACATCGAAATGGTCTGTAGGTGTACCAACATATCTGTCACTCGCATGCTTAGTCATTTCAGTGCGGAAATCAATTCTTTTCATTGTCAAACTCAACTGGGTTTCTTTTCCCACTTTTCTGCTTCATGGGTTTACTCAAAGATGCTCACTTTGGGGGTTTCTGTTTATGAACGTGAGCATAGGTATGACACAATTTGACATAAATTTCGTTTGGCAACTGTATCCAATGAATTTATATTCTTCATTTTTTTCTCATTCATAGAACTATTCGTAAATAACATAGGCGATCATTGCTCATCTAACTTTGTGATTTGTATTCTGGGAAGCTCAGTTGTTGATAATGTTGGGTGGCAAACAATGGTGGTTTTCACACTAATGCCCTACCACTGGCCTTGGCATTTGGTAACATGTAGAGCTTTTCTTTCATGCGTAGTAAGTGTAATGTGGAGGCTTAAACGTGAGAGGACAAGATTGTTGGTATTCACGTGATATTTAAGAATTTAAAAAATTTGATTGTTTGGTAAAATTTTAAAAAATGAATATTGGTGGAAACAAAAAATGGGAGTTGAAAGATCTACAGTAGCTGTTCATGTTCTGTAGGACTGTGGGGCTGGGGCCATCTGCCACGACCTTTTTAAACAAATCCTTGTGTAAGAATTGGCCTACACTTGTGTTTTAAGTTCAGCTACCTTTCTAGGTTAGGACAACAAAATTAACTTTAAGAAACACTTTGATAGAAAAACAAAAACTTTGAGAAACACCAAATTTAGCTAAAAACACTGGAATTTCACGTCTGTGATGCATGCATAGATTACTTTTTTTGATACTTCCAAAATTTGTGCATGCATCTTAAATTTGTCATGTATAGACTGCATTTTTCTCCTCTCATGATATGAAAATATCTCACTTTCCTAATTTTAGTTTTGTTTTTCTTTTTTGTAGCATTTTTTGACTTAAAAGGTTTTCTGCCATGTACTATCACTTTCACTAGTCCCAACTAAGTCATCTTGAATTGTTGAGCCCTTTAAAATTTCCATCATTGCTTCTTACCATTTTACATAGATATATACATATACATATGCCTGTGTGGATACATGTTTATAAAGCATCGTTATTTCATGAAGTCTTAACGTATAATACTTTCTAATTAGAGAAAAAATTGTTGGACCAATTGGTCTAAGCCACACAATAAAAAATAAAAAGAAAGGGCTCATACATAAAATTTGACCCATGCTTAGACTTAACAGTTAACAACGAGAGGTGACGTGTCGTGTTAATACAATTGTGAGAGCAGAGAGCTTCATGCGTGCTAGATTTTTGGAGTAGAATGAGATCCACAAGTTGTGACTTCCCCTACTACAGTCGACTCTTTTTCACGGTCGCACAGATGCTGAGAATGCTACTACGTTTTCTACTCTAGTTGACACTTTGTCATTGTTCCTCTCAGATACCGATCACGCTTCTTGATTTTTCTACCTTAGTTAAGCTCGTATTTCGGAAATGATAAGATTTTGATTATTTTTTTTGTTTTATTTAATTATTTAGTAAATCAGATATTAGGAAAAAGGAGAAAATGGCATGTATCTACTTTAATTTAATCAATATATCCAAATTTAGGTTTTAGTAATTTTATTATTTATCAATTATTTTTTGTTTACATCAAGCTAATTAATTTGAGTTGGATTTAGGTTGAGATTAAACCTAATTTACTAATGCATAATTAAAATTTCATTTCATCTAGATATTTTGTGGCTATCTAGGAAACAATTGAATAATTTTACGACATTATTTTAAATTATAAAAAGTTTTGAACTTTAATAGTTATGGAAGTATATTTTCGTGCTCAAGTTGGATTGTTATAATTTTGCTTTTAATAGTATCAAGAATATTTGATAGTATAAAAGTATAATTAATTTTAACAAAGTTGAAACAATATTTTAAAATTTATATTAACTAGGTGGGGGTCAGCTATATGAATCCTTTATTTCTATTGCACTCTATCAAATAGCAAATTCTCATTTAGTTCTAAATATATAATATTATTTCTTATAGTTTTCTGTCATATGTTTTTTAACCTACTTTTTTTCTTTCATATGGGCAAGATCCAATAATCCAAGTTTCCTTACTTGAGCTTCTATCAGCCTACGATTTATCTATTTAAATCATCTAAACTGAAATTCTTTGAGTTTTTTTTCAATTGAAGTCACTCCAACCTTCTCGTGAATATACTTATTTCTCATCTTATCTTTTCGTGTATACTCGCTCATCCACCTTAGCATTCTCTTTTTTCGACACATATTTTATTTGTGTTTCTATTTTGTAGGTCAGCCTTCAGCACCATATAACATTGCTAATCTTACAACTATTCTATAAAATTTACTTTTAAGTCTGAGTGAAATTTTTCTCACACAATATGCTGGATATATTCCTTCACTTTAGTCGTATCTTGCCATTTTTATTTTTTTGTATTATCGTATTCGTATTGTATTATATTCATATCGCTATATCGCACTCATGCTTCATGTATTTATGTCTTTTTTTTCTTTATCTTTCTCTCTTCTATATGTATGTTGTGTGTTTATAGGTGATATGTTGAATATACTATATTTAATTGTACAATGTTCGTTATACTAGATTAACTAGAATCTAGAATCAAGAACCCATAACAATAATTGTTTCCTGAATTTTTATTTTCTTGTTTATTCTGCATATTTGTTGTTCTACCCAGGTATGAGGATGCTATAAGGCTGCTAAAGGAGCTGTTAAAGAAAATAACTTGTGACAGCCGGCGTGGATATTGGACATTGAGGCTTTCTGTTGACTTAGAACATTTGGCTCGTTTCAGTGAAAGCTTATCTGTTGCAGAAGAAGGTGTGGAAGATCCTTGGATTCGGGCTGGTTCTAAACTGGCATTGCAAAGACGAGTACTGCGCTTGGGGAAGCCGCCACGGCGATGGAAAGTACCTAGCTATGCTGAATGTGTTAAGCGGATTATTAAAGAAGTAATTCAGTCAGTTTATAAATTCAATGAATATGATTTCCCCCTGGTTACTGTTCAATAATATCCCGTAACTCCTTGGACAGGTTGTTATCACTGGAAGGCCTCTCATCAATGAAACTGGTGCAAAAAATATCTTTTATGGCTATGATGGTGAGCTCTGTGGAGTAGAGCAACTTGCTTTGCAGTATTATGCTAGGGAAGGGGGTGGCTGGCATGGTATTCATTCTGAAAGTGGCATCTGGATGACAATATTTGGACTCCTTCTGTGGGATGTTATTTTTTCTGATGTGCCTAATGTTTTCCGCTCCAAGTTCCAGGTAAATGCTGGTAGAAGTCTTCTATTGCTTGTCTTGAACGTGTCTTTAAAACTTACTAAAATTGATACTAAACTCTAGTTTTCCATTGGTTTGCCGTTTATGATCCAAAAAGGCTTACAAACTTGTGTGTCGTCTAATTTTAATCTGTACCACCTGAAACTGTTGCATTTTACAAACTTGGGCTTACAGACGTTTGGGCTTCTGCCTAGAAAGTTCTTTAAAGAAAAAGGATAAATCTATGGCAGGATGGCTCATATTGTAATGTTGCATTAATACATAAAATTTTGATTTTAATATAAATTCTTTTCTTATGAGACTAAGTTATTTAAAGATACAATATATTATTTTATGACTGCTATTTAATTTTAATCTTAGTATAAATTTAAAGTGGTTTATTATAAGGTAAATATTAAAAAAAATTAAATTTTTTGAAGTTAACTGAAAAGTAAGCCAATTTTGATGTTTTAGAAAGGTTTAAAACCGTGTAGCTTCTCCTAGCCTAATGGGGAAGGAGCTTGCCTGGAACCAGGGGGTCTTAAGTTCGAATTCACATCACCACAATTCCCAATTGAGGCGGGAGGAATTGTGGTGTTTATGAGAAAAGAATCAAAAAAAAAAAAGAAACATTTGAGACTGCTGAATATTTGATCAGAATAAAATTCTTTCCATTGGCTAGAATTTGTTGCTTGAACAAAAATAGATCTTGTAGAATCATATTGAATATTTGACAATACATTCCGTACCTTGCTAAAAAACCGATAATCTTCTCACAGTAACCTTGGTTTAGAATCCTCTGTAATTTTTTTAGTTATTGGCTTGAATGAGATGATTTATAACAATGAACGGGCAGTTCCGCATTTCTTAGTCCAGACTTCAAATTATTTATGTTCATTGTCATAGGTTGGGGTCTGCTAGCTTTCATGTTATTATTTATTGCCCTTACCAGCACTCATTTCATTGTTGGACTCCATATTCATTTGATGTGTCCCCCCTTGCAACAAGTTCTCCTGCGAGCTTTTTCCTACGCTTGGTCATTTACTGTAAAAACATATATAAGGATCTCATGTAGCTGCTGTATTCCTTTGTTTGCCCTGCCCAATTCTAAATTTCTGATTGTATCATCTTTTTGCAGATAGCTCCACTGGACCTCCTTACTGATGACTTCTATTTGATGAGAAAGATCTCAATAGAATCCAAACTTCAGAAAATCCAGGAAGGCATGGCTGAGGAAATGTTGATCACTTCATTTCAATTACACCAGGGAACTGCCTGTCATGGCATCAACTGGGACAAGTATTCCCTCTGCGACCTGCGAGCTGCAGTTTCATGCATTGGAGGCCATTGTCTGGCGTCTCTCTGCAGACATCTGGCAATGGATTACAAGAGTTGGTCAAGTGGCATGCCGGACCTCTTGCTTTGGCGCTTTCGTGGTGGAGATAGGGATGGTGGTGAAGCCAAGCTCGTGGAGGTAAAAGGTCCACGTGATAGGCTGTCGGAACAGCAGAGAGCCTGGATTTTTACCCTCATGGATTGTGGCTTGAACACGGAGGTCTGCAAAGTTAGTCCATCTCCGAAATTCTAGTTCTACTATTCTTAAATTAGGGATCAATCAATTGAGTGCCTTGCTCATCTTTATTGGCCATTTCTCATTTTTGTTTTACTTTTGTATTTTATATACATGTAACTTAAAAATATTTATTTATATATTAGACACTTAAATCTTATAAACACCACAAAACTAGCACTTTATGTTATCTCCTATTTAACCGTGGTTCAAAAAGTCTACTATAGGTAGGTTTCTTTGCCGTGCAGGTTATCCTCTGATGCTACTATTAATCTGTTTTTGTGTCCGGAGTTTGTTCGGAGATTCTTTTATCTGCTTTGTTATTTGGCTTCAAATGACACTGATCGACTTGAGCTATTTGATCGTATTTAGGTTTGCATGACTTCACATTAAGGCTGTTCTTCGTTTCAACTTTGACCGATTCATTAGCCTGGTTTGAGGTAACAGTTCACCCGATCAGGTTACATTTGGGGTTAATCCGAACTAGACCGACTTGCTTCCACGCACCTTGTAGACCCCATTTTCATTTCGGTGGATAAATCCTCGTGCTAGCTAATAAACCTGTATGCGCAGATCAATTCTTTTTGACATTCCATGGACGAAGCCTGATCGTGGATTTCCAGCAATATTACAGGTGAAATTTCAGCTGCTTTACTGCTTTATTTAACCATTTGAGTGGAGTGTAGTATTCATTTCAATGATTGAATTTATGCAACTAAACTTATTTCAGTTGGGATTTATTATGGTTGATGGCGCGAAGAGGCTGAATCTCTGCTTTATCACAAAAATAGCAGGTGAGTTTTTCATCCTAAATAATCTTGTGATCAATGATGTGCTGTAAGTTTGAAGTTAATGTCATCCAAATTCCATTAATTATTTAGTTCTCAAAGTTCAAGTCCGAGCTTACTAAGTTTTAAAGGAAACAACTCACACAGTAGGGCTGTTAGCTGAGTTGAGTTCGAATGTGTTGATCTCATTTCGAGTTTGAGATTTTTCGAGTTCAAATTGTGTCAAAACTATTTGTGTTCGAATTGAGTTTTGAGTCGGATCGAGCTAAGTCATCAGCAATTTTTAATAATTGAAAATGCATGTCAAGTATTGCGACAACAATGTTGTTGAAAGATAGCTGTACTTCCAATTGAGTTCAAGTCTGAGCTTATTGGTTTAGAAGTAAAAGCAACTCGAATGGTTTGAAGCTGTTTAATGAGTCGAGTTTGAGCTTGTTGATCCAATTTCGATTTCTAGCTTTTAGAGTTTAAATTAAGTCAGATTTGTTTGAGTTTGCGTCGAATTTTGAGTTGATTCAAGCTATAAATGATCCACAATGTATAGTAATTGGAAATGCATTGTAAGCATTCCATTTAGGTACAATAAGGATGAAAGTTAAATGTTTATTTAAATGTAAATTCTGTTTAAAATTTATTTGGAGCTTTAGCCCTGTTTGGTGCGAGGACCAAAACAAGACTAAAATGGTACTAATTTAAAAAATAATAATAATAATAATATATAAATATTTTAAATTATTTTACACAAATTTAAATATAAAAAATATTATTTTACTTTATATACTCAATAATTTAAAATAAAAATATTAATTTTATTTCACATTTTATATTAAAATATTTAAATCGAGTATTTTGATTTAAGATGTGAAATAAGGTTTATATTTTTATTAAAAATTATTGAGTATGTGAAGTAAAATATTATTTTTTATATTAAAATTTGTGTAGAATAATTAAAATAATTTATTTATTATTATTATTGTTATTTTTTAAATTAGTACTATTTTGATCATGTTTTGGTTCTCGCGCCAAACAGGGCCAATTACCTTAAATACATTACAGATTAGTATATAGAAATTCATGAAGTCCAGCTTTTTTTTAAAAAAAATATTTTGAGCACAATTTGCTGCCCTTGTCTTTTATGATTTGTCCAATCTATTTAAGTATCACCATTGCATGAAACTTAAAATATTTTTTTTTTTATGGAAAATATGAAACTTAAAAAATTGCATAACTCTTATAAGATTTAACAATGTAAATTAATATGCATGTATGTTTCTGTTAACTATTGATATCCAATTATTATGTGATTCCTTTTCCTCTGCTTTACATTTATTTTGTACTATGAAAATGGTTCCATGATTCACTTTTCCCCTCCTAATAAAAGTATCATATCTTAATGATATTTTCCTAGTTCTTATTACTCCTAATTTTATGTGATTTCTATAAAAAAAATTCACATAAATAATATTGGCGGCATAATAAATATGTAAAGTATGATTTTATCATAAAAGAGCCACAAAAAGTAATAAAAATTAGAAAAATATCACTAGGATAATGTAAAATATGATTTATGTGATAATGTTATTATCCACTTAGAAAATTTAAGGTCCTATTTGGCATGGGACATGGGATTAAAATCAGATTAAAATGATAGAAATAATAATAATAATAATAAGAAATAAATTTTTTTAATTATTTTATATAAATTTTAATATAAAATATTAATATATTTTAGATATTTAATAATTTTTAATAAAAATATTATTTTTATTTTATATTTTATATTAAAATTTTAAGATGTGATATAAAGTTGATATTTTTATTGAAATTATTAAAATGTAAAATAAAATTATATTTTTTATATTAAAATTTATATAAAATAATTAAAAATATTTATTTATTATTCTTATTATTATTTTTTTAAATTAGTATTATTTTAGTTTCCGTGTGTCCTAAATTCTTTTTGATAGATAAGAATGTAAAAATTGTCTTGCAGCTCTAATAATTAATTGATTATAATTTTAAATTTAAATTTATGAAATTATTTAATAAATTAGCACTCAAGCAATTAAATAATTTAGTTTATATAAATTTTAATATAAAATATTAATTTATTTTAGATATTTAATAATTTTTAATAAAAATATTATTTTTATTTTATATTTAATATTTTATATTAAAATTTTAAGATGGGATATAAAGTTGATATTTTTATTGAAATTATTAAAATGTAAAATAAAATTATACTTTTATATTAAAATTTATATAGAATAATTAAAAATATTTATTTATTATTCTTATTATTATTTTTTTAAATTAGTATTATTTTAATTTCTGTGTTTGTGTGTCCTAAATTCTTTTTGATAGATAAGAATGTAAAAATTGTCATGCAGTTCTAATAATTAATTGATTATAATTTAAAATTTAAATTTATGAAATTATTTAATAAATTAGCACTCAACCAATTAAATAATTTAGTAAATAAAAATTTTAAATTATAATTGATTAATTTATTGATGAATTATTGAGAATGCATTGTAGAATTTAAAAAAAATGTGTAAATAAGTTTAATCATCCTGTTTCCAATAATTTTCATTCAGGTCTAATTTTAATAGTTTGCTAACCTGAATGAGTTCGTACCTTTCACGGTATAAATGTTTTATTTATTTAGTTATTCACGGTATACGGTATTTATAGCTCTTTATGATCATCACTTACGGTATTTAAATTGCTATTTTTTTCATTTAAATTTCTATTACCGTTCGTATATTTGTAAGATTTTAAAATTTTATGAGGTCAATTTTCTCCTGTCAGGTTTTATATCATATAAATTTCAGCCGTAAAGTTTAATTATATTTTGTCTCATAAAAAATTATATTTTCAAATTTATTATGTTTCTAAGTAATTAATTTTAGGATTCATATCAATATATAATTTTCAAGTTAAAATGTTACCATTTAATTTTATTTTAATCTCATCAAAGTTGGTTAACTAACTACACACATTAACTCCTTTTTAAGATTTTCTGGTCCCTTCCCTTTCTTCCATTGTTGTTGTTAATTTTGCTTGAAGTTTAAAGATTGTTCGAAAATTGAATCGAATTTTTGATTGAATTGGGCTTGATTTGAGCCAAACGAGCCGACTATGAGTTTTTTTTGGCTAAATGCAAGGAATGATGGATTTAAAAGTCTAAATATGGACCAAACTGTAAACTTTAGAAAATTGGACTATTATGCAAATTTTGTAAATATATTGATCAATTGTTTCTAATAGTAGATTTTGATATCGACTCAAAGATCAACTGGCCAACAGAACAGAGACGACTTCCATATTTCAAACGAAGTTGAATTGTTAAACTTGTTTTGATCCTTCGACAAAGTTGTATCGCAAACTCTAGGATGCAAAGACTCTAATCCCAAGTCACCTTTCATGAAGAAGAATTTGTCTCGACAGTTTAAATGAGAACTGCCCATGTCCTTAAAGATGGTTTTGTGGCCACAATCTTTAGAGTAAAGTTGGTGATGTAATCCTTGTTTGGCTTGCAACGATACATCACTCAAAAGAGATCCAAGCTCCAAGGAATCGATAACTGCTTTAGGACCTTTACCAAAGCATAGATGAACACTATGCTGTTTTAGGGGAACTTAAGCAGGAACTATTCTGAACGCATTAAAGATCTGTACAAACTCTAGCTAGAAGGGTTGTAGTAGCCTATGTGCCAAGTGAGCCGTGTAAATTTACGTAGCTGCTCGGGGATGGTTTGGTCTACAATCCTTTGTTGCGTAAAAGAATTGCAGAATGGATTTCCCTAAAAGCCCTTCTCACAGTCTCATGCAGGAACTCCCAATATGCTGCCGTGCTTCTCCTAAAAGTGGACAGCCAGTGGAACCTCATCACTGTCTATAGTAGTAAGCTTCTTAAAGATGGATGTCATAGCGGTGAGCGAACGATAGAGTTTTGTTGAGATTCAAGAAGGGAATGAGTAGAAGAATCTGACAGAAAGCATATATCATTTTTAAGGAAGTGGCTTTGGTGAAAAGACAGTTTGTCTCCTTCACAAAAAAGAACATGTGCTCCATATTGCTCATTTATTATTGTATTACTTTTCTATCGAAGCAATGTCAGGCTGGATGGACCGCTTTCCAAAGATTCAACTTTCATTCCAATGTTACCTATGGAAAGTTTAACCAAAAAATGACAACATTTAAAGAAAGAATCAACAAACTATAATTCAGCTCATGTACTTGCAATATTACTTGTTGCTAACATCTACGGGATAATTGCTATAATATACGAGAAAAGGTTGTAACTCTTTGAGTTATCTAGGAAATCAACTCAACTTCAGTTCAAAAAGTTAGATTCATTTTGGCTCGGATCGCGCTTGAATCTATAACAAATAAGTTAGATCCAATTCAAATCGAGATCAGATTAAACTCATTTCGTATAAATTCTATTTAATTGTGAGCTAAGGTCAGATCTGACCGTTAATAGCTCGACTTCCCATTGATCCTTTCTCTTATTCCCAATCTATTTTTAGAAAAGTTTTTTTTTCTTGATAGAGAAAGGTATAAAATTTAGGTGACCTTTAGTTTAGTTGGGAGGGAGATCACTCAGGCCTTGTTTGGTTCGAGGTAAAATTTTTATCAACATAAATTTTAATCATAAAAATTAACTTTATTTTACATTTAATATAAATACAAATATTAGAATTTAAAGTATTTTATATTTTACACTCTTTTTAATATTAAAATAAATTTTTCTCTTATTAAATTTTAAAAATAAAATATATATTTTTTTTTATCTAAAAAAAAAACTTGAACTAAATGAAGCCAACGATGCGAGTAAGCTTTTAGCATGAGGATCTACATTTAATCAAAGGAATTAAGAAAGAAACTAATAAATAAGGATTGGAAAATATATAATTTAAAATTTCAACATTACATTTGAAATTAATATTTAATAGTCATGTAATTTCATAATCAACTTCTCATCTCCTTTATCTATTTGAACTCTTATTTTTTTGTGAATATTAGTAATTTCTTAAAGAGAGTTATTTTGGTAAATAGCAAATGAATTTCTCTAATGTGTCCTTATATATAATTAAATTCACGACATTTGTGAAACAAGCAAAGCAGTTATCAAAATTGTGTAAACATGCATCTGGTTCTCAGACATAATAGAAAAAAATACGTATGAGCAAATTAAAGGAATTGATTTCTATTGACCTAATAATAAATATAGGCAATTACATGTATGTCATTAAAATATACCTATTTTGTATATTTAATATTATATATTGATCGTAAAATGAATATAAAAATTACAATTTGTTACGTACATGTCATAAAGTTATGCATGAGTCGTAATTTTTATATTATTTTTGTATCTAATATGAAATATTAATATGTAATTAAAATATTTTAAGAAAAAATCATAGACCAAAGTAAAAGTCTCTGTGGCTTCAGGGACCAAAATGACAATTCACCCTTCAAAATTTCTGCGCGGCGCGCGAAACGGGAAGTCTTCAAGATCTCCCTCCTCGGTGGGATTCAAACGTCCAGCTTGGACTGTCGTCGGTTTCGCTACAGAAGAAAACTGTTGTGGTTCTCCGTTCACTGATCTCCGGCTTCCTCCGCCGTTCTTCCTTCCCCAGGATCGAGAATCAAACTGGTAATTCCCATCTCCTTCCTCATCTGCTGACCTTCTCTGGTTTATCTTCTTCTTCTTCTTCTTCTTTCTGTGAACGTTCTTGTTTATTGCATATGATTGAAGTATGTCTGAACACAATTATACAGTTTGATTGATCTGTTATGTTCAATCACGAGAATGCTGCACTTTTTGCAGTGTTTTAATGGATTAATAGTTGAAATAAAAGAAATGCCATCATTCTTTTGAGAGCCTTTCAAACGGAAGAAAGAAGGAAAAAAGAAAGAAAAAAGAGAAACCTACATTTGGGTCGTCGAAAATCGATTTTATTGACACCTGAGATTCATCTTGCGGCAGTAAGATTGATGGAGAGAGGTTCCAACAGCAAAACAGGCAAAGGAAAATCTCCTGCTGAAAGTTCTGAGATACCATCTATAGTCCTTGAGCTAAATGGAAGGTTGATACTCGGAATGAGTTTTTTCTTCATTTGAAATACTTCTTCTGGCCGAACTTTTGGTGAACTTAAAATGCGTGCATTTTCTTGATAAATGCAGGGATAAAGAGAGAAATCCTGGTGATCGGAGCTTGATCACGTCTTATTTTCTTGGAGACGATAAAAATCAAGTTTTTAAGGGTGGATATAGATGGCAAAGATATGAGCAGGGTATGAATGAAGAGTCCAAAATTCTCTGGTACTTTTTTCGAGAACTTTTTCAACTTTATGCTACTCTATATTACTAAAATTTGCATAACTTAAGGCAGGGCATTCGAAGTCGAGTGGGGCGGCATGATTTTGGCTAAGTTAAATGAAACATTTTATGAACCCATTATTCAGTCAGTTATGTGATATGAGAGCGAGTAGCAGACGAATAAAAAGTATCTATAATTTTCATATAGTGGGGATGCATATTCTTGAAGACTCGAAATGATAATACTGGATTATGCCGTATTAGAAATTATCACATCATACAGATGTGAGATACCTGTGTAGGATATAGTACCATTTTTGTTTCTCACAATATGGTTCTTGATACGATGATATAGTTGTGAGTTACAATTTGACTCAATTAGCTGTTCTCGACTCAATAGGTCACTAACCCGATCCGAGAACCATTTTGACCTGTAATTGATGATTAAATATCAGATTTCCAATAGGGGTGACAATATATGACCCAACCCGTGAACCTGACCCGCAAATTTTGGGTCGGGTTCGGATTGGACATAATCGAGTCGGGTAGGGTTCGGGTTGGGCATTTATCAAAAATAACTCTATAAATGAGTCGGGTCGACCTGCCAACTCGACTCATTTATTAATTGGGTCAGGTTCGGGTCATGGATTTTGACCCATTTAATAAATAGGTCGGGTTCGGGTTGAGGGTATTCGGGTCAGGTTCAAATTCAAGTTCCACCCAAGCCCGACCCGCCAACCCATTTTGTCACCCCTAATTCTAGCTATCTAATTCAATGTTGATCTGTGTCTCTACTAATTCTCCCTAGATGGGAGAAACTCCTGTCAAGTACAGGTCATACAACTCATATGTCTCCGAATGAGTCGGATCATTTATAACCTTTGAGTTTCCCGAGAAAGATAAAAAATCTCTATTGAACCAAATATCATTGATAATCGAATTTGTTGACCCAAAGGCTTCCCAAGAGGGAGATGAATTGGGATTAATTAAAATTAATTTACTAAATAAATATAGTAAAAATAATTGAGCAGATGATTAATTTTAGAAATTAGACAGTAAATGAATAATAAAAACAAAAAAAATAGAGCAGATGACTAATTTTAGAAATTGGATAGCTGAAATTTTCCAACGTTATTTTGTATTCATGAAGTTCATGCTCTCTGTTTTTCTACAGGAACTCCTACAATTGCTTGCATCCCGGATGCTCCGTGAAGATGCATGCGGTAGGTCCGGTTTTCAATTCAGATAAGATTACCACCTATTACGAAGGAGAACACACCCATGGCTCTTCTTCTTCCTATAGACATTATCTTGGCTCCACAGTTCAACTGAACTCCAACTATGGCATCTCTGCTACCCATACTATGAACTATGGCCAAAGCAGCAACCTTTCGAGCTTTCCCTGCATGCAGACTCACCCTTCCTTCAGAGCCATTGGAGGCGGTGGCCAGCCTCGTCAAGCTTCAGTTCATTCTGCCCATGGCTCTGCTTTACATGTTCCACAAAGAGGCATTTTAGGAGCTCCAGCAGATTGGGAGTCTCATCGTCTTCATCGTCAGTCTTCTCCCAATCGTCCTCGCTATTATAACTTCATGGGTCTTCCCCAAGAACAGCCCCCATTCTCTGATGCTCAACGCAGCCATGGACTGTTGGAGCTTCATCAGTCTTCTCTCAGTTTTTCAGCTCAGAAGAACGAACAGGGGATTAATACTTCTGATCAGGAAGCGTCAATCCCTGGGCTGGATTTGAAGCTTGGATGGTGATTAACTAACAGCAGGAACGTCAGCAAGAAGGTGCAGAATTAATGGTGACTGAGATGAGGACTGTGAGCTGCCATTGGAGGAGAGCGAAGAAATCAAAGAAGCTAAGTACATGATGATTCAAGGTTTCATGAGGAATAGCATAATTCAACTCTCAAGGGAATAACATGCTCAACATGTGTGTAATTATGATTGGGTCCAATATTATGTTCTGTTAGTTAATTACTAGATTATACTGAATCTGAATCCTTCATTAACTAATCTCAAAAAAAAATTATTATGAAGATTCTAGAAATTTCTATAACATTGGAAGCTTTTAAAATTTAAATTTAAGATTAAAATTAAACTTAGATAAAAAAAAATTTATTAAAAATTATGAATGATGTGAAATAAAATTAATTATTATGTTGTGATATACGAGGGTTGTGATATAAAGTTAGTTATTATGTTAGGATACGTAAGAGATGTGATATAATTTAATTATTATTTTAGTAATGTGTGTACGATGTGAAATAAAGTAAATTTTTAATATTAAATTTTATGTGTGATGTGATATGTCAAATTAAAATTAAATTAAATTAATTTTTAACTTTCAAATGAACGAGACCTTATAAATAAATATTAGATCTTTCATTTTTTATGTAAGTGTAGCGGGAAATAAGTATTAGTAGTATAGACCTCGAATGAAATAGTGTAAAAATAAATGTTTTATTATGTATTTCAATTTTAATAAAAAAATAATTTTATTATGTATTTTATAAGAACTTAATATTAAAAATTTAAAATAAATTTATTTTACAACATATTGTATATAATAATATTATTATTTTCTCTCTTTTTAATTTAAAAATAGCCCTCTATGGCTCTAGATTAATTTTGCTTGAAGATTGAACCTCGCTCGAAAATTGAATTAGATTTTTAATTGAATTGAGCTCGACTCGACTCAAACAAGTTGACTAACAAGTCATTATTTTGGCTCGAGATTTTAATCAATCCAGTTTTAAGCCGACATAAGATCAGATCGAGATGGCTTGAAATCGGATCGATTAAAAAAATAATATGTATATAATTATTCATATAAATGGATAAATAGTTTAATGGAAGATTTCATTAGAATTTTCTTTATACTTTTTATTTAAATCACGTTTATTGCAGTTAGTCTTCTTTATTTTTACTTTTAATCATTAGATCAAGACAAATAATTATAATTTAAGCTGATTGAACGAACAAATATATTTATACATAAAATTAGGCTGAAGGATTGAAAATTAATTAAAATCAGATAAACTTTGGCTAGAATCGAGCTTGAATCGATAACAAATAGGCTTGATCATAATATTAAAAAATTGATTAGCATTAAATAATCGCAAATGAGTGAAATATTCTAGTATTCATTTGTAATATTCACGTAATATTATATATATAAATTCAAGTATATAACTCATAACATCATGTTCAATTATAAGGCTCGAGCTTTCATTTTGCTTTTGCTGTATTTTGTTTATTAGTGAGAAAAAAAATCATAAATTTATTATTGAAAATTTGTGTTGAGATTTAAGATATATATAGTGAAGAAATTTATGTTTAAATACATGCATAATATATTTTAATTTAAGTAAAGTAAAATAAATTTATAAATAAAAATTAGATTAAAAAGCTATGCTTGATTTAACTCGACAATCGACTCGTAATTGAGTAAGTCGTAATTGAGTAGATTTAGCTGACTCGAATTAAACTCAATATTAACTCAAAATTTTTGAGTTTAAATTGTGATAAACTCCCTCAAACTCAACTAGCTATTAGAATTATGAATGTAAGATTTAAAAAAACTATATATCAATTTTTTTGGAAATATGTTTCATTTTGAAAATAAATACTGTACGGCGATTAATTGGGTAATCATTCACTCTTATTTTTGTTCCTGTTATTAAAAAAGAAATTTACGTGCAAACCATTAAATTTAAAAAAAATATATAAATTTTATATTGAATTTTATTAAACTTTAATTACAAAATATTAAAATTTAAAAACATAAAGCCAAATTTCTAAATTATTTTAACATTATAATTTGAACTAACTCCTAAAATGAAAATTTTAATTATTATTAATTAAATTTATATAATCACTTTAAATTTAATTTTAATAACATAAAAATTTTTATGCATAATAAAATAAAAAATGTTTGAACATTTTTAATAAGATTTTAGTAATTTTTTTAAAACTTAATGTAAATTTTTTAATTTTTTCTAAATAGTATGTACTGTATATAAATTCTCTTTTAAAAAATAAAACAAATTCATTACACAAATAAATAACTGCATTTTCTATTAAAAAAATAAATAACTGCATTTAATATGACTTATTTGATAATAACTGCATTCTCGAAAATTTTAAAAATAATAATAAAAAAATTAAAAATAACTTATTTAATAATTATATTAAAACTCAAAAACTCAAATATTAAAATTTTAAAAATATGAACTTACGTGATAATATGCTTTAAGCTTAGAAAACTAGGTGTAATTTACCCTAAAATTATTTCATACAAGCGTGGGCATATAATCACCATACTATCCCATCAAAATATAGCGACCTGTAATAACGAACAAATATGTATTATTACATTGTACATTAGTAGCGAGAATAACACATATAATATTCACTTAATTACGAAGCAAATAAAAAATATTGTTCGTAGATATTTCACTTTATTCCCATTACATTTTCCTTGGATTGTTTTTTCTAACCAATGGTTAAAGTCATTTTTATTTTCTAAAAAATAAATAAATTATTGGTAGATCTTAATAATTTATTTATAATTATATTTTAATTCACATTTTTTTAATTTTCACGTAAGTCACTCAATTAAATGATTTTGCTTTAGTATTAAAAACCTTGATATTAAATTCTGAAACCAAAGTAAATAATTTTTAAAAATATTAGGATCTTAAATAAAAATTTTAAAATACTTGAAGTAAAGTGTAATTATATATAAATTATAAAAATTTATTAGTAATTTATCCAAAAATTATTAAAATATTTACTTGTGTCACATAAATTTTAAATATTATATTTTTATTTAAATTTTATGATGAGAGTGATTCATAAATAATGTTTTAATTTTTTTTTGGATAATATATTTAATTTTTTTTTTGCACATACTTAATTGTTCCAAAATGATTCTTTTTATCAAAAAAAAAAAAAAGATTCTGATAATTAAATAAAAAAAATTATTCTGATGACTCGAGCTATTATTTATTTATTTGTTTTATTTATTTTTTTCGTTCTGGAACCCTAAATACGTGGTCAGCGCAATCTGATTTTTCGTTCTTCCGATCGTAGGCAATATCTTCCCTCGAGCGCCGTCCGTTCCCTGATCCCTCTAGGTCTTGGTTTATGAGGTATGTAGATCGTCGCGCATGAAATATTTTCGATTTTTTCTTCTGATGGTTTGTTTTTGCTCCGATCTGGTTTTCGTGGTGGTTTTGGTTCTCCTGTGCTGTATCACTGCGATCTGTTTTGGCTTTTCAGGAGATGTAATGTTTTTTTCGAGGAGTTATTCATGGGATTTGATGGAAATTTGTGATGTTGGCACTCTTTTCAAATGCATAGATCTCTGGATCACTCCGATTTCCGTTTTGAAATTTTCGCCTGAGGTTGATTAGTTGTGAATAATTCAAACCGGTAGCGTCCTGCTTGTAAAATTTGAAAGTCTTTTATGTTGATTCGTCTATGTGGTATTGTTAGAAGGTTTTTTGGTACTATAGGGGTTTATGGTTGCTTGACTCCTTTCTCTACTGTGCTTTTTTGCAGCTCAAAGGAGAAACCCACTCTCGGGTAAGTTTGAGCGGATTTCAACCGTTATAAACTGTATCACGTACTGTTTTATTTTACTTCTATTGGAATAAGGTATAATTCATCCCCCTCTGATTGATTGATGTGTTGTGCATTAATTTTTGGTGCCAAGCTTGTGCTTATTTCATGTTCCTTATCTTGGAACTATCAGTCTTCTTTAATCTTGGATTCTTACAAGGTGGCGCTAGTGACAAAGGAAAGAGAAAAAAACTGTACTAACTTTGCTTGTTTGCCAAATTTGGACTGTTGGGTACAAGATTTTACAACTAGCTTCAGTTTTGGTTTTGAGAGAAGTTTCAGTTTTCTTAGTTGGTTCGTCCTAATTCTAAGCATTTCTTTTTCGTTGGGAAGAGAAATAAGTTAGTGAATGACTTATTAATGTCAAAGCTAGCTAGAGATATTGTACTGTTGATTGTGAACAGATATGAATAAACTCAGTCTGTGTAATATTTGCTAATATTGAGATTTAACGAATACATTCTCAATGTGTAATATTTGTAAATATTGATCATTATGTTATAAAATTAAATTTTGCTAAAGATTTCTTGTGGATTTTGTCGGAAATCATGTAGTTCTATTTAATATTTTCACTTAATTTTACAGTGGCACGCGGATTAAGACCCGCAAACGGAATATTACTGCTCCTCTGGACCCTGCGACATTTGCAGATGCAGTGGTCCAGATATATCTGGATAATGCTGGTGATTTGGTACAACTAATTACAAAAAATTTATTTATGCTACATTTTTCCTTTCTATCTTGTTCATTAATCAAGTTTAATATTTTGGTAGGAACTTATTGCCAAAAGCATTGAATCCTCAGATCTTAACTTCTCTAGATACGGTGACACCTTTTTTGAGGTATTTGTTGTTATCAGTAGAATTATTTTCAGTAGTTATTTTTTATTTTATAAAAAATGAAATTCTTTACTATGAAGACATACTATCTCCAAGAATTTCCAGTATACTGATGACGATTCACTTGAATATAAAAAGGATTATCGACGTACTTATTTTAGACACAAAGGAAGGCGAATAGATAAATTTTAGTTTGTGTTTTTCTTTTAATTAGATAATAGTAATTTATTTAAATTTTAAATAATTAGTAAGAAGTTATTTTTGTTATTATTAGTGTAAATTTTTTTAAATTTAGTTGAGGCAAATTGGCTATAAATAGGCCTCATATTTTTGTAATAGGGACTTTCTGGATGATTTTAAATAAGATTCTCTCTAGTTCATATTTCTTCTTTAACTCCAGAGATTTTAAATAAGATTTCAGTTATTTGGATGATGGAACTATCCTTGATAGAGTTCTTTTTTTGCCTTTCTTCTGCATCGAGTCCTTTGTTTAATTAAGTTGATTCTCCACTTAATTAAAAGTTTTATTTTTTGATCAGGAAATGAGTAATTAACTACAAGGGTTTGTGCTCCTATAAGAACCTGTCAATTTGTTGAACTTTTAAAGTGTTACAGTTGATTTCTGTAAGGAGAATTCTATTTTCAATGTCTCAAAGAGATTGTTCTTCGATTAAATTGGATATGCCCAGTACATTTGTTGAAACCTCGTCTCAAGAGCGCACACTTATCTAATGTATTAGTAATGCCTTGCAACAATTATGTTATATTATCATGTTTTATATTGTTTTTGCACGTTAGGTGAGATTATTAAATTTTTCGAGCTTTAGATTACATTACATTGTTTATGGTGTTGGATGTGCCAATTTTTTTTATTGTGCATGATAAATTATGTGCATCCATGAAATCCACGAAGGTTAATATATAAATAATTTCCTATTTGCTCAATATTTTAATTTGCAGGTCATATTTACTGGAGGGCGAACACAACCTGGCACAACAAAACCTGATGAAGGGGACAGGCACTCTTACTCTGTTTTAGCTAGTGAGGCAACTCGTGAAGCTATCTTTCCTTTTGTTCTTTATATACAGAAAATCTTGCGTCGGCGGCCCTTTTTAATTAAGAACTTAGAAAATGTCACACGAAGATTCTTGCAGTCTGTGGAACTTTTTGAAGAAAATGAGAGTAAGAAGCTCGCTATCTTCACGGCACTTACCTTTTCTCAGAAGCTATCAGGTCTACCTCCTGAGACTGTCTTTCAGCCATTGCTTAAGGATAATCTGGTTGCCAAAGGGTTAGTTCTTTCATTCATCACTGATTTCTTCAAGGAGTATCTGAAGGACTGCAGTATAGATGATCTTATAGCACTTTTGAAACGCGGAAAGATGGAGGATAATCTCCTTGACTATTTCCCAACTGCCAAACGCTCTGCAGAAGGTTTTTCCGACCATTTTACGTGAGTTTTCTTTTTCATGAATTATTTGCTTTGTTCTACGTGGTTCTAACTAATTGTTATCTTACTTAGAATAATGATTAGGAACAAATAATGACATATATGGATAACTAGCCACACTATATGACCGTTGAATACACCAATCATCATAAATTGTTATTTCTTTTATATGCATGTTGATGCATGCCGAAGTGAAATAACGAGGAAGGGCAGAATGAAAATCTTATGGCCCATATTGTGGAAATAACCTAAATCGTTGACTTTAATAAATGCAAGGAATGATGGATTTAAAAGTCTAAATATGGACCAAACTGTAAACTTTAGAAAATTGGACTATTATGCAAATTTTGTAAATATATTGATCAATTGTTTCTAATAGTAGATTTTGATATCGACTCAAAGATCAACTGGCCAACAGAACAGAGACGACTTCCATATTTCAAACGAAGTTGAATTGTTAAACTTGTTTTGATCCTTCGACAAAGTTGTATCGCAAACTCTAGGATGCAAAGACTCTAATCCCAAGTCACCTTTCATGAAGAAGAATTTGTCTCGACAGTTTAAATGAGAACTGCCCATGTCCTTAAAGATGGTTTTGTGGCCACAATCTTTAGAGTAAAGTTGGTGATGTAATCCTTGTTTGGCTTGCAACGATACATCACTCAAAAGAGATCCAAGCTCCAAGGAATCGATAACTGCTTTAGGACCTTTACCAAAGCATAGATGAACACTATGCTGTTTTAGGGGAACTTAAGCAGGAACTATTCTGAACGCATTAAAGATCTGTACAAACTCTAGCTAGAAGGGTTGTAGTAGCCTATGTGCCAAGTGAGCCGTGTAAATTTACGTAGCTGCTCGGGGATGGTTTGGTCTACAATCCTTTGTTGCGTAAAAGAATTGCAGAATGGATTTCCCTAAAAGCCCTTCTCACAGTCTCATGCAGGAACTCCCAATATGCTGCCGTGCTTCTCCTAAAAGTGGACAGCCAGTGGAACCTCATCACTGTCTATAATAGTAAGCTTCTTAAAGATGGATGTCATAGCGGTGAGCGAACGATAGAGTTTTGTTGAGATTCAAGAAGGGAATGAGTAGAAGAATCTGACAGAAAGCATATATCATTTTTAAGGAAGTGGCTTTGGTGAAAAGACAGTTTGTCTCCTTCACAAAAAAGAACATGTGCTCCATATTGCTCATTTATTATTGTATTACTTTTCTATCGAAGCAATGTCAGGCTGGATGGACCGCTTTCCAAAGATTCAACTTTCATTCCAATGTTACCTATGGAAAGTTTAACCAAAAAATGACAACATTTAAAGAAAGAATCAACAAACTACAATTCAGCTCATGTACTTGTAATATTACTTGTTGCTAACATCTACGGGATAATTGCTATAATATACGAGAAAAGGTTGTAACTCTTTGAGTTATCTGGGAAATCAACTCAACTTCAGTTCAAAAAGTTCAACTTCATTACTCAAAATAAAAGTTACATTACTTTTTATACAAAAAGTTATTTCTATTACAACTAACAATTTTGCATAAAAGAAACAAACAAAAGAAAACACAACTTTCATCCCCTCATGGCTCCGATGTGAATGGCGCATTTGCCCTTTGATCAATGGCTTGACCCACTATCATCACCTCCATGGTGCAACTAAGAACAGTGTTCTTCTCTGACTGGTCCATGCACTTCATCTTGCCGGGATCACGGATAACTCCCCCCTCTCCATTGATTTCCAAAGCCTTGGCTGTTGATCAGGATGGCTTGGAGTCTGCTTGAAGAACCTTTCTGAATTTCCAGACCAATCAGGATCTTTGCACTAGGATGCGTCATGTCCCACCAGTTCAAAAGCGTTTCGCTTTACCTTTGTTTCAATTGTTTGGCCATACGTGGAGTGCCGTAATACCTCTACAACCTTGCTGATTGCGTCACCAATGTCACTCAGGTGTTGTACTGACGTAGTGCAGAACATGAGATGGGTCTAGCTGTGCATGCAACACGGAGTGGACTTAGTGATGTAAGCTAAATCTTCCTAACCTGAAACATGAATCTAGAATGTAACATGCCATTTGAAGCAATGTTGAGGAGGTCAAACTAGGCATTCTGTTAGTCATGCTAATGGCTTATCACATAAATTTTGTGGGATTTCCATAGGAGATTAAAAGATGTTCAAGTAAATTTTAGAACTACTGCAATTAAAATAAATTCTACCAAGTTATTAAGCGGGATTAGATAACATACATAAGACTAAAATTACCATACACAGATGAATCAAGTTAATGTTCTGTCAATGGATGGAACCTTAGACAAGCATGTGATTTAAATAACAAGATGCTTTAGTTTAAATAAGAGCCAGAAAGATGCGTTTTCTAATCCAAGGTTCAATTTGATAATTGTAGGGAACGGAAACATCAACATGAAATTTTAGCCAAAATGGGAAACATCAGTTCTAGGTGAACGCAAATGGAAATAATAGGATTTACTCCAAACCTAAGTCCAACTAAACCAGGAAAAAGAGATTTCATTTCAGATCTAATGACAATTCATGTCAGAAACAAATTTTAGAATTAGGAATATAATGAACATTAATTAGAACTGGTGACTGGAAAATTAGCTTTCAAATAGGTCCAGAGAAAAGCAAAGGAAAGAAACAATGGAATAGACCAAGCTAAATGAACTTCAACAGAAAATGATGAAAGGAACAGATAAGCAGACTGAAGCTCAAACCCTATGGAACCTCAAGCCTGCAACTCAGGAATGACAACTCCTCTATATCCATTGTGTCAAACCCACAGCCACATGCCCGGAATCGACGACTTGGAAGGAGACCTTGTTGAATTAGCGACGATTCAATGCCGCCTACGTCAAGATCGCTCGAACAGTGAAGTAGCTTTTCTCACAAATCAACTCTTCAACATCATCCCACCTAGAAGAATTTATAGTCGGAAGGAAGAGAAGAAAAGCTAGCGCATCCCCTTTGCACTTGTGTGCTTGCAAAAGCGGACATCGTGGGAGCCAACAACGTGGGTTGGCAGAGAGGCTGCGCAGTGATTTAGCGAAACATGCGTTGCAGTTCACAGATAAGATGAATGGCGTCGGCGAGAGGAGAGATCGTCATCACGTTCGACTCAGCAAGAAAGCATCTTGATCCAGTGAAACCATGGTTGAGTGGATCGGTGATTGGGCTGATTTTCAATGGAATAGTTACACTCCACTCCTATTTATATACTTTTGTAATTAGGTCCTAATTTCAGCAAACCTAACTATTTTGAGTTTAATTCAAACCTAAATTGAACCCAAATGCGACCTAAACAAAATCAAACTAATAAAATATTTACATAACACAAAGTAGGCATTCCCACTAATATAATATAAGTCCAAACAACTCAAATGACTCAATTAACTAAGCAAATGCAGTTGACTCAAATAAAAGACGAATAAACTATAAAGAGGTTGATCTTTGCTTAAATGCGAGGATTATGTCAATAATACTGTCTGGACTAAGATGCCTCTGCATCATGTACCTACATATCTCAATAAAAAATTTCAAGCTTTTGACTTCATTCTGCAAAGCATTCTCTAGCACTTGCTTTGAAAAAGTTTTCACAATTCTATTCGTTCCCTATTCTATGGAGTTTTCACATACTCAACAAAATCTGTATTCAACTTAGACAGTGCTACAATTTCCTCATGGTGGTCTCATCTGGTCAACATCTCCGTCTTTATCTTCATCTCATTTTATATTGCACGTCTAGCTTTAGATTCTTTGATCACAAGCCTTGTTTTCTCAGAGTCCAATCTCGTCTCCAACTTTTCAACATTTTTTTGAGCATTCTTGATGTCCATCTTCAATCTACCAACCTCATCTGTATGGTTTGTTTGGATAAGATCGAATACAGAATCCTCTTGTTGTACTTCATGGGCCATATCCCCAACTTTATCTTGCCATAAAGATGATTGCCCAGTGAATTAATCCCTTTGATGTCTTCTCACAAATCCAAGGACCCTTGTCAGAGATCTCTTATTTAACTTTAGCTTAGTTTTCATTTGTGGTATTGGGTCATCATTAGAATTTGGAGTTTCTTTTGTGCCTCCCTTAGTTGCATTGTCTTCTGTATTATTCCTCTATATAGTTTGTTTTCTTGTTGTTGAAGTCTTAAGTTCCTTAGATTGATTGGCAACTACTATCATTGATGCTTCCACCGTGAGCTAACCTTGTGACTTACCTTAGTGTTTGCACATATTCCTTCGATACTTCATTTGGAGCTTTGTCAAATGCATGGTCATAGCAGCTTCATCACGTCCTACAACATGCTCTTCCATTGTCATTTTTGTGCTTGCCTCCATTGCTTTAGGACTTTCAAGTGTTGTCTCCAACTCCTTCAGAAAAGTTCTTTGCTGATAATTAACATCGACATTCTCAAGTGCTTATCGAGAAGGAACCCCTACCTTATTTCCCGACGTCTTTGAGGGTTCTACATGAAGTGATTGTGCAGTAGGACTCTTACTACCTCAGCAACTTCCACCAAGCTCATTCACATTCTGGTGGCCTGAAGTAGCATTTCCTCATTAATAACATTTGTTGTTGGAATGTTCTCCATCCCAAGCATAATGTTTACATTGGCCACTTCCTTAGCCTTCTTCACAAGAAAAGTTCTTCAAGATTCAACGAACATTCTGTTTCTAGAATATCCAAGATTCTCTTAGTTCATCATCAATTTTCTCCATTTCTGACGACCTTCAAAAAACCTAGCGAAGTACTCTCTACAGTTCGAATTTCTGTGCTAAAAGAGAAGAGCAGAACCAAAGTTCAAAAGTTTCTAGCCCCTTCTGATCCTTTTATGCAGGGCACTATGGATACATATCACTTGACTTTTTGTATGATTTGCTGGCTACATGGAATGCTTGTGCCTTCTAATGTAGGTGGGGGGTTAGTGTTTACGTGTCAAGGGGCGGCTTCATCTCAGCCACCTACGTGGCAACTAGGTCAAATCAAAATAAACCCAACAAGTCAGTCAAAGTATGACTACTTGTTGGAATCCCTCAATTTACTCGCATTTAGTGTTGAAATTCACTGTTACATTGGTTTATTAGGATAGCTCCCAAGTTGGGGGGCGGGGGGGGCTTCAAGTCAAGTTCGAGCAAGTTACGCTAAACTCAAACTTGAAAATTTTGATTTCTACTTCAAATTTGAAAGGAGTTCTAGTCAAGTTAACTATACTAAAATCAAGTTGATTGTAACTCTTTTAATTTGGATCTGTATATTTAAATGTACAAGTTTTTTATTATAATGTTATCTATTTTTATTTTATATTATTGTCTTATTATATATAGTTTTTAAAACATTATTTTTAAATTTACTAAGTAAAATGTAAATGTGTTGAGATAAGGATTCGAACGCTTAACTGAGAGAAGCTGAACATAGATACTATCTAATGAGCCAAGTTTAAGTTTCATGAATAGTACAAAAAATCATGAAAATCGAGTTTTGAGTTTTCTTTAAGCGACCTTCCTATACTAAAAATCGACTTGAAATTAATTGAGCTTATTTCTACTAGTCATTTTTCAAACTCGTTTCGATTTTAGCATAAAATTGCCACCCCTACTATTAGGACACTATGAAGCATTCATGCATCATAACTATTATATTAACTGTGGAACACCTTAGCGTCACCCAGCTATTGTATATCGAGTTCAAGGTGCTTCCCATGAAACATCATAGCAGTCTAAAGGTAATCTATACTTCATTGTCAAAATCTTTCATTTTCTGAAAGTATATGCTCATTATTAGCTTCCGATAGGCTTTGACAGATCGTGGAACATATGACATCACCTCAAAGACTTGTTGGCCCACATTCTTGTTGGTTTCTCCATTGATTGTTATATAATTATATGTTTTAATGTTTGTTACTATACTTAAGTTAGTTGGTAACCAATGATATATTGAGTTTGATAGTATAAGTTAGGAGTTTTATTGCTAAATTGATGCTCCACACTATGGTTAAACTGAAAAGATTGGGAGTAGAACAATGCTTAATTTATAAGTATTGGAGAGATCAAAACTTGAGTGCAAGCCTTCAAGATTGAGAGGACTTAATTGACGATTAATTTTATTGTTTATTATTTGTATTTTAGTAGAATCATTGTAAGATTACCCTTAGAGTACTAGGAGATGTTTGGATTATGATATAAGTACTTAGGATATCGTTATAGGTTGACTGGAATATTTTTGAATCGAGTTGGATTGAGTGAACCAACCAATACTTGGCTTTGTAAATCTGCTATCTTCGATAGATCGAGCTGTTTGATCGATTAGACCTTTGATCGATCAAAGCAGTTTGAAATATGACTGTTGAGGATACGACTAGTTGCTTGATCGATCAATGAAAATTTTAAAGCAATTTTTACTAGTCATTGGAGACTTTTTTTATATAAATAGTTGAGGTGTTTTGGGGCTTGTTTTTGATGATTATTAAACATCTTTCATCATCATTTGATGAAAGAGAGCTGAGGTGATTTAGAAGTGATCAAGGTGATTAATTGAAGATTAAACGTTGATTAAAGCTCTCAAGTGCTCATTGTTAATCTAACCTCCTCCATGTGCTTCAAGGTTTCAATCTTAGGAAGGAGAGAGGTATTTTCATTTGTACTTAATTGTATAATTTTGTATTTTGGGTTTGATTTTCTTGATCCTTCACTTGATTCAAGCCCTTTGTAGGATCTAGAGGAGATGAGATTTGATTCCCTCATTGTGTTGAGGAGGGCCTCTATTGTGAGATAAAAGGAAGATTAAATTGTACAAGCTACTCACCTTTGACCAAAGGAGTGCTTTGTTATAGTTAGATTGGGTTAGGATGGATGCAGGCTTAGGGTTGAGCCGAACTACGTTATCTTGGTCTCATTTATGTACTTGCACTATTATTATTGCTTTCGTTTATTGATTATCTTATTACTAGCTTGTGCTTATGAGTTATCTTAACTATGATAAATAAACTCTATTAAAGTAAATTAAAATTTTAATTAGGGTCTATATAATCACCCCCTCTAGACTTATTCCTAGATACTACAATTCTAATGACATGCTGGGCACGTCCAGTATGGCCTCTTTATGATCCACATATTCTCCACTTTGCCTATAAATATGGGGATCCCTCCTTTACAGTAAAGTTACTTGGAAGCCAGCTCTTTAGTGAGGTTTTTCTTTCTTCTCTTTTCTTGTACTAGGAAAACAAAGCTCTATAATTGCCTCTTGCATCTCCTTTTCCCTTTGCCTTGGCATGGCCTATGGATGTAGTGGATCTCTCCTAAATATTTGCATGTGTTTTTCTAGTTGTATTTGTTCTTGTTTCCCTTTTTTTTTCACTCTTGCTGGAGCATTTGTGACAATTATCATCTCTTATGTGGGAGGCCTACTCCCCATCTCTCAAGATTTAGCCCTTTTTTCTGTCAACAGTATATATAATGATATAGCTGACTGCTTGATTCAGTATTTAAATTTGCTTTTGACCTTGTGCTATGGTAGTCCATTAATTCTCATCTTATTTTCATGTATGTAAACATATTGACTTTGCTCCACTTTGGTGCTGATATTTTAGTTAATAGCATTAAAATTTTTTGTATAATTCTTTTTCCTTTGTTTTCTAATCTGTGTTTTCAAGATACTTTATCTCCTTTGTTTTCTAATCTGTGTTTTCAAGATACTTTATCTTTGGCTACATTCTTGTCAATCGCTAAACCCATGTGAGCTTGTCTCGTTACTTCTTTTTTTTAACAGCAAAGAAGGATTGGTTTCCCTTGTTGAATATAATCAAAAGAAAATTTTTGACGTAAAGCTCAAGGAAATGAAAGCAGCACTAAAAACTCAAATTGAAGAAGAGACTGATATTTCTGAGGTCATAGAAAACGTAAAGCTTCAGGTTAAGGATGCTATTATTCCTGATGTTGAAGTTGTACGTATGTTGTGGGATGTATTGATGGATGCAGTTCAATGGTCTGGGAAGAACCAGCAGCAGAATGCTAATGCAGCACTGCGTCAGGTAAACCTCTGTGGCATCTGCCTTTATCGCTTCCTTTTATGTTACCAAAGGCTATTTATTAAGAGCTGGCTTTCTTTTTTTTTTCTTGCATAATTAATGTGGGTGTATGGCAACATTCGAGCAATATCAAGTGTTAGATCTTTTTTAAAAGATGTTTATCAAATCAATTCAATTGTTGACTGGCCATTTTTTTGGGGATCTTGGTGGATCTTGACACCTTTTAATTTATGCTTATGTTGCTTTTGTTGAAGTGTAAGAATAACAATTATTCTTGAGCTATATAACCTACAAGCTTAAGTCTTCAAGTGAGTTTCTTATTAGCGCTGTAATATGCCATCAGAGACTTGAGTTTGAACCTTGACGTCCTCTTATTACTTCTGGCATGAGTTTTGAAATCAAATACCCATCTTGCATATAATGTACATTGCAATGTCAAATGAGTTTACATGCAGAAGTATGCGTAAGAATGTAGAGTTATTTCTGGGTCAAGCTAGATAAAGTTATTTTTAGGTCATAACCTACAAGCTTAATTTTTTTAGGTCAGCTAGCTACCACAGTTAGTTAATTTTTTGGTATTTTTCAGGTGATAGAGTGACTATTATTTGTTTGATTTAACCTCTAATATTTTTCTTAAGTTGATATAATTTTAAGCTATTCTAAAGTATCGCCGCAGCATTTGAGGTTAGAAATTATCCTTGAAGCATATTAGTTGAGGCACCAAGTATAACAGCTAAATGGTTACTTCTTTTATGGAAAGATAAAAGAAATCTGCCAAATACCACAAGTTATTCATGGTTCAACTGGTCTAAATATGCATTTAAAAAATATTGAATGTACGCTGTTTTCTAATATTTGTTTCTGCTGATACATGCAGGTCAAAACATGGGCTGAACTCTTGAATGCTTTTTGCACAAGTGGGAAGTTGGAACTTGAACTCATGTACAAGGTTCAGATCCAATGTTACGAGGATGCTAAGCTGATGAAGTTATTCCCTGAGATTATTAGGTCCCTTTACGAGCAAGATGTACTTGCTGAGGATACCATTCTTCTTTGGTTTCGCAAAGGTTCAAATCCAAAGGGCAGGTATGGAAATTTTACTTTTATTTAAAACTTATGCTTTCTATATTGCCTTTTATCTCATAGCTTTATCTAAAATTCAGTAGATCAATGTATGCGAGGTATGAGTTTCTATCATGTAGAGACCTCTACAAGTTGCACAGAAGGGTTTCAAGGCCTCTATGCATTGAACAAATTGATCATTAATTGCCAAGTTGCTCTAGATTTTATTTGTCATATTGAATCTGTTTATTCCTTAGTTCACTAGTTGACCAGCTGGAGCATGACCCAATAACCAAATTTGCATTTAAGTCCTTGAGTTATGCTAGATTTTCACAATCTTTGTACCCACCGTATTACTGGGCGTTTGGTTCAATATTATCTTGATATTATGTCATGTTATCTGCAAAGTAATTATTTGGTTTGCTAATGTGTCATTAATTTATAGAAAATTATGAAATTGTTATTCAAAAAATAACATCTAGATGTCAAGGCATCTACATAACATCAAGATAACATTGAACCAAATTTTCTAAATTGTTTTAAAACTTCAATTAAGACCAATTGTTGATAAGTAAGAACTTAACAAATTAGATTAAAGTGTTCATTTTTGACAAATTAGATATAAGGTTCAAAATAAACTATATTCTTGAAATTTAATTTCCAACATTATTTTCTCTCAATTAAATACTAGATCTCTCAAGTAGAGCCCAATAGAATAATTAAAATGACAAATAATTGCAATTTAACATGAGTAATTAAATTCAAGTTGACATTGGAGGAAATTTTACCTCAGTCTTAGTTAGAAGAGCTTGGACTATGGATTGAACCACTAGGACTATGCAGATAACCCGATACTCTGTCTGACTCCTTTGTGTGGAATGGGCTCTCAGGTAGGTAGGTTGACTGAAAATTTCACATTTTGCTATAAATCTCACACATGTTTTAGGATATATACACTTGAAGACATAAAAACAGAGGAATGACTTCTCAACTCGTCTCTTTATCTTCTTACCGTCATCATTTGACGATCTATCATCAGTCGATCGCTCGACCATAAGAAGCTTTCTCTACAGTTGAATGGACATAATTAGCGGAATAATTATTCATCTTTCCCTGAATATCAACATGACCCCCCTCATCAATGAGCTACAACCTCATCTCTGCTTCCTCCACTCAGTTGGCACATTTCACTTTCTAAGGGACAGTCACGTGGACTAACTCTTACAATCCCACCAGCATAATCTTTAGAAGTGGGAATTAGTCCAATGAAGGTAATTAGGAAGAAGGCTTATAAATACATATTCTTCTTCTTGAGAGAGGACATGACTTAGATTCAGGAAATATTCTTGTGTTTCCTTGTAATCTAGCTTATTTGTATCTCTTTACAATTAGTGAATTCTTTGCAAGATGCCCTAGGGCACTATGGTTTTACCCTTTTAGAGAGGCTTTCCACGTGAAAATATTGGGCTCGTCATTTTCTTTATTATTCTTTTTTCTTCCTTGGACTACTTATCACAACATTCCCACACACTTTGAGAGAGGGCTCATCGAGCGATTGAACAAACTTTTACTAGTAAGATGAAATCACGTGTCAATAATATCTATGAAAATTCATGGGGATTAGGAACTTAACATGCTGGATTTGACTAATATCATTGAATTTTTAAAGAACAATAGTTGTTTGATGCATAATATCTAAATGCGATTTTAACTAACTTCTAAGAAAATGTTTATAATATTCTTATTTGGAACTTGATGATTACAACATCAATTGAACATGTGGAATGACAAGATTAACACATGTGGCAAAATCAGTAGGCATACAAATGGAAAAGTGAAAACCTTCGACCACACTCCTACAATAGTGACTCAAAACTATGACTAGGCACTCTTCTAACTATCAATAACTCCTTCGATCAGACCCTCAAATCATAACACCAAACCCAATCATCAATGATTACGTCTAATAGTTATAGAACTTCAAGAGTAAAGATATCAGTGCTCACTCTATGGGCACTAGTTACCCTATCATTACAATCAGAATCTTTAACAACAGTCACCAACACTCATATCAAATAATCTTCTTTCATTTTAAGGGTTTTTTTTTTTTAAAGTTCATGTTAAGGGTTGTTGAGGTCCACATACAACAACAATAACAAACAAAGCTTTTATCTATTTCATATAGCATATTAGTCGCAGGCTGATAAAGGCTCCAGTAAGGAATGTTGAATTATTAGATCTTGCTCATGTAAAAAGAGGAGAAGGAAAGTCATATGAAATAGATAAATAAGTGCAAACCCTATCAAGCTAGGGATCAAATCCTGAGCTCTCTTTCCTTCTTGAAATCTGAAGTCCCCTTGTGTATGAAAACTCTCCTGTATTTCTCTTTTCAATCCCCCCACACAACCCAGCATTATAGTTTTTCCCAATTGGATATTTCACACAAAATCATATTGTACTTTCTTTTGTTCTTTCTTGTCCCTCTTTACTATTATGTATGTCATCACTGGTACGAAGAGATCATGAGGGATTAATTGTTCCCGGTTTTTGGTGGCAATAGTTCCTAAAACTCTTAATATAAAATCTCTTTTTTGTGATGTCCAATTGGTAAGATAACTTTTCCTATTGTTTCACATTTATTATATTAAAATTTACATCATATTATTGCTTTGGTTATCACCATTGTTTTTTTTGAAGCTGGTTATTACCAGTATTTATAAAACTGTTGTTTGCAGGCAAACGTTCGTAAAATCTCTGGAGCCATTTGTGAAGTGGCTTGAGGAAGCTGAAGAAGAAGAATAGAGCAGGGGCTCGTGGGAACTGGGGAAGATGCAGTGAATAATAGCTGCAGCTTTTATGAACATTCTTAATTTGCAGTTAAAGATTATTGTGTGTTGAAATCATTGTTATCATGATTATTTTATTTGAGATATTTAATTTACCAATTTGAGGTATTGGACCACTTATTTGGCATTTAATTGGAATGGTTGATGAAGTTTTATTACAAAATTAATGCCCTTGTGTTTGGGATTATTACATTATTGAGATGATAAAAACTGTAATGAAGATGATGATTTGGTTGTTTCTTCTTGTATACTTTTGTAGGCCCATTAACTCTAGCTTGATTATGATCAACCAAAGCTTTATTTTTTGAAATAGAGCCATAGCTTTATTACAGCAAGTAATTTGATCTGTGACTTTTTCGATTTTTCTTTGTAGAGAAATTGTATTGATATTTATGTTTAGGTTAATAATTTTTTTTTTATATCAAGATTTGTATAAGATAGTGAATTTAAGTTTTTTTTTTTTTGTAAATAGTTGATTTTTTATATTAAAAGGAATAAATATAAAAAATATGGGGAATGTTTTGAAGGTTCAAACTTCAAATCAAACAAATTCTGGCTCGTTTGGTTCTTATTATTTTTTTTACTCAATATAAATTTTAATTATAAAATTAATTTTATTTCATATTTTTTTATGTATTTTAATATTAAAATAAATTTTTTTATTAAATATAAAAAATAAAATATGTTTTTTGTTAAAATTAATAATTTGAACCCTATGCGACTCGGTTTTTGCATGTTATTCACAAATTTTGAAACATTTTATTGTGATCATTTAATTTACAATTGTTTTCATTTGGGTTATTCAAAGTTTTGGGACTCATATGAAAAGATATGCATTCAAAGTTTTGGGACTCATATGAAAGAACTTAAAAATATATAAATATATTAAACTATTTAAACATCAGGAACCTGAATGTAATATTGTTTCTATCTGAAAGGGGCCGGCGGAAGCTACGGGTTCCGCGGAGTGCTGATCACTATTCTTCCCCGCCGGATTAGAGAGCTCAGAGCTCGTGGTCATGGCGGTCTCCATGCAGTGCGCCGCCGTAGCCACTCTCTCGTCTCGACTCGAATATCTCTCGTCGGCGTCGTCGCCCGGAAGGATGATGCTTGGCTCATCACACATCGCTACCCTGAAGAGCTCGTTCATCCCTCTCCCGAAGCATCTGCTCTCGACTTTTCTTCCTCTCTCGGCTGCTTCCAGGAGACAGGCTGCTTGGAAATGCGAGGTATCCAAAAGTTATGATCATATCCCGAAGCCGTTCCGGGAAGAAAACCTTAAGGACGGATGTGAGTCCGTTTATCCCTCTTATTGTATATCATCTCATCTCATGCCTTTGTCGAGTTAGAATTATATATTGGATGTGTGGGTTTTTCCAGGTGTTTGGTTTGTGTTTAGCCATGAAGCTGAATCCTTTGCATTGACTCTTAAATTCAATTCACACTTCCTGGTTGATTGGTGCTTTTGATTAGGTTTTTCCCCTGGTGCCTTTGCTGATTTCTAGGAACTTCATAACTTCCGGTCCGAAACGCATGGAGGGCAATGAAAAGAACATGCAGTCAAGTTAGCTCGGAAATAGATATCGTAAGCTGTTCGGATTGGGTGTGGGGTAAGTTAATTGTGAGTATGCTAACCCCATTAATAACTTACCCCAATAGCGGTAAGAGATTAACCCTGATTTTTGTTGACTGCTAACCTAGCTTAACCAGTATCCTGTTTGGTAATTCAATAACTTAACCTAGGTAAGAAATAAAACCAAACTAGAATGGCACCAACACAAATTTGAAGCAGGCGGACAGAAATTTGAACCGTGTCTTATATATTTATTCATATACAAATAAATGATCACAGCAACTAAGTTATGTTTTATTTGGAAAATGTTAAAACAAAACAAATATTTAGAATTCATTGAACACATAAAGTAGCACAAGAAGTTTCCTGCATGGAATAAAATAAAAAAAAAAGTTTTCTGCATTGAAACACTATATAAAAGGAACTAAAAGGCAAAGTTACAACATTGCTGATTAACACAATCTTCACCAAAAACCTAATACCACTGTTGTATCTCAGATTCATTGATCCCTATAGCCAAAGTAATAATTATTGATTATGTCAATTCAGCAGTATGTTTAAATAATATAAATATATAGCAACACCAGTCTTATCCACAATTGCTCGACGGTGTTTGTTCAAATAGTCTCCCCTCTTTATTCTTCACCGGTGGACGCCCGTGGGTTATCATCTTGTGGCATCTCATCCAAATTCTAGTCATGATCCATATCAGCTTCGCACATGTTGAAGTGCCTTAGTCATGATATGCAAGTACATATTAGCATGTATGCTTAATGGGATTAGTTTCTTATCAATTAACCACTTAAACCATTCTTTAAGTATACCAAATGTTTGCTCGACTGTGTTCCTAAGTTGAGTATGACTATGATTGTATGACTATTGCTAGCTGTAGTATATTTACTATGTTCGGGATCGATAGCTACTCAAGTGATCTAAAGCCCCGCACTAGTGCCAAAACACTTGTCATTGTTTGCGTATCTGAAGCCAACCAAGTACAGCATTCCTAATGTTTTGAAGAAAAAAATGCATAATTATTATGAGAAATGCAAGTGAAAAGTAACATTTAACTGAAATTACCTATGGTATAAAAAAATCACCTCGTTCTAAAGCCCTCTCAGCACACACATGTTAGTGACCAAGCCCTCCCACCCTCCTCCAATATACACAAACTATCAATCAAAAGAAACACCCGTCATAACATTCTTTGACACAAAATCTTTTGTTTCTATATCAATTTTTCTTGTGAACAAGAACTATGACGGGAATATGTCCCATCAATAGCAGCTAGAACATCTTTGAAATATGGATAAAAAAATGAGTTATTCCTATTGTGTAGATAGCATGGTCTATTCGTATTAGGTACTCTAATGAAGTCTTCCATGTAGGTCAAGATACCTCGTAGAATTTGGTTGAAATTTTAACTAATCGTTTCCAATGATTGGTGGAAGAATTCACACTCAACGCGATAGCTATCTACTTTGGCAACTGCTTGCAAAAAAATGCTAATTATTTAGCCGCTAACATGAAATGAGTATGCTTGGAGAACCACGAACCACTAGGATGTCTCTCAAACCAAATTCCATGTAGGCATATGAAAATAGTTGTATGCACGAACTTCATGGCACTTAAAATTTCATGCACATACACATTACCGAGATATGGCCTATCATACATAGCACGAGAATTCTTTCATTAGATCAATTCGACTAGGGCAAGTTCGTTGAGAGTTTTGATTTCTACTTCCTCATTTAAACACATTGTCAAATTTGCAACTTCATTGCCATAAAATTGGCTAAGATCTATTTGCAACATAGTAAAGGAAAAAGAATACAATCACAAATATATATACTAGATGAGAGTTTATATGTTAGATCAAGAAAAAAATTTTATGACATAATAAAATATCTGAATAAAAAAACCCACCAACAAAAGCTTGATTGCTTTGATGCTTTCTAATTGGTTATAAAACATTAATGTGGAAACAATAATCATATTAATGATTATTGTTCTCTACAGTGAATATAACACACGAAGACATAGTGATAATTTTTCCCTTTAAAGGTATGGCAGCACCATGAAAAGTGGAGAAGAGACTACAGAAATGGGGGAGGTCAAAGGATGGATTTGACTTGTGAGTAAATATCAACAGTCATCCAAACTGCGGATGTTGTGAAATAGTTAATGCAATTCATGTCTCTAAGCTTGCCCCATCAAGCATCATGAAAATTGTATGATTATTTGGTATTGCATTGAATGCATTAATCTACACACAGAGGGAGGTGTCTATTAAGTTTACAATAGATGCTAGTTTTTTCATCGCATCCTCCGTTGTATATGACATTACATGTTGCATAGCATACATTACAATGCTTTTATTGTTCCTTTCTTCATTTATCAAGGACCTTGCATCCTCTTTAGCAAGCTCTTTCTCCTACACCTAGGTTGCCTATAAGTTTTAGCCGGATGCTTCCCTGCACTTCTAGGAGAGGGTTTGCCTATGTGCTTCCTGTCCTCAATGAAGACAGTTCTCTACAAAACTTGAACTTCCACCATTTATATGCGTCATTGGAAATCTGCCTCATTGTTATTATATTCATTTCTATGTATATTAAATTCCACCTTTGGAGAGTTAGTGCTTAAGACACAATTGACAAAAGACCTAGCATCGGTACCCAATTGTAAATTCCACCTAGGTACGCCTATTAAAAGTATGACATCATTATGAGAAACCATGAAAGATTGTTTCATATGTGGCATAATTAATGGTAGATTGCTCATTACACATAGATGACTTCATTCCATAAATCATTAGTCGCATCTGGGAAGTTCTTTGTCTGATCCCAACCTATCCACTACGATCGGCAAGTTCATGGTGTTTCTTGAATTCTTTTCTGAGAGACTTCCATTATTCCTTTAATGACTTAGTTGTATCTTTTTTTGGAAGTGCTTTTCTTGTTGTTGTTCACTTTTGTTATCTCAGACCATGCAAAGGACATTGGGTTGCCATTAACCAAGTTTCTAATGAAATGTTTCTCAGTGATGAGATCTTTTAAAATCTCTATTTTGTACTCAAAAATTATTTGGAGGCCATAACTTTTTAGTTGGCATAGGTTTTGGTAGTGGCATCACATTATCTTTTGTTTGTCCGTTACCTTCTGAAGACGTGTGGACAATGTTCTTACAGGAAGTCTTATCATGTGCCCAAGTCTAAAGTTTTTTATCTTGCCTAAAACAAAGAACTAACTAAAAAAACAAAAGTGGTCTCAATGAAAGTAGGTCATTTAGTAGTGTACAACTACAAATGATTAACCTTTTAATAAATCAAAGTCCACCAAGCAGGTAGCACCACATTCATCTTGGATCGGGAAAAGGCATAGCAAAAACTCATATTAACCCTCTACCATGATGCCAAGGATAGTGATATTGTATATTTCAAAATCACACAAATCATTGTGCACTGAAAAGGCAAAGCACAAATATAACCAGCACATGCACGTGAACAGATATTGATAAAATCTAAACATGTATGAATTGGGATTTACCAATTTGGGGATTCTAAACCTAAATCCAAGATGTCAAGTTATAAAGCACCTACTGAGCAAACATGATCAGATTGAGCCTCAACTTCATACGTTTCTTTGTATAAGCTACGGGCCATAAATCTAAGTTCAATACCTTCCTAGCTCCTAAAGAGATTAAGAAACAATAAATCCAATTACAATAGCTGACGCTGACAAAAAGAAAGTACCTATACAGAATAAGGATCTGGGAAGCACTTTCATCTAAGAACCTGCATGGCATACATGGTAAATAATATCATTAAAACCATTCGTAAGTCATAGAATTAATCTAAATGGCAACAATCACTAAATAATCATATCTAGTTGGGATGTGAAGAAGATTTGCTTTTGCTATGTTCTATTATTGTATATGCATGAAAAAGGTCATCCGACATCTCTGGATACCTATTCTGGTAAGCATCTTCAAATGGAAAGACAAGCTTTATCGAGATGAAACCAAAAAGTAGAGATGAGAAAACCTAGTGAGTTCAGTATCATTTTAAAATACGCAGGTGATCTAATTAGGGAGCTTTTGTAAATCCTATCTTCCCTCTCAATGTCATCACTCGAAGCCAATACAAAATAAATGAGTAGATCAAAAAATTAACAAAAAGACTGAAGTGCACATAATTACATATTAAGTCTCCTACCCATTAATAGTAGGGATAGATTTTTTAACCCCTTAAAAAGAAATATGTATCAAAATAACATAAACAAACCATAAATCACAATGTAACAAGCATATATAAAAACTTCTGTATTTTACTTCCTCTAAGCAACTGCAATAAATGATCAAACTTTAAACAGAATCCAAGAGCAAGGAAGTATTAACATTCAGGACAAACTACAGAACATAAAAATCAGATAGCATGATAAACAAGAATGATAGTTTGAACCATCTGGTTAAGAATTAAACCATTCAATAATTAAAATCAAGCATTCACTAGGCTTTTTGAAAGATAAAAAGTCTAGTGAATAATGCTCACTAGGCTTTGAGAAGAAGAGCATGCATGGGATAATAACATAGCTCCTAGATTTGCTTGCCTGTCATGTATAACATATACATGCCTGGTTTTACGCCAAACTTGATATCGGTAACATAGCTCCTAGATTTGCTTGCCTGTCATGTATTGTTTCAAGAGTCATTTCCTACAAAAGGTTCTATCAACGTGTTCTATGAATGTCTTGTTTTGAAAAAATTTGGCAGTTCCGTAGCCTTAACGTTTTGAGTTTCCATTTCACCTTGTGGTTCTTGTGTCTCAAGTAATCATGTTATGGTCTTCCCAATTTCCAAAGTGTGTTTCTCTGTTATACAGTGATGGACAACTTTAAGAATATCCCAAGACACTTTTATGGCCTCTCCCCTTCTCAACTGGACATGTTCATGACTGAAGATAACCCTGTAAGACGTCAAGCAGAACAGGTTACAGAGGTAAGCTATGCAATTGGTTTAACCTGGCAAAATATTTCTCTTTAATGCTTTTATCTAAAATCCAGTTATTGTAAATATTATTTCTATTGAGTTATATGGACAGGAAAGCATCTCATCTGCTAGGAATTACCTTGATAATGGAGGGATGTGGAGCTTATCAGGTGTGAAGGAAGGCCCATCAAAGTATAGCATGAGTGTGAGCATGTACCGTGGAGGAGCGCGTGGTTATGGTAGACCTAGAACTGCCCCACCAGACTTGCCTTCTTTGCTGTTAGATGCCCGGATTTGCTACCTTGGGATGCCTGTAAGATTTCTTTAGTTTTTACAAAATCCAAACTTAAGACTGACTTTTTGTTGCGTCTTAGTATTTGTTTATTATTGTTGTGGTAAAATGTAGTTCATTTATTTTATATATACGCAGATTGTTCCTGCAGTCACTGAACTTCTAGTGGCACAACTAATGTGGCTAGATTATGATAATCCCTCAAAACCTATATACCTTTATATAAATTCACCTGGAACTCAAGTAAGCAGATTTCTTATATATTTTTGCATTTCTTTTTCTAAACAAATAGTTTTAATTTTCTTGCAAAATAAACTACCTTTTACTGAATTGTTTTGCTTTTCCCAAATTCTAGAATGAAAAGATGGAGAATGTTGGCTCTGAAACTGAAGCCTATGCCATTGCTGACACAATAGCTGTAAGTATATGTGTTGCTTGCTTTTAGCTTCTCAACTCGTTTCTTATCTATTGGTTGCCTGCTCTACTTTTTGGAACAAAAAAAATGAGCTTGCTTCAGCTTCACTTTTATTTTACATTCCGTGTAAACTAGTATAAGTGACATTTGAAAGATTAATGTCTTTTAGAAATGCTGATTGTTGTGTGAACCGGATAATTGGGATATTGTTTATTGAAATTATTGATTTCTGTTGAATTTAAAGAGGTTCCTTTCTGATTATTCTGAGAGTATTCCCAGTGATGCATGAATATCTATTTGAAATCATGGACTTGCCTTTAATATGAGCTATTTATTTATTTTTGATATCTTCTCGTTGATCCCATCGCTTGATGTAGCCCAAGAATAGAGGAAGAAAATAAAGACAAAATTGCTTTGTAATTGAGAACTAATAAGATAAAAGATTACAAATGGGGAATCACTCAAAGGGATTCTCTCACCCAAAATAAAGAGGGAAAGTCATTCACCCTCAAGCTTAACTTAGCTTTATTAAATAGATCAACTTCTTCCATATATAATTTCAAAGGGAGACTTTCAAGTCGATCTGCATTTTGATGAGTTGTAAGCAAATTCAGCTTAAGGAATGACACTTTCTCATTGATGGGAATTGGGCGCTCACTTGTGATACATCAGAGCATGACCCTAATTTATCTGTTGACCAATTCGGTTTGCCCATCTGTTTAAGGGTGATAGGCACTTGAGAACTGAAATTGGGTTCTTAGGATTTGCCATAATGTACTCCAAAAGTGGCTTACAAATCTTGTCTTGATAGAAAGTGATAGTTTTCAGCTTATGAAGTACAGACATGACATGGGGATACGACACGATACGATACGATACGATGACATGATTTTTCAAAATATAGGATACGGATACGACATGACACGCAAATAAAATAATAATAAAATTAACAATTTATATTTAAAAAAATATATAAAACATAGTACAAAATTAAATTTTTAAGTATAAACAACTTTCGTGTAACACTGAAGTCTTATAGGATCTAGATGAGAACTTGAGAGACATCGTCGATATTGAAGAAACTTGGGATGTAAATTTAGGGTTCACTTTAAATAAAAGAAAATACAATTTTGCTTGCCAGGATAATCGCAGTAAGTATGACAATTAGAGGAAGTAAGAGCTTTTGGTGTTGATGATGAGAGAAGGAAAAAGGTGAAGCTAGAATTTCAAATTTTTTGCGATTGGTTCATTTTCGTAAGGCTCGAGGGGAGCAAGGGACGAAATTTGATTTAGCTTTAACTTATATTAGGTAAGATTTTAAAAATAATAAAAATTTTAAATATTAATAAAAAGAAAAAAGAGAAGGTAGATGTATTCATAATTTTTATTAAAAAAAATTAAGATACTTCTTGAACACATGAAGACACTTTGTGACACCTTAGGACACTTCTAAAATATTTCTAGGGCACTTCTGAGTTACAGGACATTGTGTCCCTGCATGACCTCGCTTGTCCCCGCTTGTCTGTGTATCCGACATGGACACGACAGTTTTTTGAAGTGTCTATGCTTCATAGTTTTTGGCATTTTATGAAGTCAAACAATTTTCTTGAAAAATAACTTTGCAATATTTGAAGCTCTGATTGTATTTCTGCAAGAAATAAAATGAGTTATTTTAGAAAACGATCAACTATCACCAAGATAAAGTCATCTCTTTTGTGTCCTTGGTAACTGAACCACAAAATCTGTGTTTGTCTTCCAATTGACAATGTGGAATTAGATTTTGAGAAAAATAATTCCTGAAAATTTGGAAGCGGTAGATGTTGGCACTAACCAATATTTTATTTTCTTTCCCCCATTTTCTAACATGACATGCATTGTGTTGCAAAATATTCTATATCTCTTTTTATTTTTGGCTAAAAGTATCATTCTGGAACTGAAGCCAAAGTTTATCTCTACCAAACTGTGCTCCTAATCCTCCTCCATGTAATTTAGAAATTATTTGAATTAAAAAAAACTATATAAAATACAAAGGTGATTGCCCCCGAAAAAAAAAAATTAATAATTAAAAATTGGAATCTTTTTCATTTTCAAGGAAAAATAGGAATCTTCCTAAGAGTATTGGCCACTTTGTTTAAAATATCGAATTTACGATGAATAGCTAAATTATATTCTTATAGGTATGATATACATCTTGTATGTCTAGGCCAAATTTCATCAGAATACCTTCCAATAAAAAATTTTACTGAACACCTTTCATTTATTAGCACTTTGCTACCTCATTTCATATCATGATTGATTCGACAAGTTTTACGCTGGCTGTCGACTACCTAACGCAACCCTCCGCGTTTCTCATCCGGGACTTGGGACCCGGCAACGGCGCGTTACTTGCTACCTCGTTTAAACCATGAAATTTTGTAAGGTTTGAGATTCGTTGAATTTCACATTTTAACTTTAATTTTTTAGATATTCAAAGGCTTTAGTTTTTCAACCATTTCTATATCAACTATATTTTCGTAACTTTTGGAATTTATAAAGACTAAACATTTATGATCATAAGTCGGACAATATATGAAAAATATTACTTTGAAGCTAATGTTCATATCTTGGACCATTGGAGTTGTCATGTCTCTGCAAATAACAGAGATTTTGGCTCCACTATTGGAATAGAAAAATTCTTGTGGTACATTGTCATCATTTTCAGTATCATAAATTAGTTCATCCTCTTCTTGAATTTAGTTCATTTGCTTTCTTTTCTCTTATGTCTGACATTCATGAGTTGACCAGTTTTTGACATAAAAAGCAAAGAATTGATTTTCTTCTCTATTTGGAATTGTTATATGTTCTGTTGCAACTTCCTAAACTTAAGATTTTGAAAGTTCAAAAGATTGTCACCATCATCTTTTTCTTGTGAAGTTTCGGCATTAAATGATCTAGAACAAATTTGATTTACTAAATAAGTTTAATTTAGAAAAATACGTTAGATAGGTTTAAGTCAAAATTTAGTTTAGTAGAGATAATTTCAATTTTATAAGAGCATTAAGGGAGCGAGAGAAACAAGATGGATGGTTGATTTATAGTGGTTCGGCTCCCTGCCAGCTCAACTCCTCATGCTCATTGAATGGGAATTTTCACTAATCACATCGAAGTTTTACAGGAACTAAGGCCGGCTTTTTATCGAGACCAAAGCTAAGCAAACCTACACTTAAATTTTTTACAGGGTCAATCCTAACCTCTCATAAATAGAAGTCAAGTGGATTGACTAGCTTCTTAGTCAAAGAAAAAGAAAAACAACTTGTACACAACAAGAATATTACAATTAGGAGCTGCACAAATTTGCCAAAAGAAAAACTCATATAAATCCGAAGAGCACTTAATAGAGGGCTTTTATATAAAAGCTTGAAGAAGAGTAAAGCATATGAAGATGAAAACTTATATACCAAGAAAAAATCGGAGGCAAGTTCTAAATCGAAAAACCAATCTAGTATATTTGCTTCCATTCACGTGCAAAACTATGAAAAACAGAGAAGCTCAAACAATGCAGAAGCATACTTGCTTGATGAGAAAAGAAATAGCTGAAAGAAAATTTGTAGTAAAGAAAACAGTTCAGCTTCTTTTCACTTGTAGAGCACATCAATCTCCTTCCTTGATGATCTCCTTAAAAAGACATCAAGCTAAAGCATTGATTGATAATAATTAATCTAAATAAAGTTTGACATATTTGATAAGCAGGAAAGTTGATTACAAATCATATTTTCAGCAAGAAACAAGGGGTTCAACTATAAAGACCAGAAAATACACTCAAAACAAGGATATTGTGCCAAGTGGACAACTAAATAATGTAAATATTTAAGAGCATGTCACTTTGGATGAAAATTTAACTTGAGATAAAGCTTGGAGAACCATTTTTCTTAGCTCAAGACTTAAGAATGAGCTGCTATATAATACACAGGTTAGTGAGATGTTAACAACTTATCTTTTTATGGAAAGACAAATGGCAAGTTTTTCATATTTTAAGGATGGTTCATCAAAGTGGAAACAAGCTATTAGGCATGGTTGGTGGAATTTTTTTAATGGACAAATAAAATACAAAATATGGCGATTTGAGAAGCTTCCAACGGTCAAGGGAGGAGGAAAATAGTTGAAAGCGATTTAAGCTAATATAATTAACATGATAATGCAAATCAAGCTCACAGGTGGAATAAAGAGGAATTGGGATGAAAAATAATTGAGATTAAGAGCAAGTGAAAGAAATAAGAATATAAATGAAAACATGGAAAGTGATCAAAATTAAGAAGCAAATCTCATATAAAAAAAAAAGAAGCAAATAAATAAGTAGACCACTAAAAACAATGAAAGCTGTTTAGAGAGGAAAATAAAAAACTTAATTCCATCTAAATTAAAAGTGTTATGAGAAAAATACTAGTAGAAATTTTGGCAAATAAATGCATACTTACATGATGGTCTTAGAAAAGAGATATAAATATCAAATGAAGTTCTTGTCTTCTCTTGAATTTAGACAATTTTCCTCAAGCATGATAATTAATATGATTACACACTAAACAAAAAGATTAGTCCATTAATCCTAAAGTAATTAATAGGTTGAACATCCTCAAATTTAAAAAAAAAATTGAAAACCCTCTTCAAGATTTTTTAACTGATGTAAAACTAATTCGTTATAGATGTTTTGCCTTAGTCCACTTAAATACTTGCCACCAAAAATTCTTACGTGACCATTGGAGGATTACTGCCAAGTTTTTTTTTTTTTTTTTTTTTGCTTACTGCCAAGGTTAATTTCTTTTTTATTTGGGCATTTGGATGCTTGCTGCCAAGGTTTTGGAGAACAATTAGTTCATTTGACTGTTCGAAGAGTCTTAGGTTTCTTTTGATCGTTGATTGTTTTTTTAACATGCTTCATTCATCATCGCTGAACTTCAATATTTTAATCATGGGATTAAAGTGCTTATAAGTTTGCTTTTCACCGTTTGGCAAATCAATATTGCTACACTTGCCCTTTTTATTTCAATCACACAGAATAAATATCTCCATTGATATTTTTAGAATGGTTTGACTTGTTTGAACATTTTAGCAAATACACCTTTCCGTGTCCTACATAAGTCATATAGGAAAATGTACTTTTAATATCCTTGATTTGCTTGAACATGAACTTAAGAGTGAATGTAGTTATGGACGACAGCTATATGAAGCGTTAATATTTTTGCATTCTTGCTAATGAATCAGTTTTTAGTTCATACAATGCTTTATAGGGATGTTTTCTTAGTTAAAGGTTTAAAATATTGAAGGTTCCATTATCAAGATTTTGTGACATTTTACTTAATTCTTGATTATGTTTTGTGCGGTGAGGAAACATACCAGTTATACATATACAAGACGTGATCCAATTGATCACATATTGAGCACAAACACAGGGATCTTTGTGCAAATATATAAATATATGCAGAAGGAATGGTTCTAGTTTTAGGAAACCACAAGACGAGCTGATATTGGAGGGAGAGTGATAAAATTTCTTGCTTCTGTTTGACTTGTATGCTTATATTTTTATTTGGTCTGTTTTTATTATTAGCACAACTGCTTGGCTGTACAACCTATCTGGTAGCTATTTGAAATTTAGGGTAAATTGCATCCAAGCCTTTGAGGTCGGAATGACATTGCAAATTGATCCTACATTTTTAAAAACCTCAATTTTGATGCGTAAAGTTGTAAAATTACTGTCGTTTGGTCCCTCATTAAGATTGTGCCTTTTTGTGTTCATTCCTGATAGAAAATATGAAATTTGATCATTTTTTACTAGTTTAAATTTTAAATATTTTTATCCCAGCCCCTGCTATAAAAATTTAAAAATAAAAAATTAGAAAATATTTTTTTCAAAAATTGAAAATTTAATTTCTTATCTTGTGTTATCTCCTCTCTAAAAATTAAAACTAAAAAATAAAATATTAATATTTTAAAATAATATTCTAAAAAGTTAACAGCTGAGAATAATTTGAGGTCATAATGGTAAAAAGCCAAAATGTTAACCATTCTGTCTTAGTTGTGGGATCAAATGAGAGCGCTTTTATAACCTTAGAGACCAAAATTGAGCTTTTTCAAAAGTTTAGACTAATTTGTAATGTCTTGTTAACCTTAGGCACTCAAAAGTAAATTTCCTTAAACTCATGACTTTTGAACCACAAACTCACATCTTAAACGGTTATTAGATAATAAAAAAATTCACTTTATTTCGTATTTTACACAAACTTTAATATAAAAATTAATTTAATCTGACATCAAACACATATTTTAATATAAAAGTTAATTTTATTTTACACTTTTGATCTTACACACAAATAACACTCCAATGTTATTTCAATTCCCATCCACATTTCCATTCATTACAATTTAACTATCACGCCTGTGGTCGAAAAGGGCAAAGAATGATTACCGGGTGATGTCTTAAAAGAGGAAAATCACTGAAGTAAAGTGTGGCTCCTGACAGGCTTCTGGGTCGATAAATAATAGTGAGAGAAAAATAAATCGTCTTACATCAGAAAGGAAGAGAAGATCCTAAGCTTTATAAGTATATAACGTGATTCCGAATAGTAAAGACATCTTTTGGAGCAAAACTGTGAGACTAATGAGAAACTCTATAGTTAAGCGTGCTTGGTCTGGAATAATATTGGGATGGGTGACATCTGAGAAAGTACTCAAGCACGTAGTTTTTAGAAATTAAAGCGGACAGTACCTCTACAATTAAATCACGAGATGTTACAATATGATATCAAAGTTGACCTCCTATAGTACGATGTAGTTCGAGGACAACTAGGTGGAAGTTGGTGGGCTTGTGACTCCCGTGACTGAAGAGGGCGGGGAGTAATCGCTAGGTGATATCCCAATAGAAAGAAATCACTAAAGTAAAGTTCAGCTCCTAGCTGGCTTCTAGACCAATAAATAGTGGTGAAAAGGGCACAAGAATGAATCGTCCCACATCAGAAAGAGAGGAGAGATTCTGAACTGTATAAGTATATAACGTGATTTCAAATAATAGAGATGCCTTTTGGGGTAAAACTGTAAAGCTAATAATAAGAAACTCTGTAGTTAAGCATGGTTGAACTGGAGTAGTACTGGGATGGGTAACATCTCGGGAAGTAGTCAAGCACGTAGTTCGCAAAAATCAAAGCAAATAATACTTTTATATTTAAATCACGAGATGTTACATTAACCATCTTATCAAATAGACCCTTAATTTTGAATGCGACTTTATGTCCATCCTTATATCATTTCTCGATCATGTCCTCTGTCAATAAATTGAAGGACAGATTCTAGCATATTGAGGAGTACTAAGACAACATGTGTGTTCTCATATACTTTCAAGTCTAGAGTCAGTTCTAGTAAATGATTAATCTATGCATCATATGTTATTTAAGTACCAATATTGTAACGTAGCACACTCTAGTTCCCTTCTTCACTGACATGTAACAACTAATATAAATCATGTATCTGCTATACTGTATCCTTTTCTAGTGTTTACACTTTAGAGAAACAGTATTATATAAAAATCTGAACATGTTGGATTTTTTCTTTAAACTTCTCACAGTACTGCAAATCCAAAGTATATACTGTCAATTGTGGCATGGCATACGGCCAGGCAGCAATGCTTCTATCTCTTGGCGCCAAGGGCTTCCGGGCTGTGCAACCAAACTCCTCCAGTATTTTCCTCATCCGAGTGTGCTTCCATAAATATATTCTTGGTTATCTTTACAGATGTATTTCTATTGCAGCCAAACTATATCTACCGAAGGTTAACAAATCCAGTGGAGCTGTCATTGATATGTGGATTAAGGTGAACAATTGTCATACTAATTTGTCATTCTCACCCTTTCCATGCACATATTCCCTGCTGATTTCTATGTGCTTTGTACTTTTACCGTAGAAGTAACCCTCCTGTTCCGGCACATTTTATGAATCCATGCGATCTGATCTTAACATCTTATGAAATATGTTGCTTCTCACAAGTGTGGGAATTATTGCATTTTGCAAGATGTTCATTATGGATGGCAATATATGACCTAACTCAATCCCACCTTTGTGCCCTTTATTTAATGGCAGGTTTAGTTTGCACACTATTGGGTTTACGTCAACTTAAATTTAAGGGATTGTTTGGTTCAGTGTTGTCTTCATGCTGTGTCATGTTAATGTTATCTAGATGTTATCTGTTACATGATAATTTTATAATTTTAAAAAAATTAAATGCATATGTTATCAAACAAAATAATTATTTTCTCTATATAGTATGATATAATATTAAGATAATATTAAACTAAACACCTCCTAAATAACTTTTCTTTTTAGAAGATTTTTAGTTTTGAGTCAAGAACTTGGTTTGGCGGGGGTTTGAGTAGCTAAAAGTAATTTAGGTCAGGTTTATGGCAGAGTTTGGCATTGAATAGGTCAGGTTTAGGCTGAACTGACCAGCTTCAGCTTGAACATGATTCACTGGCCCTCCTTGCCATCCCAAACCTTGCAAAACAAAATTTTTCTACGTACAACTTCCAATTTGAGATGATCCTGTAAAATATCTCCAACCACCAGGCAAAAGAGCTAGATGCCAACACGGATTACTACATCGAACTATTAGCAAAAGGAATCAGAAAGCCGAAGGAGGAGATTGCCAAAGACATCCAACGCCCCAAATATTTTCGAGCGGAAGAAGCTATTGCTTATGGAATCGCAGACAAGATCATAGATTCTCGAGACGCAGCATTCGAGAAACGGGTGGATGTTCTTGTGCATGAATATTATTGATGCTTGATGGTGATACTGTTGTTTCCACTCAGAGACTGTCTTCATTTTTTGCAGGATTATGATAAACTCTTGGCACAATCAAAAGCTATGCGAAGCGGGGCTGGAGCAGGACCGCAGGCGGCCCCATCAGGATTTAGATAGGTGATAAATGTTCATTGTGAGCAGTTTGAATCAAAGGTCACACAGTCTGTCATCAAGCTTATTTGTATGTAAAACAAAGATTGTTTCATACTGGAATGCGAAGCACATCAGACTTTGTAGGCCTTGTGAGATTCAGAAGGGTGCTTGGCAGTTATTTTGATAGTGAAGTTGTTTATTTACATCTCGATCCTTCAATTCTCAGAATTTATATTTGTACGGTCGATATTTCTGTCAGACTTTGTAGATCTTGTGAGATAAATATTCAGAAGGGAGCTCTACATATATTTTGATAATAAATGTGCTTATTTACATGGATCATTCAAATGACAGAATTTAAATTTGTAGTCAGAATGATCTATAGGTGTGTTACTGTTGGCAGCTTGTTCTTTCTATGCTCCAATCTGAGTGATATGATATATGTATATATTTAAGTTTAATATTCAATTTGAATGCATTTTTAGGGCATTTCTATGCTCCAATTGCAAATAAAAATTTTTGCTGTTTGATACTTAAAGCAAATGATAGAATTTTGAAGAAAAATTTGCCATCAAAATCTAATAACATTGACAGTTTATAAAAAGTTATTCAATATTGTTTTTAAAAAAATCATTTATTTATTTAATATTCTATCATATTTAAATATAAAAAAACTAATGTTGTATTTTTTGTGTACAAAAAAAAAACCTTTTCACATTCAGAAAAGTCAAATTTTTTATTAAATTTTCTTAAAACTATTAATATATTTTATCATTTAAATTTTTCATATGTGATTTTAATTCATGCAAATGAACCAAACCATATATTATATCTCAAAAGAAAAAAACAAAAAATAATAGGCCTAATATACATGAGTTTTAAATGCCTGCCTACATCACTCTCTCTTTGTAGCAATTTTTACAATAGCCAGTCATATTAGCATTGTGTGGAGTTCACTGCTAACATGATGAGCATTCATTGAGTGCCCGAGCATTCGGACGCCTCAACACAAAAAGCTTCTCTCTCCCTAGCTTCTCCTTTTAACTTTTACTCACATGAGTTCTAAGAAGAAGAAGAATAATAATAATAATAATAATAATAATAATAACCCCACACTTTCTTAACTAAAAGCTTTAACACATTTAAAGTTCTCTTTCACTCACAAAAGCATGACCTATAAACAAATTTTCAAATTATTTTTCATGCAACCATTCCTTCCTTTCTAATCCAACCCTCGAAATTATAATGCGAGTTTTAATTTTTTTTAATCCTTCAGCCATCCCTCTTTCCTTATTTGAATGGAAGCATGAGCTCAAAGTAAAATTCTTCTCTTTTTCTCACACCAAAAAACATATTATAGGCCTCTACAATTTACTTATAATTACACTTTAATTTACATTTTTTTTAAAAATTTTTACTTAAATTCTAATTAAATTTATAGGCTTATTAGATTCCCACTTTATTTAACTCTACGTAAAAAAATTTCAAAAAATATGAACTGAAAAATAATTATAAGTATAATAACCTATCAATAATTTGCGTGCTAATAATAACTCACCCCTTTTTCCCATCTCTTCCTCTCTTACCAATGAAACTAATTCTATGCATCCCTTCCTCCATGAAAAATAATCACAGGCAAATCAATATAATAAAAAAAGGTCAAAAATTGGAAGTTACAAATTTCGACTCGATCCATGAACTAAACCCAAACCTGATTCAATTTTTAATGCTACACAGGTTCCGATTGAACCCGACCCAATACCTAATTCCAGCTCTGGATTCAATGGTCAACCTGAAATAGTTTAACCAGGTTATACTAATTTTTTAATCTAAATTCTTCTTTTATGCCTAGGGGTTTCTTCTTTCCTAGTTTCACCATGCTAACACAGCAGCACACCAGATCTCAAAATCTATGAATTCATGGTTCTATAATGTAATAAAAATGCTGATAATTGAACAAAACTAGGAAGGTGGAAATAGCTGACACTCTTTTTATCTCCTTTTCTTCTGAATGCCTTTATGAGTAGTGCCCTCTCCATCCATCTATTAGACATTGACAAATGTGAACATTCAGAGGGAACTGCAGAGCATTCAGAAAATAGTCATTATTCCTCATGAAAACAGTAGGAGAGGAGGTAGCAGGAATACTAGGCAGCAAGAGCAACACTTTCAGACTTATCTATTCCTTCAATATTAGTGACTCGCAACTTAGTTAACTCCTGAAAAATGAAATGTATGTCATCTTTTTCTGCAGAGAAGACAGCTTGTTAATTTCCGACGAATAGGGGCAAGTTACCTGGCGATGACCCTTAGTTCTACGGTAGTTTTTCCTTCTCTTCTTCTTGAAGATGATCACCTTCGCATCCAAAGCCTGAAAGTAGATTTTAATGTCTTAAAGATTGTAAGCGGTCCCACTAGCTATGTTATATGTGATTTGAGTGCTCCCAAAGTTGAGAGGAAATACAAAAGATTAGTGTTACGATAGATGGATGAGCGTTCATGCTAGAACAGACAGCATTATAAATAACTAAATCAGAGTGTGAGCGTGCTACCAATAGAATATAAAATAGAGTGACGTTTAAGGTGATTTGCCCAAACCCAACATTAGGGCTACATCCATGATAATAAAAGTGACTTAAGATATATTGATCAAAAATGACTTTTAACTGCCCTGCTTTTGTAATAAGTGCTGCTTTAAATAGAATTAAATGGAGAAGAAAAGTTCGTAGGTGACCCTTCCGAGATGAGGCTTTGTTCTTGTTGTTTGTAAATACTTCCTAGGTAGAAGATAGCTTCCTCCCTCCCTTCCTTTCCCTCTCCGCCTCCCTATATATAAATATATATAGCAAATTACTAAAAGGTCACTACAGTTTACACACAATTATACTTTGATTCATATTTTTTGAAATCCTTCACTTAGGTCCTTAACCTTTTTTAAATCCTATACTTAGGTCCTTAGAATTTAAAATAGGGACCTAATCTATATTTCTAGTTTAAGGACCTAAATGAAAATTTCAAAAAATATAGGCCAATATAATTATAGGTAAACTATAGGGACCTATAGTAATTTGATCATACATATATACATTCATACATATATATTTATATATATATATATAGAGAGAGAGAGAATAGGCGGTTCAGAATTTAATTTAACTGATAATGACTGTTGTGTTAGTGTAGTGTTAATATGGTCAAGTGGGAATCCGTAAGATCTTACATGCTCTTCCACAACAGCATGTACAGCTGCATCAGGTAATATTGGTCTGCCGATTATTGTTTGAGTTCTTGAGCCCAGCATAAGAACCTTGTTCAAGACTAACTGCATATCATTTGAAATGAACTAATAAGATACTATGCATAACTTATTGTTTGAATGAGATGTTTAATTGCAATATCAAACAAAAGAAAAACATTTAATTGCAATATCATTTGTGAATTGTCAACCACCACAATCCATAGCCAAAAATCCTTGAGATAACTACAATAGAAGCACCCAAAGTGGTTTAATGTTTAAATAAAAGACTCACGCATATCCTCTTTTAACAAAATAGAAGACATGAAGAGTTTTCGAATATGTGAAGCTTGCCAATGGATGGAACTGTTTCTGTCATATGCTGAATAATTATAGGTTATCGGCTTTCGAGAATGAATATAGTTTACATAGCTGTGGTCAGATTACAAACTAATATACTACATCCATAACTTCAAGGAGCTTTCACACTTATATTTAAAGCTATTTTATGTACATTATATGGAAAAGATTGGCACAGTAACAGGTGGTGAAATTGAACAATTTAAATAAGACTATAGCCATTATTACTTAATGGCTATGTGCTACTTAAATATTGTAAGCATGCCAAGTGGTCTTACATGTAAAACAAGCACTTAGCTCCTACAGTTTGAGTTTCTAGGAAATTTAACAAAAATTTCAAAGGGTATCAGAATCCAAATGTTCTCACACTGCAAAATTCTTCGTGCATTGTACTTCAGATCTACTATCCGCAGTAAAAGTACCGATGAGTATGTTAATCATAAAACTAAGATAGATGGTTAAAATGGAAAACTGCGACAAGGCTTTATACAATAGGAAGATGTCCATCCCATTGAAAGATTTTTATAAAACTGCTATCTTATTGGTTTTTTTTTTTTGAAAAGTGGGATAGCCTTAGCATACAAATGTCCATAAAACTGCTATGTCATTGTTGGAAGTGTTATATGTTGGGCGGTTAAGCAACTAAATATCAACAAAACTGCTATCACATAGATGAAGAAGACAAAAAATAACTTATGGGGTCATAAAAGTGATCACGAACACTTGCTCTCACAGAAAACGTTGCTTTGCATAGAGTAAATGAGGAAGAGACTTCCATTTAATGACCCCAAATAGTTTAAGATTAAGGATGTTTGTTGTTGTTGCTATTGCATAGAACCACAAAGACATTACATCAAAACACACTCTTTTTCTTATCCCAACAATCTAATCCATTCATTTTTCTCCTGAATCACACATATGTGATCATCATGATCAAACAAAAGAATTATCAAAAATAACAATCCCTATGTTGATTTAAACTATAAATATGACCAAACTATAAACAGTTTTGATTTCAAACCCCACCCTGAAGAATACTGTGGTGTTCAAATAATACCATGTCTCAATTTCAAAAAGGCTTATAGAAGGAAATATATATAGAGAGAGAATCTAACGTTAAGACCTTGTCGTTAACTTGGCAGAACTTTAGCCTCTCGGTGAAGATGGAATCTCCATTGCTGACCTTAAATTGATGCGAACCAATCTGCAGCCAAAAATTTTATTAAAAAAATTAAAAATAAAAAATGATTGAAACGATATCAAAGAGAATAATAATAATAATAATAATAATAGTAACAGTAGTAAATAAGGAAGCTCACCTGGACAACAGCAAAAACCAGCTCGTAGGGTTTGAAAGGGTTTTCCGAGGAACTAAGCGACCCGATTACCTTGTACCCAATCGCAGCCGCCTCTTCAACCTTCTCCGCCTCTGACTTACCACTCTGCACCACGCGCTTCGAAGTCCCCTGGCATATCTCCTCTTCGCCACAGCTCTCACCTACTTCGCCTTCATCACTTTCTTCTTCGTCATCATCATCATCATCTTCTTCTTCTTCTTCTAGTTCCTCTCCATCGTTCTTACCGCCGAATACATTCGTTCTCCGAGACGAGTAGCAGCGAAAGCCGCCCAAACCGAGAGGGTCAGAAGCCCGCAGCCTCTCGACTGCAGCAAAGGAATCCCCCAGAGAGCATTCTGCTAAGAAGGCAACACCAAGGGATCGTAGCAGGTTGTTTTGATAGATATGCGATGGAGAGATGGAGTGAGGGAACCATCGGAGCTGGCGGTTTACTGCTCCGATAAACCGCCGAGCAGCCATGATCGAATTTAGGGCTTTGGCTAGCCGAAGAAACGGGCATGGAGCATAGTGACGAGAGGGCTTAACCTGATATGAGCTGAGTTTATACGAATTTTAGATATAAATTGAATCAAAAAAAAAAAATTGAGATATTTAACCCAAAATTAAAATCAAAATAATACTAATTTAAATAATAATAATAATAATTAATAAATTTTTATTATATTTTATATAAATTTTAATATAAAAATATATTATTTCATTAGATTGAAATATGTGATTTAAATATTGTGATTTAAAATGTGAATTAAAATTGATAATTTTATTGAAAATAGTTGATTATGTGAAATAAAATAATATTTTTTATATTAAATTTTATGAAAAAAATAATAAAAATTTATTTTTTATTATAATAATTTTTTTTAAATTAGCACTATTTTACTTCTGGTTTTAGTTTAGTTTTGGCATTAAATAGAGCCTTAGATATAAGTTTATAGATCGACTAAATTACAACCCTTAAATGAGTTATTTACCGATTTTTCTCACAAATACCCTTTTTTGCAATCTCTATCTCGACCTATTAATATTATGTGTATAGTATTATAGAGAACCTTAGCTTTAAACCAAGTGTCAGTTTTCGATCACCATGAGATAGATAGATTAGGCGAATTTAGTTGTTATTTGACACTTCAATTGGGCTCCAAGTATATAGATTTTATTAAGTTTAATTATTAAATTATTATTTAAAAAATTAAAAAAAATTATTTAAGTATCAAAAATCACTATCACAGGCTAGAGTATAATAAAATAAAGGGTGATTTACATACAGAACACTGAATTCATCACAAATTACGTATTTTACCATCTTTTAGTAAATATTACACATATCACACTTTGCTTATGGGTTTTACATTTCTATTGTAACAATAGAAAAATAAAAAGAGTGTGATATGTGTAATATTTACTAAAAAATGATGAAATGTGTAATTTGTGATGAATTCAGTATTCTGTATGTAAATCTTCCTAAAATAAATTGAGATCATCACCGCAATTAGAAATATTTAAATGTATTTTTAATATTTAAATATATATTTAAATTTTTGTAAACTATAATTTAACGATTAAATTTAACAAAATTCATAAAAAAATTGATGTATAAAAAAATTTAGGCTAAAAAAACATAGATGACATGATTTTATTTTTATGAATTTGTATGGAATCGAAAATCTACCTCAAAAGACTCGGATAAAATTACCCTCATGTTTTAATATAACAAACAGATTTATTTTATATTTTACTCAAATTTTAATATTATAAATTAATTTTATTTTATATTCAATGCATTTACTTCTGTATAATAACATTTATCACAATTTAGTCTTTTATCAAAAATTCTATCTTGTTGGTTAAAGTATAGGACGTTTTAAGAATTTTTAGAGAGAATAAAAAAAAATTATTTTAATATTATGACTCAATATAGTTATTTAATATATTTTGTATTATATTAAATATAAGATAAAATTAATTTTTTTATTAAAATACATGAAAATATCAAATAAAATTAATTTTTAAAATTAAAAATATATTTAAGATGCAAAATAAAATTAATTTTTAATATTAAAATTTTAATATGATATAAAAATAAATATACAATTTTGATAAAAATAATTTGGCGATATTTTTAACTCCAACTAAACGAGAATTGAGTTGAAATTATTAAAGATGCAGGAAATGTCATTTAGAATAAAGTTCGAAGATGCAAAGAACAGAGAAAAGATAAAATAGAAGGCAAAACGTTTGCTAAGTTGTTTGTTTAAAATGTTAAAAGATAATATTTGATGTAATATTTTTATGTTAATATTTATAAAAAAATTAAAATAAAATTAATTATATTTTAAAATATATGTAAGATGTAAAATAACTTAAACAACCCAACTAAACTATATCAAGCCTAAACTTGATCCAAACACATATTAAAAATATAAAGTGGCATTTCTGTCGATATAATAAGCTAAAGATATAAATAAAATACTAAAATACAAATAATAATAATATAAGCAATAAAGTAGATGATAGATTGATTGTCACAGGATGTAAAGATTGTGTTAACGTACCCATCAATGGACTAATATGCTCCTGCATCACCTATCTGTGACTCGCCAAATGGTCTTAACTTTGATCATTTTCTTATGTGATTCCTACCCTGAACTTCTCCGCAATCAACTTTTTGATACTATAAAATGACATTATATAAAGCCATCCAATCGTTCGAGCGGATGACTCTATTTCATCTCTATGCAAATTGTACGGATGAGCGACAATCTCTTGCAACACCAAAATGGAAAAAGAAAATGCTCGACAACTTAGGGTCTAGATGGAACTTTACCCGATGTCAGATACCAGTTTGCAATTTACCTGGAAGGCCGCAACTATGCCGTGAGATGGGCTTTAGCCCATTGGGTTCCCTTACATGGGCTTTACATCTCCTGGCCCATATTGTGGGGCCATGAAAACGCCTGCAGTCAATTCTCCCATTACTGTGGGGCCCCACTTCCGGTCTCCCGCCATTTAGAAACCGCGTCTGACCCTGCGCCAAAAGGCTTGGGCTCGCGAAGTCCGCCATTTGGCCAATTTATCCCATTTCAATCATTTTCCTTTCTTTCCCTTCGCCGGCCGGCGATTGACCGACTTTCTTCTATCATTTAGCATTTTTCTAAACAAACCCACAACTTCCTTTTTTTTTGCAAATATATCCATAAATTAGGCTTGCAAATTGGAACACTTTTGGATTCCGCCGACCAACCATTTCGGCCGACCATTACGGAGCATGCCATGTCAATAGTGGGCCCCACCCAATACTAACATGGCATCCACTATTGGGCAATTGAACCATTCAGTCAATCGAACTCAATAATTTTTTTTGCAAATAAAGATAATGATATCATTTAAAATACTGATAAAAGTATAAATATAAATATAATAAATTTTTTTATAATATTTAATAATTTTTTGAATTAAGAATATAATTTATAATTATGCTCCATTTAACAAAAAAATAAATTAATTAATTTCGAGTTGAGCCTATGCTTTCAAATTCAACTCAAAGCCAACCCTACTTGCAAACATATTAAAAATAAATTTAATTTGATGATCTCTTAATTCTAAAAAATATATTCATATAAATATATACACATATCATATTAGATCGCGAAAGTGTGATTTTTTTATAATTCGATGTAATTCATGAATTGAAACTTGATTCAGAATAATGAGTCAAGTTAGACGCAGTTCAAAATCATAATTTTTGTAATAAAATTTATATATATCTTAAAAAAAATGCACTAGGAAAGAATAATTCAATGTTATTTCATTACAAGTATTGTTGAAAAATTGAACATGGCATGATAAATTATACCAAAATATTAATCAATTTAAGTCAACATTTTATTGTAACAAAAGTCAATAAGTTGTCTTGTTTTGCAAATTTTGTAAATTGTTTGTTAATTGTTAGCTTCTTATCGGGACAAATAACTAAATATTGGTTTTTACTGGAGGTAAAACGCAAAAGTTGTGTGAAGAATTATATAAGTGGCAGTCAGTGGCTCAGTGCCGAACGGACAAGCTGCTTCGTTTGACCGGCGGTCGTTTCCCGAAACATCCCACGGTTAGCGGCCGTCGGTCTTTTCTCAGCTGCTGGCGGAGGCGGTTGCGCCGCCGTCTTCTTATTCTCGGAGTACTCAATGCAAGGCTTTCCTCCTTCCTGATTTGGTTTCCGATCGACCGGAGGGAGGGAGCGGGCTGGTGGGAGATGGAGGGGGGGCAGCCGGAGCCGGTTGAGCTGAGGGCGCTTCGCTCTCTGGGGTTAGGTTTCGATCTTACTTCCGACTTCCGGTTGAGGTTCGCGAAGGGGTATCCCGGTCGCCGGTTGGTGCAGCTCGACGAGGAGAGGACCGGTGACCTCGTCTTCCCCGGTGGATTCGCCGTCCGTGGAGTCTCCAAGGACATCGGTTGTGATAAGGGGGATAGGATTCGATTTTGTTCGGACGTACTGGAATTTAATCAGGTATTTCTATCTTAGCTGATCTTCTTCTCCCCTGTTTCTTTTGCTCTGTACTGTAGAGCGCTCGTCCTCATTGAATTGAAGCGAAATCCTGTAGTAAAGTTTGTAGTTTTCATATTACGCATAGTAGGTTTATCTTGGTGAGTCTCTGGATAGATTGAATAATTTGACGTTACTGAAACTATGCTGGATAGGGAGGGAGGGAAAGCCACATGTGCATTGCTTATCAATGGTAACCCACTAATCTTTGTACCCATTGTTGGAAATAGTAATTCTTCCACCCTTCTTGATCTGGTTTCTGGCTGTGGCGAACTTGTGTTTGATGTTGATATTGTTTCTTTCTATGGTTTTTGTTTGACATGGAAATTAAAGCTGACATTGACATGTCTCGGTTTGTATATATAGTAAGAAAATTGTATTACTGCATTCATGATTAGGTTAGTATTCATAGTAATGCTGCTAAAAAGTTTCTACTTCTGTTTATATGTGTAAAAAGCAATGGCAATGGATTATGGTTTCATTCACCAATGGCATTAGATTGGAACCTAGATTCATACTTGTTCTCATTCATGATGATGGTTGTAATTGGCTTAATGTGTATTTGTGAAGTATCCCTTATTGTGTTGTAATCAGGTTGGAGTTTAATGAGCCTTTTTGGTAAGGAATAATGTACTATTTGTTTATCCTTCTGGCAAGACAGTAGTTTCTGCATAGCAGTAGGCTTCCGCTTATTTATCTGTTGGGTAGATAATAGCTTCATAATACTTAATTCTAAATTTACATTAAGAGATTTAAACATCTAAGGATTTATAGCGATTGTGTTCACTTCTTAGTCAAGTATCAGATTTAATCATTGTTTAGCTTTTATCTGAGAATTGCATGAAAGAATGGCAAGAATCTTATAGAAAGTGCCACATCTTGCATCTAAAACCTAACCATCTACAAAAAAATATCTTATGGTTTTATGCTTTATGATGATGGATCTCTTTTCTTTTTCTCCAAAAGTTTTTTTTTTTTTGGGGAGACTGCAATTGATACTGTCAGGTTTCTTACGCTGCTTGGATGATAATCTGATGTTGCATTAGAAACATTTAATCGGATGATGATTGTATATGTTAAGCCTGTCTGAGGACTTTGGCTCAATATTATCATGTAAGATTCAAAACATCTGCTTTAGTTGACTGCTTGGGCTGGAGAGATAATAGTCAATTAGTCATAATACCTTGTAAATAGTAGAGTTGCTTCCTGGTGAGCTTTTCTCCTATATGGCCATGGCCAGATTCTTGGAATCCTAAAGATTATTTACCTTTTTTTTATTTCACCGTTGGCACCACAATTTCCCTCACCCTATTTGGAAATTGTAATGATAGTGTAGTTCATACCTGAGATCATTTGGTTCTCATGCAAGCTCTTTCCTCACTGGGTTGGGAGAACACCACCTCCTAAAGATCATTTACTTGTATCTCTAAAGTTTTACTGTTGAAATAATTAAAAATACTCTGATACGTTTTCTTATGGTCATTTAGTATTTCTGACTTCAATGAACTAAGTGAAAGTTATTTAAGATATTTGAATTTGGAGTTCATGTGAACTCAAAATTTGTTGAATAGTATATATTGGTTTCTTCTGTATTTCCTCTTTGTTTGCTGATAATACTTTGTTCTTTTCTGCTTAAAGTTTACTAGTAGTCTTCTTCATGACCTCTTGATATGCTTTGTATCTTGTTACAGATGTCTGAATTGCTCAATCAAAAGTCTTTAATCCAAGGAAAAGTTCCTTCAGGATATTTTAATGCTCTTTTTGATTTGAGTGGAGCATGGTTGGATGACTCCAAGGAAAATAAACATCTTGCTTTTGATGGATACTTCATTTCTTTGTATAATTTGCACCTGAAGGCTTCTCCATTGATCCTGTGTGATGAAGTAAAGAAAGCTGTTCCATCCAACTGGGAACCTGCCGCACTATCAAGGTAATTGTTCGTTATAGTCTATCAATATCTTGCATGTGAGAAGTAATACGTTTCAGATTATATCCTCAGTTGAAGGATTATTTTCTGTATGTGTAGCTAAATTGACCAATCTAAACATTACTTTCAAAGTAATGAAGAAGTCGACCTTCTGAACCATGTTCTATTTGATATTAATTTGTTCAAAAATCCAGCTTTAAATATGTTGTACGCAAAGATGATTCAGAGTTATTATTTCTCAGCTTCTTAAAGAATATTTTTATCTATAAATAAACAGAATTGGACTGCTTTCTTTTGATCAATCTGTAGCTTAATTAGCCGCAATAATTTGTAAGCCTTGGAAATGAGGAAAAATTGTTTTGATCAATTTTGTAAGCTTTTTATGTCTAGTGGGCTAAGCAAGTATGATTAAGATTATGAATCCAATCCGGGGATCATGGGGAGTAAATTGATATCAGTTTAGACGTGTGGATAGCATTTTCTGCTGTGAACTATGATTACATTAAGCTCTAACAGTCTAGGATTCCTTTTAACATTTAAGAATGATGTTGAGTTTACCATGTGATCTCAAGTCAAATTTGATCAGTCCATGTGATCTCAAGCCTTGATTCAGGCTTTACTGCTAAGGCTTTTCCATGGTTATAATAGGGAGTCAAACTTATTTTGAGATATTTCAATTATGTGATCTATGTTTGAGTGTAAATTATGTATTTTATGTTAAGGCTTGTTACTTTATTAGAGCCATGTTAATTTGATGCTAACTTGTACTTTTAACTGCAAGGACTGATGATGTTTATGCGCCAATTGTTAATCATCTTTCACTAGCCCCACTTATTACAATATGCCCATGGCATTTTTCATTGTTTTCTAGGTTCATCCGTGTTTATGGAACGCACATTATAGTGGAAATGGCTATTGGAGGTCAAGATATGATTTGTGTCAGACAGAATCATGTTTCAACCATATCACCTGCTGATCTTAAGGTTCATCTTCAGGATCTCGGCAACTTCTTATTTTCTGATGGGAGTGACCTTTCTCCTCCAAATCAGATTATTAGAGGTGATAAGAATAAGGTAAATAATTATATTCAACATTATTTGTTTCTTCTTATATTGTCATGCTGTTGATAAATTTAGTGCTTTGTTGAAGGTTCCTGAAGTATTCGTCAAAATTTTGCAATCAAACAACTTGCAGCTGGCTACTCATTCTGAGACTTCAAGCAAAGATGTACGACATAGATCCCTCCTTAATTTTGTGTCACAATTTTAAAATTGATGATGAAACTTCCAAACAGGGACTTACCATTGTATGCTCCAAGAGAGGGGGCGATCCATTTATAAGTAGTCACTCTAAGTGGCTACAAACTGTACTTAGAAGTCCTGAGGCAATACTGTTTAAGTTTGTTCCGGTCACTTCCCTTCTCACTGGAATCCCGGGAAGTGGCTATCTCAGCCACGCAATCAACTTATATCTTCGATGTAAGTCCTATGCTAAGAAAAGAAATTGACTTTGCGCTGCCCTGTATTGATAATAAATTACAAGGTAAATTGTAGTTTTTTCTTTGAGGTTTAGCTTGCTTTTTTTATATTGATAAATTTTTGAATCTTTTCATGTTAGCCCTTTCTTATTAATTTTTGTTTTGCATAGGTTTTGTAGATTTTGTAGTTTATGGTCAATTTAAACTGCTCCTGCCCACAATATGATGGTGACTGATTAAGCAATTATCCCTACAACCCCCCACCCCTCCCCCCTCTCTGCATCTCTCCTTTTCTCCCACCATATTTTCTTCTCTTAGCCAACCTTTCAAATTGGTTTAGCTTTTCTTTCATATTGGTACATTTTTAAATTTTTTTCACATTAGTCCTTTCATATTAATTTTTGTTTTGCATAGGTTCCTAGATTCTATAGATTAGAGTCAATTTAAACCATTCCTATCCATAATACGATGGTGACTGATTGACCATTTGTCCTTATAGTCCCTCGCTCCACCTTTTTCTTCCACATTTTCATCTCATAGCCAACCTTTCTCTTTCCCACCCTCCATGCCTTCTTTCACATTCTCTTCCCCATTTTAAGGTGAAAGGGGAATGGAAAAACAATATTGGGTATTTTATTTTAAATTAATGATAAGAATTTGCACATAGCAATTGAACAACTTGAGGACTAATTTTCTCAAAAAAAACTTGAGGACTAATGCGAAAGATTAAGAAAATAAATATATATGAAAGTATCTCAGGAGCCTAGATGTACTATACACTCGATTAATTATTGCTTTCACTGATTTCACTTATTTTTTTAAGCATATGAAAGCTTGTCTTTTGCTTTAGATATGTCCAAAATCATTACAAATATTCAAGAGTTTATATTCTTATATCATCATGCCAGATAAGCCTGATGCCGATGATTTACAGTATTTCTTGGAGTTTCAAGTTCCTCGTCAATGGGCACCACTTTACAATGAACTGCCTCTTGGTCCTCGACATCCTCAACAGAAAAAATCTTATCCTACTCTGCAATTTACTTTGTTGGGACCTAAACTTCGCATCAAAACAAGCCAGGTATTGTTTTATTGCATCTTTTCTTGTTCTTTTGGCCTTGTTTGGTTCGAGGTAATTTTTTTGCCCAACACAAATTTTAACTATAAATATTAACTTTATTTCACATCTAATACAAATACGAATATTAAAGTTTAAAGTATTTCACATTTTACACACTTTCTAATAACAACAACAACCAAGCCTTAATCCCACTAGGTGGGGATTTTACACACTTTCTAATATTAAAATAAATTTCTCTCATTAAATTTAAAAAATAATATATTTTTTTTTCTTATTCAAAAAAAAGCTTCAACCAAACGAGACCTTAATCTTTGGGATTGTTTCATTGTCCTTGCATACTTCTTCATTAGAGTCCCCCTCTTCTTGTCAATTTTTACCATGTTTTACTTTAATTAGAGGTGTCAACATTTTGTCGATCTGCCAATCTGATCGGAACCTCACCTGAACTTATAATGTATGCGTTGCCTCGATTAATATTAGGCTAGGTTCAGGTTGTATTTTTATTTGTTTATTAAATGGTGAGACCTCTTATAAACTAAGTTTAAGCTCATAGATTATGACCCTATAATATTTTTATATTCATCCTTTTCTCTTCACTGCAAGGTCATTTGACTTCAGCATTGGTCTCTCTCTCTCCTTATGGTGTAAACAATTAGATGATACTAGGGTTTGAACTAATGACCTCTAGCTTAGATATAATTTAGGACTATTGTCAATGTAGTCCTAGCTTAGAGATTGATGGATAAAGCAACAGATGAACATAAAAATCAATAGGAATTTATATTTATGATAATCATGTAATTATCAAGAAAATTTAATTTAACATGTAAATCTATTTTAAAATATTTAAGAAGCAAGTTCAAATGATTTGTAGATGACTAACCACATGACTTAAGGCTGTACTAGTTCAATAAATCCGAGGTGGAGTACGCAATAATAAGTTTCTTATAATTATATAACCCGATAACAAGTAAAGCATACAATAAGATCAAGATCACGCAGTTGAGTAAAAAGAGCACCCTCAATAATAATATGTGACAAACTAGAATTTGACCGAATTAAGAATACTCATTATGATAAAAGTTTTATCATAGTAGCGATCCTAAATCTGGTGACTTGTCAACAGCGATGCAACCCTGGATGGAGGAGGGTGATGCTAAGTCCAAGTACAAAGGGCGAAACAATTCTGAAGTGACGGAGGGGCGTTAGCGCAGATGGGGAGAGCAATTCATTCACCAAGCGAACTGATAGTTGTTGCACAAACATGCAGTGAGGGACTTGTCGACACTAATCGTCGGCATAGTGAAGTTAGTTAGTGTGCACAGATGGGAGGACAATGCGTACAGCTGTTAGTGTAGGAAGGGAGTTGCACGAATGATTGGAGTCTCGACGGGACGAAGTGACAGGGGGAGATGGAATGAGCGAAGCAAAAGTCTCTGCCAAGTAGCAAGGTCGCTGCAATGGGTGACGATTGCACGGTCAGTGAGTCGAATTAGTGGAAACCAGGGGTGGGCTAAGCAGTCACTAGGAAGCATGAGATAATTTCTACATGCTCATAACTTAAAGTTTTACTGGGAAGCATGAGATAATTTTTACATGCTTACAGCCTAAAGGTTGCACTAGGAAGCATGAGACTAGTCTGTGAGCGGCTAGACGGAAAGTAAGAGGCCCGAAAAAATTATCTTAGTGACCTAAAACTTGATGGATGAAATTAGGGAACTAATCAAAAAAGGAGTTGGAAATATATTTATTTCTTAAAGTATATAGATATTTTCATCCAAAACCTCAACCCTTCTTTTCACCTAGATATAACACAAATTTCAACTCAAAATGGTTTCATTTTAGGATTAAGAACAAGCTAGAGTAATCCATGCTTTTATTAGGCTCATTACATTTGAATTTTAAATTACAAAATAAATATTGAAATAGAAGCAAATACAAACATTTCAAATATAACTATATAAAAAAATAAAGCAAATAAAATCAGATTAAATTAGAAGATTCTCATTCAAATCAATAGCTAATTTGAATGAAAGTTTTTAATTTGTTAATCAACTGTCGGTCACACTTGCTACCAAAACTGCATAGAACCATCCATTTATTCAAATTAATGCCATATGGTGAGATTTCGAATGACGAGAGTAAACTCTTCCTCGGATAAATTGACGGTCAATGATGTATCCCCTCCATTATGTCCTAAATTACTTTTTTTTTTTAATTCTTACAAAAGGGTCCATGTGCTCATGCTGACCTAAAATTAACTGCGTTACATTTATTTTGAGAAGTGTGCGCTATAAACGGGTGGGTTATTTTAGCCAGTTGGCCTGGACTTATTCATTACAACTAATGTGGGTTTCTTCAGGTAATGTCTGGCCCTTCTATATCTGGTAGGACCTGGGTTTTAGCTAATTAGTTGTTGGATTCTGATCAAACTTAAATCAACCTAATTGGACACATTCCTGCTATTTCTATCTAATCTTTCACATTATCCCTCAGTATTTGGATAACTGTTTATGGGTTGATCCATAAGCCTTATCATTCTTCAACAGGTGTCAAGTAGTTCCATACCTGTAGTTGGTCTACGACTGTTCTTAGAGGGTCCAAAATGCAACCAGCTAGCCGTACACGTTCAGCACCTTTCAAGCCTCCCAAGCATGCTTGAATCTGCGACTTCCTCCAGGTTTTCCGAGTGGCAATCTTCCGAGGACTCGGACCCCAGGTTCATCGAGCCCATTCGATGGAAAAGTCACTCCCTTGTGTGCACCGCTGCTGTGAAGCACAACCCAAAGTGGTTTGAAATAGTTTCAGATGGTGTTTTTGTGGTAACCGGGGTTCAGCTTGTGACTAGTGGAAGGTGCTTGAAGAAATGCCTCCATCTCCGTCTCCTCTTCACCCACATTCCCAACTGCTTGATCCAGAAGACTGAATGGGCTCAACATCCTTCAAATTCGAGAAAAGGTAGCTTCCTCTCAACCATCAGCACGACGTTAAGCTCGACGTTTACTCGCCGCGAGTATCCTCCTCTTCTTCAGCCCGAACCTTCATTACTGAATTCAGGTGTGTACCCTGATGGCCCGCCGGTGCCAGTGCAATCGCAGAAACTTCTGAGGTTTGTTGACATGATTGAGATAGTGCGAGGTCCCAATGATGTCCCAGGCCATTGGTTAGTTACTGCTGCAAAGTTGGTGACTGAAGGCGGGAAGATTGGTCTGCGTGTGAAGTTCGCTCTGTTGAATTTCTCTTCAGAGACGGATAGAGATTGATTTTTGATTTTGTACAGCGTGAGGCTTTTTATATGTGTTATTGTTTAGTAATATATGGCTGTTTTGTTCTTTGTGTAGTGTTTTTACCATCAATTACATTGTACAGAACTAAGAAATGACAGATTTTGATATCATGATCAGAAGGTCTAATGATTTACTTTACCTCTTTTATGTACTAATTGATGTCTGTAAGGTTATTTATTGCCTAGTTTGTATTGGCATAAAATGAACTGTTCTAGATCATGCTTTATTACTTTCTAGGTGGGAGAGAAGAGCACATGAGCCTGAGTTCCTCTTATGTGTGGGAAATTTTCAAAACAAATGTTTTTGAGGCAAATTTCTCACATGACTTCTTCTACTTAAAATTATACATGTCTGAAGTTGTTTTTTTATTTGTTGGCCTCTCAGATCTCACGAGGATTGATATCCATTTGTGCTCCTCGGCCAACGGTTGTGTGACAGCGTGCCACATAGGTTCCCTATTCATCAAAGGACAAGAAGCTAAAGGCAAGTTGAGGAGAGGTAGTCATATGACGTTGATCGTCATCAAACATAGTATGTCTTCTTAAAGTCGGAGGTCGATGCTCATATTTGGGTCAATTTCTACAATAGCATTATGTTTTTGCATGAGAGGACCCTAGTCATTTCTTCCAAGTTCTATAGGAAAAGTCGATGTCTCTGCGCTACTGCGTGATTATCGTGGCCAGGACTGTCCCTGCCATTTTTCTACCAGCCATTTCCCTACTGATTCTGCCTCCTGTTATTCTCATGATATGATTCTTAGGGATGACCCTAATCCATTAATCAATTCATGAACATCTTGAAATGTTGTTGATCTCCATCTTATATATAGTAGTTAGATCCTAGCCTATAGCATGATGGTCATGGTTGGATAGAGGCATAGGCATCCCATATGGCCACATGGAGTTGTTGAGCTGGTGCCTCATTCAGTAGGGAGTAGGCTCTTGAAAACGACCATTGTCATTACTAATCAACATGATTCCATAGAAGTTCTATAATGTTTCTGTAGTTGCTTTCGTAGTTCTTTGTCTTCAGGTCTTTGAAGTTTGTGGGAATTGAACTTTATGTGGGCCATCCTATAAATAGTATCTTGCCACGACTATGCCTTTCCATCCTTTGTAGTTTGGCGAGGGGTTGCAGAACTTGTTTTGAGGTCAAGAGGGATCGCCGTAGATGAGATTTTCTCTCCAAGCAAACAAAGAGATCACTGCAGAGTGAAAGAAATGAGTAAAAAGAATGGAAGAAAGAAGGCCGGAAGTTTTATGTGAAAAATCATGTGAATTTAGGAAAATCTCTGTTGACGTAGGATGTAGGGGATCCCAAGAAACACTAAAAAAGAGATAGTCCTGAAGAACGGCGGCGCAGAGAGCTAAGCCTGACAGCTGAGGCTTAAGAGAGAGAGAAAGAGAGAGAGAGAAAGAGAGAGCATCCAGGATAACACTCAGTAATTTAAGGTAGTTCAGGGAGGATATCCCCTACATTCACTGGGCACTAGTGAGAGAGTTTCTACTATGAATCAAAAGGGTGGTCGAGAGACTAGTACAAAGAGCTTACAAGAGGAAGAAAGAGAGTAAAAGAGAGAAAGAGAGTCTTTCTTGTTCTCAAGCTTCTGTTTACAAGGGGTGATTGAACCCTCGTGGCCGAGATTTGACCGAGATCTGAAACCTGTGAGAACAGATAAATGAATTAGTAAATAAATAAAGGCTAAATGTCAGCTTGGCGCCACGTGTACGGCAGGGATGCAGCGCTGGAACCACGTGTTAACATCAGCCCCCGCATTGTTAGGGCGCGAATATTGATATGGGTCCTGGAATGCGAACCGTCGCGATGGTGGACGCACTGCCCGAGACCTGTTAGGATAAGACGGGGGCGGCATCCGCCGATCTGTATTCTCTTCCTCCAGCCCCTGAAAATTTCTGTAAAAGAGTAGATCATTAGAGAGATGGCGGAGAGGAAGAAATTGACAACTCTGTCAAGCTTCTCGAAGAAGAGAGCCAGCGATCCCCCTATTGACACCCCTCCTCCTGAGAAGAGGAGAATTTTGGAGCCACCTGAAGGGTCGCCGGAACCGGTGGCTGAGAGATCTGGTGAAGTGCTCCAACAGAGTGAAGTAAAGGTTGCAGTAGTGGTTTTGGAGGCGGAAGTCGTGCCTGCCAAGGCTGCTGAGGTTCCGGTGTAGCCGCCGGAGTCTGTGCAGGAGCTAGCAGGTGCAGAGGCCACAGAAGTGGTAAAGATTTTCTCTCCAAGCAAACAAAGATATCACTGGCAGAGTGAAAGAAATGAGTAAAAAGAATTGAAGAAAAAGGCCGGGAGTTTTATGTGAAAGATCATGTGAATTTAGGAAAATCTCAAAGACATTGGTTTGAAAATATCCGCCTATTTTCAAAAGTACAAAATTCAAAGTAAATAGAGTATGCTATTTTCTCTTGGTAAGAGCTGTTATAACTATGCCTAACATGTCTTTCTTCCTTTGCGACATGATAACCAACATGTAGTTGCTTATGGACAACAATGATGAGGAAATTAGGGCTTCTTTATGATGAGTTAAATCACCTTCGTAATGTTATAATGTATTGCACAGTTGAAGTTTATCGAATTAAGTGTTGGCCGTCTGGTTATTAAAAAGTATGTTTTCAAAACAGTAGTTAGAACTGAAAAAGTGAGAATTACCTTGAGGATTGACTTAATAATTATTTATTTTTTCAGTCATAATTTTATAATTTTTAGAATATTATTTATATATATTAAAAAATTAAATAATTATTTTTTAAATAATATAATATAATATTGAGATAATATTAAATCGTTAGTTTTTTTTAAAAAAAATACATTTAATATGTAAAATAAATAATTAATTATTCCAGATAAATTTTATTAGGGGAATTTACATACAGGACACTGAATTTATCATAAATTACGTATTTCATCATTTTTTAGTAAATATTACACATATCACACTCTGCTTATGGGTTTTATATTTCTATTTTAATAATAAAAATATAAAAAGAGTATAATATGTATAATATTTATTAAAATATAGTGAAATATGTAATTTTTAATGAATTTAATGTTCTGTATGCAAATCACTTAAATTTTATTATATGAAGGAAAAAAAGAAAAGAAAATCAAATGTAAAGGGCTCGTTATCTGCAAGCTTAAAAAGCAGAAGCAATTATATTGAAGGGAATATTTTGGCACGTGGGGGGCATGGATGATTGGTGGCCCGTCAGATCAACACGTGTGAGTGCGAACCTCTGCCACACAAATGAGGTTGTTCAAATCAGCGTTTAATCCAATTAAATGAGTTCACGCCCATGACAACAGCCGGCCGGCGGCTGCACGCCACGTGGGCCCACCATTTGTGGGCCCTTTCAAATTGTGGGCCTGGGCTGGGCCCACGACTCATGATGCATTTTCTCGTGAGTTGCGAGCTCACGCAATAGAAATATTTTGGGTGAACAGGATCTACTCAATTACAAAATAAAATTAATAAATAATAAATATTTTTTTATTATATTTTACATAAATTTTAATATAAATTATTTTATTTCACATAATTATTTTTAATAAAATTATCAACTCTATTTCACATTCTAAACTAAAATATTTCATTCCTTAAAAATATAAAATAAAATAATAATTTTATTAAGACCTTATTTGGTTCAAAGCAAATTTTTTTGTTCGACACAAAAAAATAATTTTATTTCACATTCAACATAAATACGAATATTAGAATTAAAAATATTTCATATTTTATACTTTCTAATATTAAAATAACTTTTATCTTCTATTAAATATAAAAATAAAATATTTTTTTTTATTTAAAAAAAGTTCAAATCAAATGAGGTCTAAGAGTTATTGAGTTTATATAATAAAATGAAATTTTTTATGTTAGAGTTTACATAGAATATAATAAAATTTTATTTATTTATTTAATTTTAATTGAGTATTATTTTAATTTTAGGTAGGATTTAAAATAGTCTTGAGATCAAACAGACTCTTAATATCATTTTTATAGTTAAATATTTTTTCATATAAACTTTATTTTATACCAAGCAGATGATTTTTAAATTTTTCTTATTCTTTATGCGAACACAAATGATTATTGTTATTGATAAAAAAAATGAATAATTACCTACATATCACATCATTTCGCTTTATTTATGTGTTACCCATCTATTCTTAGTTAATTATACTATGCACATTTAAAACATTATAAAATCTTACATACACATATTTTCACTTATTTTCATTATAATGAGCAATTATAATTTTCTAATAACCTAACTATAGTTAGGTTACAAAAAATCTAAACCGTTCATCATATTATTTTAAGAATATTTAAATATATTTTGAGTGAAAATCTTAAAACTTTGATGTTTAGGTTGTGGTAAGGGAAGAAAACATCTGTGACGTGAATTAATTTTAGAACAGATCAGCGTTTTAGTGTGACATCGAGGAAGAAAAAAAATATGTACTATTAAGAATAAAAATATAATTTTAATGATTTACTAACAAAATATTTTTTTTTCAAATAGATTTTGACTAAATTTTAACTTAAGTGTGTGAATGTAAGATTTTATAATATTTTGAGTGTGCATAGCGTAATTAACTAAGAATGGATGGATAACGCATAAATAAAGTGAAATGGTATGGCATGCAAGTAATTATCTCTAAAAAAAATAGTGTTATTTTAATTACGTGAAAAATGAGCATGTTTTGTTATAGAAATCATTGCAATTTTTAAGTGAAATAAAAAAAATTATAATATTCAAAAGTTAAATTTAAAATATCTTATGGCAATTAACCATTTGAGCGAATTAATCTCAATTTAAAATCTGAAAATTTGATTTAAATTTAAATTTGTTTAAGTACATATTGATTTTAAGATGATTTGAAAATAGAATTTTTATATTGACAAAAATTATTTTAAGGAATATTAGAGAAATGATGAGTTAATGATCACTCAACTTCTAAATAAAAACTGTGAATATCGTATTTATGAACATAAAATTTTATTTTGATTGCTAAATTTATTGATTTCATTTTCTTTTATTAATTTCTCTTATCAAAAAAATCACTGTAATTAATCACGTTAACAAATATATTGTGGTGTACTGCTAGCTAGTTTACTTGCTTCAGAGTTAATCGAATTAGAGTTATACGGGATGAGTTACTTTGGTATATATAAATTTAAATATATCAAAATTATTTTTGATCGATATAATTTGGGTTTAGACCGAGTTATGAGTCTAAATTGTGCTTGAACCTGATGAATTAAAACCTTAGCCAGTCATATTTCAAGCACAATATTATTTGAATTCTATGGCCCACTAGCTATGTCAAGGAGAAGATATCAGCTTGGGTCAATTATTTGACAATGGACTTGAAGAAGAAGACCATTCATTTTTGGCTTATTCAATATCTAACTTGTTTGAGAATGCAACAGGAGATGTGAAGAATCTCGATTCAAATAGACTAATTATTAGGCATTCTGTGTCGATTTAGTTTCAGGTCGACACCACTAATTTCGATAACTCTAAAAACTCTAAACGTTTCCTACAAAAATATCATCTGCATCGACTTGAAAAGCATTAGTATCAGCTAATAGTCTACACTGACATCATTAATTATCAGCATCAGACCAAATTATAATTGATGCTAATAACAATCATCAGTGTCAGCTGCTAATTAAGGATGACAGCTGATAAAAGTCACTAGCATAGCCACATTGATGACTAATATTGGCGTTGATTAATATGACTTATAACGATAATTATTAATAGCATAGTCACAAGGCTAATACTGATATCTGATGTAAAACCAACATAAATTCAACTCAATGTACTCATGAAAATTTTTCACTAAAAATATTATAATCATTTATGATTTTTGATATTCGACTAATGCATAGTCATGATGCATTATTTTGCAATGAACTATTAGATTGTGCACACTTGATGCTGATAATATAATTGATATTTTTTTATCATAATACAATATTTGGTATCGATATTTGAACTAACAACAATAGTTCGAAGTAAAAGACCACATTAATTTCTTGTATCCACTCATGTATACAAGAAAATAGGAACTCGAAAATCTAAATAATCAAGCTCCCATATTTATTCAATAATACCATAATAATACAACTCACTAATATATAAATTTTTATATTTTGCACTTGATATTTGCATTATGTGGGGCCTTCAAAGCTACTCCACTATTTTGAACAACTACCCTCTTATCTCATTTTCTTGTAAAAAATTGATAACCATTTATAATATATTCATCATATTTAATTACACATCACTTAGGTGAATATGATAGATATTTTAATAATAGTTCAAATTTTAAACTTTCAGGCTCATTAAATAATGTAGCTATGCAGATTTCAAAACACATTGCAAATTTTTCAATATGTTTATTTTAAATTCTACATCATTTCAAGCATGCACAGGATTTTTACTCCTTAATTATTTCATGTGCTCTTCAATATATGAATTAATAATTATAGTATTGCATAGAATATACAAATGTACTTGACTCAACAACTTTATATCTACATATTCAAGCTTATCAGTTGAAATGTCTCTTCTATATTTTCTCTTGCATTATGATTAACAGGAATATCAATTGAATCAATATCATGTAAATACTTTATGTAAAATTATACAGCCTCTTCTGCAATATAATTTTCGACTATACAACTTTCAAGTATAGAACAATTATAAACACATCCTTTGAGTATTTTTATATAGTATTCAAAAGGATACATCCACTGCATAAAAACGTATAGGTCCACATAGTTTTACTTCTCTTATTAAATGAATAGTCAAGTGAACTATGATATCAAAAAAAAATAGTGGAAAAAACATCTTTAATTCACAAAGAGTCACGATAAGTTTACTTTGAAGCTCATCCAATATAAAAGGATCTACTACCCTTTCACACAAATAGTTAAAAAAAAGTATAATCTAGTAATTGCACCTCGAAATTTGACATCTAAACTTCCTCTGATAGCCACTAGTAATAACTGCTGCATTAGGACATGAAAATCATGAATTTTTAAATTAATCAACTTTAATTTCTTAATATTTACATGGGTTCTGATAAATTTTTACAAAACTATTTTTTCTATCTTAATAAGATCATTATAACATGCATGTAGAAAGTATGTTTGTTCGCCTCGAACTTTTGTAGCAAATTGTTCTCTGATTTTCATGTCAATCATATCTAGACGTGCATTAAAGCTATTTTGCTCTTTCCAGAAATATTTAATAATGTTCTAATAATATTCTCACTACATTCTTTTCTATGTGTATAACATCTAAATTATGACGTATGTATAAGGAATTCCAATAATCGAGTTCAAATAAAATCGATCTTCTGTTCCAACAATGTGTTTTGGGCAGTTCATCACCTATGGTACCAATAAGCTACACCAACTCCTTTCTATTGAGCGGACGTTGTGCCTTGTTAAACTCAGTTTGATCATTAAATATTTTTTTTTCAGAAAGCGTGATTCATAGACAACTAATTTCTATGAAACATATAACAAATTTTTTTACTATACTTCAAATATTTTACACTAGTTTTATAACAACAAATGATATATACATAGTATCTTTTTATAGTGCATCCTGCAGCAAAATTACCATATGCTGGATAATTATTTATCATAAAATTAACTGCAGTTCTCAACATAAATATCTTACGTCGGTAAGCATCAAATGTTTCGATCACTTCTTTTCATAAAATTTTCAAATTATTTATGAGAGGAGCAACATAAACATTAATTTTACTACTAAATTATTTTAATCCAGATATTAACAGAGAAATCATAACAAATTTATGTTTCATATATAAATTTAGAAGTAAGTGGTAAATTACTAATTAAAAGAACAAGCCAACAGTTATGCTGACTGTTCTAAATACTTTGTGGATTATTAAATATATCAGTGTACATTTCAAGACGTAAATTTCTCGAGTCCTTTGTCTTAATGTCATCGTCTAGGCCAACTTTTAGAAAACATTAAGTAAAATATTAAAACCTTATTTTTCAGTAATGTGATAATAGAAGTTTAATAAAAACAATTAAAAGTAGCTCTGAAATATTTAAGTCACTGAGTGTAGGAATCACCTGTTTGAAAATTTTAATAAATTCAGAGATTTAGAAGCTATTTTAAAAAATTATAAGTTTATTTAATGTTATTATGCATGATATTTATCAAAAAAATATTATATCTTTTGACCTTGATTTCCATTTATTGCTCTCTTTTTCCTTAAATCCTCCTCTATGACCTATATATATATTTCTTGCTCAGGTTCCTGCCAGTCAATCAGTTTGATAGATTTCTTTATCAACATCAATTAATAACTTTACTATCAAAAAAACATTAATGAATAACTTAACATTAAATTTAGAATGATACTTTATACTTATATTTATTTAACCCGCACCATTCTATTTTAAAAATTATAGAATGAGTATAAATCTCAAAATTCAATGCGCAAATACTTAGCACTAGGGTAGAGCAGATATAGATTTAATGTAAGTATATATATTACCCTAACTTGCTAATAAATAAGTTAGGATGAAAATAAAAAGAATTTAAATATATAATTTCCTGTAAATTATGTTATGTGTCTTCCTCTGTGTTAAGCGGAGCGAATATGAGCCGTGTGACATGGGATGCAAGCGGGTTGAAAGTGGATTGAGGGGCATGTATAACGGAATATAACAATGAGTGTATATATGCATTTCGATCAATTTCACTTAAATATATTCCGTCATTGCCATCCTATTATATTTGAAACATTAAAGCGATACTTTTGAACGAAATTCTATGAATGCTAATGTGTAAATACATGTATGTAAGGATTTTTTTTATAAGATTATAACCACCTAAAGCCTATCAATAGCAATAAATTTCATTAATAATTTGATAAAGCATATGTATGCAAGCATGTACGTATGTATATATTATGTATGTAATTAAGTATATATATGTATATGTATATGTATATATATATATGTATTTATATATGTGTATTAATATATATTTATATATATGTATATGTATATGTGTGAATGTTTATATGTGTATGAAGAGTGGATATTTGCCACATATATATGAGTGAGATGTTTGATTTTTTTTATTTATTTATTTGATGGTGACATGCATGTAAGAATAATTTAATATAATTTCAAAGTCTAGTTAGGTATCTGGACAAAACCTGATGTTTGCATGAATTATTTCAAATTCTAATTATTAAATATACATGCATAAGACCTCTGTAGATATATTACATATATATGATAATGATTTTCTAGTTTATTGATTTGTTGATATATTTTTGAATCATTTTGCAGTTATTAATGCTTTAGCTTATAATTAGCTAGCTAGTTTAGTTATTCCTTGTATTTTTATATGCATTTTACCATAAAGTGCTTATTTGTTGAAAAAATAAAATTTATATTACTATTTACTTTTTGGGATAATTAACTACATGCCATACTATTTCACTTTATTTATGCGTTACTCATCCATTCTTAGTTAATTATGCTATGCACACTCAAAACATTATGAAATCTTACATACACATATTTAAGTTAAAATTCTGTCAAAATCTATTTGAAAAAAAAAATTTCGTTAATAAATCATTAAAATTATATTTTTAACCTTAATAGTACATATTTTTTTTCTTCCTCGATGTCACACTAAAGTGTTGATCTATCCTAAAATCAATTCACATCGCGGATATATGTCTACTTCCCTTGCCACTAGCTAAACATCAAAATTTTAAGATTTTCACTCAAAATATATTTAAATATCCTTAAAATAATATGATGAACGGTTCAAATTTTTTGTAACCTAACTATAGTTAGGTTATTGAAAAATTATAATTGCCCATTATAATGAAAACAAGTGAAAGTGTGTGTATATAAGATTTTATAATGTTTTAAGTGTGCATAGCGTAATTAACTAAGAATGGATGGGTAACGCATAAATAAAGCAAAATAGTGTGGCATGTAGGTAATTATCCCTTACTTTTTTTACGCATAATCAATTAAAAAGATATATTTTTTGATAAATTTGTTAAAAAATAATTTTTAAAAAATTCCTCACCAATTATACCAATTACTTCAAGTGTATATATATATATTATGCCAATTGATGGCGTTTTTCATATTTTAAAAGGTAGTTGCATTCATATAAATATATATAATATTCAAAATTATCTCAATCTATTTTATTTTTTTATTCTGTTATATAAATATTAAAATTTTATTTCATATATCCTTAAAAAAAAACATATTTTTTTTATCAAAAAAATTATACAAATGAAAAAAATGGAAGATAATAGCCAGATGACTGTTAATTTTTTATCACTCCCTCCTTTTAATATCTTTGTATTCCAAAGTTAATAAATATNTTATTAAAAATTTAAATATTAGTTATGAGTTATGATATATTTAATAATTTATTTACAAAGTACTCGATCCGTATAATTATATTAATTATACATGCATGTTCATTAAAAAAGGTCCTACATAAACTAATTAACCAAGCACACTATTAATTGATGATACAATTAATGTTTATTATGTATTTAAAACTCATTTTTATTTTTATTTTTTGATAAAAAAACTCATTTTTATTAGGGAAACAATTTAATTAAGTTTCTATATGGTTCTTTGACAATAAAAAAACATGAAAAATGATCAAAGTTTGATTAATTATTATACTAAAAATAGGTACTAGTTTAAAAAATAATAATAATAATAAATAAATAAATTTTTTAAGCATTCTACACAAATTTTAATATAAAAAATTATTACTTTATTTCATATACTCAATAATTTTTAATAAAAATATCAATTTTATTTTACATTCTAAACAAAAATATTAGATTCTAGTATTGAGTATGTGAAATAAAATAATAATTTTTTATATTAAAATTTGTGTAGGATGATTAAAAAATTTTATTTATTATTATTATTGTTACTTTTTAAATTAGTACTATTTTGATTCTGATTTTGATTCTCGCATCAAATAGGCCCTGCAGTATTTTTTATTTTTTTTTTTTTCTAATTAAGGGATTCGGATTCTTTAAATTTAATTTTTCTTGCTTGAAAAAAAAATGTTCGTGAATTTTTTCACATGGACCCCTGCAGTATCTTTTGAAGAAAATATTAAAAAAAATTAAATTATTATCATGCAAGTACCCTAATAGCTAGTTAAGTCGCAATATCTTTTTTAATAATTAGTACGATGGTATAATGAAAAATAAAGTGAGAAAGAGGCAATCTTTTTTAAATGTCACAGGAAGAGCTAGCAATGTGTATAGTAGCATACTTGCGCGATGTACATATAAAGTTTTGGCATGTCATAATTAAAAGTGTCTATATTGAATTTTTAATATATTTATAGCTATTTGACGAGTTGAATTGTCAATACAATAATACAAAAGATTTGACAATGCCTAGAAGCAGCCTTCATCCAATGTAAAGAATTGAAATCCTACTAGCATCTTCAACACCTATGGCAATCCCTTTATATCATGTTGGGATCCCCCAACCCTAATGTGGATTAAGACGGCACCATTAAACAAAATGGTGAGGCGGGCGCAGGAGGAGTGATCAAGGACCACTATGGTAACCTCCTCAAGCTGGGCAATTGACTCCAAACTCTATACGCATACAATCAACACAAAAAAAGCCACTATAGCCCATGTAGCAGTCACAGCCCAATTGGAGTGGGCGGAGATGACAAAAGAGATTTAGTTAGAGAGCGATTTAGTTATCACCATTGATGAACTTCACAGCACTACCAGAGGTCGATGTTCACCAGAAAGAATTACCACTCAAATATCCTACGTACCTTCTTTGCACCTTTATAGCAATTAGGATCACACATATTTACAAACCTGCGAATAAAGCGCAGATTTTATAGTTTTTTTTCTCTTTTGATGATGTCAAATATGTTAAGAGGCATATCTTTCTCATTCAATTTTTACGTGATTCTCAACGAAGAATATTGATCTTTCAATTTGTACTTCATGTATTAAGTTATGCATTTATAGTACCCAAATTTCAAAAAAAAATTGACTCTTTATTTCCTTGAAGCATTGCAATTAATACTTAAGAGACTTGCAATGGCAATCATGAAAAAAATACTTGATAGCCGACAATTTGAGCAAGAGATATATCTTTTTTGAAAATCATCATGAAAAAAAAAAAAAACATAGTGAAATTAATGATTCTTATCAATACATATAATTAATATCTAATGAAATAATATCACGAAGCTGAATTAATCAAACATTAGAAGTGGTCATTTGGCATCCATCATTCTAATTATATTAATCTTCCCCACAAATTAAGCTCGAAATGATCCTCTAGAGGCACTTAGTGCTTCTAATGACCAAAAAGAGTTTGTTTTAATTCTTAACTAAACTTTGATATATAATGTCATGATTTCTTTTTTAATCTTATTTGAGTGTGTTGTTTAATTTAATTCCTTTCATAATTGGCCCCTCAGCCATCTTCTTGTATAAGTATCTTACTATAATTATATGGTTAATGGTTGTGTGTGGGCTCGATCGACCCTTACTTTTAAAAAATGAAAAAAAAAATTCTTATCAAAATCAATATTAAATAAATATAGGAATAATTAACTACATGCCACATAATTTAGTTTTATTTATGCCTTATCCATCAATTCTTAGTTAATTACGCTATGCACACTCAAAACATTACAAAACCTTACATACACACATTTGAGTTAAAACTTAATCAAAATCTATTGGAAAAAAAATATTTTGTTAGTAAATCATTAAAATTATATTTTTACTCTTAACGGTATATATTTTTCTCTTCCTCAATACCACACTAAAACGCTGATTTGTCCTAAAATCAATTCACGTTGCAGATATCTCCTTCCTTTGCCGCCACTTAAATATTAAGGTTTTAGGATTTTTCACTCAAAATATATTTAAATATTCTTAAAATAATATGAAGAACGGCTCAGATTTTTTGTAATCTAACTATAGTTAGGTTATTGAAAATTTATGATTACTCATTATAATAGAAATAAGTTAAAATGTGTATATGTAAAATTTTATAATGTTGTCAGTGTGCATAGCGTAATTAACTAAGAATGGATGGGTAAGACATAAATAAAACTAAGAATGAGAATATTGAGATGCCACATAAGATTTCAATGTTTAACACACTCAAGAGAAAGAGAAGAAGAAGATCAGAGTGATATATAGGGTTTTTTTTTTTTTGTGAGAGAGAGAGGAGTGATATATAGTTTGGTCCTTCGTTAAACCAACTGTTTTTTCCAATAAAAATTTAAATTTTACTCCAAAACACGCAAAACTTCAAAATAAATTATTTTAAAAATAAAATAAAATTTGGAATTCAACTTGATCAAAAACTATTAAAAGGAAACACCTTCAGATTGAAATAAATTAGGAATATTGCATATTTCAGGTAAAAATTGGTGAGAAATTAAAGACCATTGGAGACCTAATAATAAAAAATATATATGATTAATAGCAATTAAGTCATTCTACTTTCTAGATTAGATCATCTAGTTTCAAATAACGTGCAAAATATAGCTAGGCCCATTTATATTAATAAAGGGACCTAATGAATGATATTTTTTCTAATTAGTGTTATACTTAGTTTGATCAATTCAAAAGCTACATCAATATTTCAAATGAAAATAATATCCAATCTAATTTAATAATTAAAGAACAATGCTTTATTAGATACTGATACAGGAAAATGATAAACAACAAGAAATATAAAAGCAAAATGCATGGATTTATGTGGAAAATCCCACATCGAGAAAAAATTAACTGTGGGAAGAAGAAAAGACCATTATATCAAATAAAAATGAGTACAAGGAGGAGCGACAGTTATAAATAATTCAGAACATTACGTACTGCCCTAGTAAGTAGGGCAATGGATATAGCAAAGGTAAACTTTAGACCCATGACTGGGTCAAAATAAAATAGGCCCATAAATAATACTGTCTGATCCTAAAATCTAAATTTTACATTATTTTTTTTTCAAAATTACCACACTGCGAGCTCTTCAAGTCAAACCAAATAAGATTCGAGCCAATTGATCAACGAACTCTAGCAGGTAGTACTTTTATTAATTAGACTAATCAAGCTAGAGAGCTAATTTAGTTAATTTGAAAATTAGAGGGATCTAGTTGCATATAGTTCCAAACTAGATGAATGTAATTGCTATTAACTCAAAAACATGAGAATGTTATGCGTGATAAAGTACAAACTAGAGGACCCAAACCTAATTAACATACACAAAAATTAAGTACATATGCTTATCAATGAATTAAGAAAGAAATTGAAAAAAAAAAAAAAAAAGGTTCCCATCATCCAAGTGGGTCTTCCCCTCCATGTGCACTCATGTG
>JAEMOT010000387.1:385288-396638 GCA_019297695.1 Apostasia ramifera
AAATATATTTGTTATAAAATTTCAATAAAAATTACAAATTATATATTTAATGTTTTTTTACTTTTTATTTATAAATATTTAAAATTTAATAAAATAAAATTAATTTTTAAAATTTATATATTAAATAATAAATTTTTACTGTAAAAATATGTTTATTTATGCATTATTATTACAAATTAAAATGATAAATTATTAAAAATTAAAAGAAAGGACTGGTGGAGAGAGTGGAGAGAGTGGAGAGGGAAAAAGGCGAAGAGAGGGACGGCGGGACTATATGTGGCAGCGCGATTGAGTTTAGTCCCACATTGGCAGTGGGACGGAAGCGGAGCTGGGGAGGGTAGTATAAATAGAGGTCGATGGGCGCTGCTGCTCCATACTTACCTGGACGGGGCGAAGGGGTGATCAAAGAGGTCTCTCGCCTAGGCCCACGGCTTCCATTGCACTTGGGAGGCGCGCTGGCTTACCATCTCCTCAAGTGGGAGAGTGGACGTCATAATTTGTGGTAGCGGGGGTACGCGTTCGCGCGGCCCCTACTAAAAGAATTCAAATTTTTTTAAATTTAATATTCTTTTGAATTTTTTTAAATGTAGTGTTCATTTAATTTGTGCTACTTATTGCATGTTTTTAATTTTTTTTAAATTTAATTACTAAAGGAATTCAAGTTTTTCTCTCTCCTGCCGCCCACCTCCCTTTCTCTGCTCTCTTCTCAGATGTAAAATTAAATATATATTTTAATTAAATAAAGTAAATTAATTTTAAATTAAAAAAATTTAATTTGAATTTACATTAAAATTATAATAATAATAAAGAGTTTTAAATTTAATAAAAAAATATTAAAATAAATATTAATAATTAAACTTTATAAAAATTTTAAATATTAATATTAATAATAAAATAACATCTAAATATTTTATTATAGAATCTATTATATTTGAGTAGCATAAATATTTAAATTTTATTTTATTTATTTAAATTATTATTAAAAAAATAATATTATTTTTATTTATTTTTATTTTTATTTTTTGTCTCGGCATCATGCATACGCTTTCGCTTTCATACCTTTTGCAAGCGAACGGCTGATTCGTGATAACGTAAAATAAAATATAAATTTTATTAAAAAATATTTAATATGTTTAATTTTCATATATTTCCTTATAATCTTTTACTGAAACAACTAATACATTGTCAATAAATCGAAATATTCAATATCTTACAATTATAGATCAATTGTAATCCGTGGATTAAATATATATATATGTATATATATACATATTATTACAAACTACATTATAAGTGAATTTTACATGTATAAGAAAAGTTTTAAATGTATGAGGTTGTTTAATTTCAAATCTATTGTTAATTAAAATAAAAGATTATTTTTGATAAAATTTTTTATTTTAAAATTTATAAAAAAATAAAATATATTTTATTTTATTTTTTTATATAATTAAATTTATTTTAAGATATGTATAAAAGTTAATTTAAAATTTAAATAAAAAGTAAAATAAAAATTAATTTTAATATAAAAATTTATACAAAATTTTGTGAACTTAATATTAAAACTTATGCATAATGTAATCTATATAATTAATTATAACTCCAGATATAATCGCTCAAATGTATGTTCTAAATTGCTATTGTATGTTTCAATGAGTTAATTTATGGCTTAGAGAATAATAGAAAAAATGAAAAATGATCTAATTTTAAAGTGGGGAACAGTCAAACAACATTGGAATAAATTAGAATTTTAAATAATTATCGTTAAAGAAACGCTTACTTTCGAAATTATTAATATTTAAGTATCATATGAAAGAAATTTTTTATTTTTAATATTAATGTATAAGATATAAAATACAATTAATTTTTTATAATAAAATATGTATTAAATTTGAAATAATAAGCCTTCAATATAATTTTTAATATAATTAACTTTATTTCATGTCATATATATTTTTTAAAAAATTTTAAAAAATATTTTCAAATTATTTTTTGCCCTCCAACTACAAAACTTATTTTATATAAAAATAATAAAATAATATTTACATCTCATCTTATGTAATTTAAATATTTAATAATTATTTTATTTCACATCTATCTATCGTAATTTTTAATATATTTAATTTTATTTTATATGAAAAAAAATTTAAAAGTTTTTTTTTTTTTAATACCTGTGCTTCTGCTTCCAAAATGAACTCAGTGATCTGATGATCCTCGTCGATCTTGACTTGCTGAGAGGCTTAGGCAGCTCCTCCATCGCATCACGGCCATTAACAACATTGACGACCATGTCTTTGTCGGCATGAAACCTGATAGGGGATGGCTCTCGATGCCGCTGATCCCTGAAGAGCTTAAGCAGCTTCCGTGCTTTCTCCTTCCCCTTTGTTGAACCGTATGCTGACATTGATACGAGTCCCGGGATCACCCCTTCTTGCAATGCCAGTTGACAGCACTTCTCATTTCCGTCACAGAGATTCAGAAGACAAGAAACGGCCTGATCTTGAACTGAAGATGGACCCATGTCGAGCGCCATTGCTATTGAACTTATCATTCCTGGTGTTGTGGTGATGTTGTTTTTTCCAGTCGGGTTCAAAGCTAAGTTTGTGAGGACGGCGAGAGCCTTCTCGCACCAGGTGGATGAAGGGCTGGAGAGGAGGGAGTGGAGGGCTTCGATGGTGGAGGATTGGAGGAGACGGGAGATGGAGGGAGGGTGATTGCAGAGGTTGAAGAGGCATAGGAGGGCATCATGCTTGCAGGAGATGCTGTTGGGGGAGCTAGGGAGAAGAAGCTGGACGATCAGAGGGAGAGCTTTGCTAGAGCTGATGATGGGTTTTGCCTGATCAATGCAAGACAGGTTTAGGTATACAGCAGTTGCTGGCTCGCATGTCGTTGGGTTTGTGATCATCTTCTCTAGTAAGGGAATCACTCCAGCGGACAGAATCTTTTCTTTGTTCCTGATAAATGTAGGATCAAAAGAGAGAAATTAGACCATATGTAAGAGGCAAAGAACCCAAAATGAATGCAGGAAAAAGAATTCTAGTATTCAATTACATCTAAAAATGATCAGATTTAAACAGTTAGGGTAACGTTACTTCATTCACTTTAATCAAAAAAAATGTTACTTCATTCACTCGCCAACGTATATATTGCGACTGTTAGCAATACAACATTGTGATCTAGAGATCCTAATTTGAATTCCAGGTTTTACACAAACTTTGAAAGCATAATGAATGAGAGGTTCAGAAATCAACGAAATCAAAATTCAGGTGATGCTACATTATGATTAGTTCAAATCAAGCAAAAAACCTTTCTCTGTGTACGTCAGCCTCTCCTTAATCATATGAATGTAACAGTTCTATGCCTAGGCTCTTCACAAGCAGAAAACTTCAAACGTATCATGCAAGGAAAAAAAATTGAAAAGTTTTATATGCAAATGATTCTCTTTTTCTTTCTTTCTTTCTTTTTTTTGTTTCGAAATCTACATGTTCATTTTAAAAGATGTGGCAGCATTACCATGCGAAAAACAAAATGTTGCATAAGAAATAGAAACAAATACTTTCAGCACAAACTTTGGGAGGGATGCCAATATTGATCAGCTTCAATCACAGAACGACCGCCTTTCATAAGGACAAAGTTAATTCCTCATTTTTTCAATGAAAAGATCACAATATGCGCATACCTGTTGTTATTGACAGCCAGGTTGAAAAGCGCTAGTGCACCAACCTCCTGAGCTTTCTCATCTTCCTCATCAATAGCTGACTTCAGAAACTGTATCAACGCTTCAAGAAAGCCATTTGCACCCATGTATATCCTTGTCTCCTCATCATCTTTCAACAGCAATCGTATTTTCTGCACAGCTTTGTATTGCTTTTCCTTGCTCTTACAATCATGCAACATGGCCAATAATTTGTCAAAATTTTCCAACTCATCTCCCCCACTTTCTTCGTTACAACTATCATTTCCAGTGCAAAGTTCATTCAGAATGGGCTCATCAGTAATGCAACCACTCTTCTCCAAAGGAATCACCTCAACTCCCTTCCCTTGGCCAGAGTTGATGCTGCCGACAGAATTTGAATCGACAACATCTTGCTCAAACAATGATAACCTCAGGTAGTTCAAGTCCAGAGGTGCTGGAGGAACATCTGGCAAAGGGAAACCATTTTGCTCACACCAGCTTGCAATCAAGCCTTTTACGCAAAAGTTTGGAGTTAGAGAAAGATGAGGAAGATGCTGTTGGGTTTTTGGACAAGTATTATGGTCATCCTTGAACCATTTCTCAATGCACACACGTTCATAAGTCTGACCTGATGCTATAATGACTGGATCATACATTAATTGTAAGGAGATTGGACATCTTAGCTCCTCTGGAGGAGTCGGAGTTTCACCTGATGGCAAAAAACTAGGCTTGAAGTTGAATGAACCAAGCTTAGATAACTGTCTACCTTCAAAAGATTCCAGGATAGTAGGAGAATTTGGATTGGAACCTTGCGAGTGTGAATCATCAGGCATATCAATTCTGAAAAGTTTCGAGTATTTTCTCATTAGATGCAGTAGGTATGCAACAATTGATTCTTTCCTCTTGTCTTCTTCAGCACGGGATTTTTCAATCAGTTTCTTCAAGGCTCTTCTCTCAGTAAGGGCAGCTCTGGAAGATGTAATTCTGAGCTTTAATGCAGCTCGATGGAAGACTTCAAGTTCAATGGCATCATTTGTATCACTATAGATTTTTTCCTTGTGAAGCAATGAGATCACATCATCACCTACTTTCTTCTCCACCTGATCTAATACAAACACATTCCTTTCCAGCTCACCAACTATCTCCATCACCTGACAAAAAATGCAAATGAGCATTGCAAGATCAATTAACTTTAAGTTGATCCAGAAATGGTTTACATGAGATGTGAGCAAGGAAAATGTGAACAGATAATTCACTATTTTTCCGCAAAAGAAAGAAAAATCAAAAATAAATTACACAGACTCAAAGCAATTTAGCAAATAAGGAAGAGATTTCCTAGGAAAAGTGCAACTTGAAATTGTGACATTGGATAAGTTGCATTTACGTAAAGATGAAAAGAAAACACACACACACACATGCTTTCTCTTTGGGTAATTTTCTACTTGAGGTTTATGCCTTATATAGGGAAAAATTACATCCAGGCCCTTGAGGTTGGAAGGACATTGCAAATTAGTCCCAACTTTCTTAAAAATCTCGATTTGGATCTTTGGGGTTGTAAAAGTACTACAGTTTTGGTCCCTTTTCAAAATTTCATCATTTGCACTAATTGTTTCATAAAAATATAAAATTTAATCATTTTTTAACTATTTTGAACTATTTACATATTTTAAAAAATCATTCTGCTCTTTTATTCTCATAGTTCTTTAAAAATTTTATAAAAATTTAAATTTTAATCTCTCATTGCTTGCATTCTCTTCACTAAAAACTTAAAACTAAAAATTATTAATATTAATATTTCAAAATTATATTCTTAAAAATCATAAAATTTTACAACATACTAATAAAAAATTAGTAATTATGTCTTAATTGGGACCAAAACTGCAGAGCTTTTACAATCTCAAAGACCGAAATCAATTTTTTTAAAAAGTTGGGACCAATTTTCAACGCCCTCCGACCTCAAGAGACCAATGCAATTTACCCCTTTTTTGAAGAAAAGTTGAAGCTCTATACGGTTTCCTGCAGTCTGAGGTAAATATTGAGATATATTATATGTTATAATTACTAGCGTCACTATAATTTTCACCCATGAAATAAATCTTCAAAACTCTAATACAATACACTAATGTCCTGTACTTTAGTGTGTGGACATGGAAAAAGCATAAGACAGAAAGGCCCGATTTGATATATACGGTATATCTTGCAAAAACTTGTTTGCTTTAATAAACCAAATAGTAGATTTTTAAGGACAATGGGCAATGTTAAACAAATACTTAAATCCAAGTGAGCATGTAAGTCTACCTGACAACCTACTGCTTGAGGAACTATTTCCTGTACTTTTGTGAGACTTTCTTGTAGAGAACATCTAGCCTTCTCAAATTTCATGAGAATGGAATCTCCTGTTATAGCCTAAAAAGTTTTCAAAAAAATTTGAGAACATGAGTCAACAGCCTTAACATGAAGCAAAATGAAAATACATGGACATCAATATTGCCTAAAAGCCATTTCAATGACTATGCCAACAAAAGTAGGAATAATGTTGAAAAACAATATAGTATTTGCAAATATCCTGTAATCTATTGAACAAGGATTTAACCTTCTCATTCTTCAAGTAAAGCTTATGAATGTGATAATCATAGCTAGTAAGAAAACTCACCAAGTAAAGCTTGCTGCAATCTGAACAATGCTGAAGAAGGTTCTTTGACTTGTCAAGAGCAACATGCAATGAACATAGCGCCTGTATGCCTGATTTACTTCTAGGTCTTGCCTCTTCCAAGACAGGAAAGATTGCCAAAATTTTATAAACAATTGCAGAAAGTTCTCTGCACATGCCTCCATGCAACTGCACTTAATTCAAGTTCAAAAAAAAAATATGAAGTCCAATTTTAGAATTTTTTCTTTTTTTGACAAAGGAAATGAACGTGTCAAGGATTTTACCAACTTTTCTAATCATTCCTTGGAATGGAGAACATCATGGGAAAATTTAAATTTTGCAAGAAAACGATAAAGTTATGTGAATTGAGAAGAAAATTAATGAAGAGAATGAGAGGAAGAGGAAAGTGTTTTGCAATATAAATATTAAAAAATTTGGCGATGCAAACCTGCATGTTGGTATCCTTCTAAATAGAAAAGTAGAGCATTTACAAATCTAACTAGAAAATGCATTGATGATGTAAATGGCTTTATCAAACAAAAGTGAAATCCTCAGATCGAAGAGTTCCTTGCAATTTAGGAACAAAAGCAACTGCAACAATTATTGGGAATAATCAAAATACCCGTCAAGTTTCATTCTAAGAAATTGAAAAAAAAAAACCTTGGCATCACCGACGGCGAAGAGATTCTCCTCTGCATCAGAAGCATCCATGGCTCCTCTACAAGGAATCTATTCCCACTGATATTTGGAAGAAAGAAAATTATAACTATCATTCTTAAACAAAATCAAACACAACAAAATGGTAAGATCGCAAATTCTAACAAGAAAAAACTTATGAAATGCTAAATAATACGAAAATTATCGATAGAAATTAATTTGCAAACGAATTTTCCAAATTAACATGGCCGTAGAATAAAATATAAAGCCACAAATTATCAAAAGAAAGGATTCGCATAACAAGTACGAAAAAGACAGGAAAAAAAAAGACATCAATTCCACTTAACCAACAGCATTTGAGAGATCAAAGGCAATGAAGATCCACCAAAAAGGAATCAAAAAACGAAAAGAGCGGAAGACGAGGAATTCGATGGACGCAACTTAATCACAGCAGCTACAACAACAAAGCAATTACTATTGAGCCAGCTCGACGGCCATTCATGAAGAAGGACGCTAGCGACCAACTTCCATCACTGCGGAAAAGAAACGCTAACGTTCTTAAGACCATTCATAAATCCAAATTAAAGCATACCGAGAAAAACAAAAACCTCTCCCGCCGAATTTCTCGCCAGAGATGAATCGAGAAAACTACCTCTCCGGAGTCCTAAGGCGACCACATCTCCTCCGCCTCGAAATTAGGGTTCTCCGAATAGTCGAGCTCGGGGTGAGGATGCGAGGCGGAGCGGGAGAAAGGGAGTTGGAGGAGCGAGAAAGGGAGTCGGAGGAGGGGAATTCCCAATCAGGCCGGAAGAATTCATCATTTGGTTAAATTACACTGAGGTGTCTTAGATTAATACGATCTTTCATTTTACCCTTCATTTTTATCATTTAATTGGATCCGTTGCTTGTTTGTCCTTCATTTCAATATAATGCACTTGAATTGCTTTTATCTAAAATTAATTGATTTTGATTGAAATAAATTACTATTTTTTTTATTTATAGACAATATAAACTCAATTTTTTATGACAAAAAAATCCAATTCTTAGTTTAAAAGGAATGAATTGAATTTAAATTTAGTTCTTATAGATAAATTCAATTCTTAGCATAGAAGAAAATAATAAAGAGTATTTTTCTTTATGTTTTAGCTCTTAAAATGAAGAATAAGAATATCTCGTCTTTAAAAAGAAGAATTAGATGATAATATGAATATTTTTAGTTAATTTAACAAAAAATTGAGAAAAAAATTTCATGTGAAAAACAGTTGAACTCGCAAAATTAGATGAAGTGATTGAACATTAGACTAATCTGAAATTCTACAAATCTTGGGGAGCCAAGCATAATTATCCTCAATAATTACCAATTGCCACCCTGAATATTGTTATTTTTAGCCTTAATTTTAAAAATATAATTTCTCTTACCTCCAATCATATAAAAAGACAAAATTCGTTGCATTTCAAATGCTAACCGGCGTTACGGCGTAAGCCAACCCCGCCGTTGGTTGGATGAACTGGACGAGCAGGATCGACTGGATCTGATCGGACGGTTACAAACACGTTTATCGATAGGCAGCCTTTGCCTCCTGGCTTATCGGCTAATCACAGCCGACCACTGCGTCGGCGCGTCCTAGCCGGTGAGCGGGCCTGACTGACCATCATATCTGAAATTCGAAACTCCTTTGAAATTTTTTTATTTTATTCAAATTTCATATAACTTAAATTTTATTTACTAAAAATAAAATTTATTCTAACTCATAAATTCATAATTAATTTAACATTTATGTACTAATATATATTTAAATTTTATTAAAGATATTTTTATATAAAATATATTATATAAGTACTAAAAACTATATTTATGTTGACGTAGGATGTAGGGGATTTCAAGGAACACCGATAAAGAAAGAGAGTTCTAGGAGACGGCGGCGCGCAGAGAGACGGAAGCTTAAAGAAGAAAGAGAGAGAGAGAGTTCGGGGCAGACAGAAGAGCACACAGAGATTTAAGAGATTTAAGGTGGTTCAGGGAGGTAATCCCCTACGTCCACCGAGCGATCAGCGAAGAAGGTTCACTAATGGGAGAAAGCAGCCGCGAAGGCTAATACAGTGCTTTTAAAAGAGAAAAAAGAGAAAGAAAGCTCCTTAGTTGGGGCTTTAATACAATGAGGATAGAAGCTTGCGTGCTGGATATTCCTCTCGTTTCTGATCTCTGGTCCTCTCTTGGATCGGTTTCTCTCCTCCTCCCTCCTCCTTTTGAGAGACTGTTCAAGGATATTTATAGGCAATGGAGTGCATAGCTTCGTCCTGATTTTCCGGAGGAAAGGAGGTGGACAAGCTCTGGGTTCGCGCGGATCCTTTTGAGATGGTTTGGAGCATGCGGATCCTTGGTTTGTGGATCTGGAAAAAAGTGCTTTGTACGAGAAATGACGCGGTTGGGTCAAGCTGATTGTGACAGACACCGCTTTGTAACCTCATGCCCGACGTTACCGGGGGTGTTCTTGGCTCATCGTGGATGAGGATAGGTTGGACCCTCGTGGCTGAATTTTGACCTGGTCAAGAACCTGTGAGAATAGAGGAGTTAGTAATTTTAAAATAAAAAAAGTTGGAGGCCAGCTAGGCGCCACGTGTACGGCCGGAATGCAGCATAGGAACCACGTGTTAACAATTTAATATGCATTAAATATAAAATGAATAGCTCAAAAATTGATTCAAAATAAAATATATTTTAATCACATCGAATCAAACTCGATTCGAACTCAAAATGCTTGAGCTTAAATTAAGGTAAATTACTCCTCATATTTTAAACTCTAATTAACTTCACAAAATTGGCCTATTCAGATTACTAAGACACACTTATGACTCATTCGACTCTTTAACTTATTATTAACTCATTTTATCATTAGACGCATTGAAACCCAAAAACCCATAACTGAGCTCGTTTAAGCTTTCAACCGCTAGCCCGTCGAGCCCACTTTCTTTGATCCACTAACTAGCTCTTTAGGCCTAATTTGGCTCGAACTTTTTTTAGTTTGATATAAATTTCAATTATAAAATTAATTTTATCTTAATTTAACATAATAAAAATATTAGAATTAACTTTATTTTATATCTTACCTGCTTCTTATTTTAAAATAATTTTTTTCTTATTAAATCTAAATAAAAAAATATTTTTTTCCCTTTTTGAAAAAAAACTTCAACGAAACTAGACTTTAATGTTGTGTGTGAAAAATCTTGAAGCTTCTAGAAGACTATGACGCTTTTTTATCTTTTTACCCATGTGAATCGAAAGAAACCTTCTCTTTGCTTTCTTATTGATCTTGTCGACTAACTTTGCCTCCACCGATCTCTACGCCCGCTGCTTCCTCGCCTCCCCTTCACCAGTCTTGCTAACAAATTGCTCCATCCCTGACATTGAAGTCTCCTCCAACAGCTTTATTTTACATTTAACATATTTTTTAATAAATAAAAAAATTTTATTTTATATTATATATGTATTATTAAAAATATTAATTTTTTTTAAATTATTTTTTTCACTATCCAAACAGACCTAATGGTCTCATTTCAAAGAGGACACATGGCAATTTTTTACTATATTATTATGCAATTATAATTGTTATACTGTATTATAGGTTTTATTTTATTTGGAAAAAAGTTTAGTCATGCATAAAAAAATCATAGCCAAAATTTTAATTTATTTGAAAAAAAATTAATATTTATTAGAAAATTTACATCTATCGTCTAAAAAATTCATTATTTCCAAATAACACCCCCAAAGCCTATTATTTTTAGGTAGCACCCCTCATTTTGAGATAAATTTACGGGCAATACCTCGCTTTTAAAGTTAAATAGGAGTTCTATATGAAAATAATGAATTTTGAGAATGCCGTTTGAAAATAATAAATCTTTAGAGGCGTAGATGCAAATCTATAAATTTATTTTATATTTTATCCAACACAAATCTTAGTATTAAATAATTATTATATAAATTTTAAAAATTATAATTTTTTTTTAAATTTTTTTTTAATTTTTTTTAATTTTTTTTTAATTTTTTTTCTACAGTTAAACAAAACCTCAGATAGGAAAGTTTTAAAAAAATTTGAAATTTGTTTTAAATATTGAGATTTATTTATTTTTTTGATAAAAAATATTGAGATTTATTTGATTCGGTGTTTAGTGATATTTGAATAAAGTGATAAACTCTCAAGCAAATGCAACGCAGCTGTTAATTACATGAACCCACTCCTAAAATAAGATGTATTTCATGTCAGAATCATGTTACTTTATGTAAATAATAATGTAAAGAAATAAATTAAAGTTGATGACATATTTTATATATAATAATTATTATTATACATACAGTTATATATTTAATAATA
>JAEMOT010000387.1:396702-433020 GCA_019297695.1 Apostasia ramifera
AAAACAGGGCCACGTTTGGGGTTCTTGATGTAATTTCGTTTTTATTTTCTTCTTTAAAATAATACCACTGCGGGAAAGAAAACCCTCGCAAGTTGCAAGCTCCTTCTTCATCATCAATAGAAGCGTCGGGACAAAGACGGGTGAGGAATGGAGGAGCAGGAAGGAAGCCAACAGCCGCAATTGGTGCTTGCGCACAAGCTCTTCCTCCTGACCCACCCGGATGTGGAGGACATCGACAAGGTCCGGCTTCGGGATGAAGTTTTGGCCGCCGTCAAGGCCGACGACATGGCTTCACTCTACGAATCGCTGGCTGGCGCCTCCGTTCTGGAGATGGACGCCGCGCTGCTCGATTCCATGCGCAAGCGGATCGATGAAGAGATCAAGAAGCTGGATGAAAAGTAACTTTTTTATCTCCTTCAACTTCCTACTCGTACATGCTGACTGAACTTAAATCTTCCCGGATGTGTGTGCTTTGTGTGGGTGTTTCCTCTTTTAGCTATTGCACATGCTATTGTGCCGTCGTAGTGCGCGATGAATGCCTGTTTGTGAGAAGAGTTTGTTTTGTTAGGCACTCTGATCGGCTAGGATTAGGGTTTCTGCCTTTCTGGTGATATGCAGTTTTTATTGCTGGTTGACCGGTTGATTTTTTCTTCGTGAACGAAATGACAAACCCTTCGTATTACTCGAAGCTCCTGGTTTCTGATGACTCGTTTAACCGTACTGGAGCCGGTTCCTTAATTTTACAAACTTTTGGCAAGTGCTGTCGTTATGCTAGACATTCTCTTCTTGGACTGCCACAATTCTAGCATCACACAACTCCATGACTTGATGTTTGAACTTCAATGAAAAGAAGAATATAAATTTAGTGAAATTGGATGGTTTGGTGACGTTTTCTCAAGTTTTAATGCATTACTTTCAATGATGAAGGTGTAAGATGGCTAGAAAGCATATTCCCTGAGAATGTTACTTGCTTGTAAAACAATCCTTTTATAAGTACCTAAACATGAACAATTGGCGAGGAATGATTCATGATGATGGTGATCATGAACACTTAATTCTGTTCAAACAATAACAATGGCTTGGATTTTATGTTTTACTCTATTGGAAGTAGAAAAGCAGGTTGATCAAATGCTCCAACTTGTATTAGCAACTAAAAAATGCCTTATACAGAAAACTACTTTTTAATTCTCACTAGTATCATCAATCATGTATCAAGACTAATCTTTGAAGAACTTCTACCATGAATATTGTGCTACTTATTTGGACCAATTCTTTTCTTATAATACTTTGATTAACTATTGTTGAAAACTTTAGCAAGGCTTAGGGCCTATTTAGTGTGGGGCTTTGTTTAGTCTTTTTTAGGTTTGTAGCTTAGCTAAGCCCTCGTGGAGAAAGTGGTTTTTTTATTAACTGGAAAGTTGTTTGAAGGGAAAATTTATTTGCTGAAAAAGGGATGCCACAGCCTCTTTTGGTTGAAATATGTTTTTGAGTTGTTTTAAGATTTTTTTTGAGATAAAGAGAGAAAGAAATTTAATATTATAAAGCGAAATGAAGTTATTTAACTGTTGAGAGTTGTGTTGGATGTAAAATAAAATTTGAGTTTTTTTCATTAAATTATGTATAAGATATGAAATAAAGTTAATTTTTAAAGTTGAAATTTATGTAGGATGTGAAATAAAATTAATTTGCAATATTTAAATTTATGTATGATGTAAAATAAATATAAAATATTAATAAAAGTGTTTTTAGAGGACTTTAGTGGTTTTTTTGGCTCCAACCAAACGGTGGCTATGGTTAAGAAAGAGTTGAGGCTTAGTTATGCCTCAAATTTAGTAGGTCCATGCAAAGCAGGGCCTTTGAGTGCAGTCTTGGTAGTTGGCTGTTGTTCAATATTTTATTCTGTCATGGAAGTTTGTTCCTTTTTCTCAGATTTTGAACTCTTCTTATTTAGCTAAGTTATTGCATTATGTGATTACCTTATAATAAGCAAAATCCATTTTCCTGTTACATGAAGAATTGCTGATGCTGAGGAAAACCTTGGTGAAAGTGAAGTTCGAGAAGCTCACCTTGCGAAGTCTTTATTCTTCATTAAAGTTGGTGACAAGGTAATGTTTCTGAGTTTGCAATATCAATATTTTCTACAATAATTTCCTTAAACAATTTTCTTACATTCAATCCTGAATACTACCTGCAGGAGAAAGCACTAGAGCAGCTTAAATTAACAGAAAGTAAAACTGTCGCTGTTGGCCAGAAGATGGACTTGGTGTTTTACACACTGCAAATTGGCTTTTTCCACTTGGATTTTGATTTGATTTCTAAATCCATTGACAAAGCTAAAAAGTATGGAACTAAAAATAATATGCCAAAGTTAGTTGCTCATAAGCTACAGTTGGTCACTATTAACAGTTTCTAACATTATTCTTGTGGCAGTTTATTTGAGGAGGGAGGTGATTGGGAGAGAAAAAATCGTTTGAAAGTATATGAAGGACTATATTACATGTCAACTAGGAATTTTAAGAGAGCAGCCAATTTGTTTTTGGATTCTATATCGACATTTACAACTTACGAACTGTTTCCTTACGACACCTTCATATTCTACACTGTTCTTACAAGCGTTATATCTTTGGACAGAGTATCACTTAAAGAAAAGGTACATTCCATTTCCCCAATTTTCATTCGGATGTCCTATTTAGTGTTTGTTACTTCTTCTGAATTCAGATATGTTAGGTTGTGGATGCCCCAGAAATCCTTGCAGTGATCGGCAAGATTCCGTATCTATCAGATTTCCTGAACTCCCTCTATGGATGCCAATACAGATCATTCTTTGTTGCTTTCTGTGAGTTCTACGTATATATATATTTTTTTTTATGGCAAGTTCTACGTATATCTGTACCAGCTATTTCACTTGTGTTTTTTTTCTCCAGAAAGTTTCTTTAATTAACTGTTTCTCAGTTAATGCTCATCATGAATCTTGAGATCTCTCTAGTGGTCGTGAGCGAAGATCCTTATCTACCGAAACATGTATCTAATATGTGACTTCTGTGGACTTAGCAACCATCCTCTGATATTGAATAGTGTAAAGCTAGTTGAAGTTCATGTTGAACTTTTAATATGAGAATAACATTGAAAGGTGATGACTATGCCATGTGTTCTACCATGCTTTTCTGCATCTGGATACGGATCAATACAGATGAAGCACATAATTGTGTGAGTATGCTTCATGCAGCATCACCAGTGAAAGGCCTGTTAGTTCGCAATCTTTCGGGTTAAGCTTGAAAATTTTTTCAAAGATGACTATCAGAAATAAATGGACAGAAGGTGGCGAAATTCTAGATGCTTTCTCTATGGAAATGGTGATCATGTGTTTGAGTGATGCCTGTTTTTCATCCTTCATCTTATTGACTTCATTAACATGGTCATGAAACTAAGTAAAATTGCTAACCTATCGCTAAACGAAGTAGCATCTGAAATTACTGAAACTACTTACACATGCTGTAACTAAGCTCCTTTTTCATATCAAAATACCTACTGTTTTTTTTTTTTGATAGCAAAAAAAAAAACTACTGTTGTTATTGCATATTTGGGTAAACATCATCTGTTCTCTCACCGCTGGTGTGCTGCACTTGATGGTGATTTTTGATTATTTAATGTTCTAAGGGCTACAGTGACTTCTTAACTATCATTTTGATTGTCATGACATTGATTGTTGTTCAAATAATTCATGTTGCTGACCCCACCTAGTGGGATAAAAGCTTGATTGTTGTTGTTGATTGTATGATCTCTTTTGTGCTCATACAAATAGCAGTGATAGTATTAACTGTATACTGTAATGTAACATTGAAAGGTTTTATGACTAAGTTTCAGACATTGGAGCTTAATTTGTTGTATCTCTATGTTTCCTTCATGCTTTCACGATGATATCTCTTGATCCTCTCCAGCTGCCTTGACTGAGCACATAAAGCTTGACCGTTATTTACAACCTCATTTTCGTTATTACATGAGAGAAGTCCGAACAGTGGTATATTCACAGTTTCTTGAATCCTACAAGAGCGTCACCATGGAAGCCATGGCATCTGCTTTTGGGGTTTCAGTCGACTTCATCGATCTGTGAGTGCTGCTGCTTCATCTTGTTACATTTAAGGTTTTATCTTTGGAGATTTTTGGTTTCATATTACTTGTTTATTACATGGTTGCATGAGAATGTATCTTATTTTCTTATAAATGCGATTAACATTGCTGCATTTCTTGAAGTGAACAATTTGTGTTCTAGATATGAGTGACAGTGAGAGATAGATATATGATAAGAATAAGTATATGAAAAATAAATAATTTTATTAAAGAGAAACCGGGTGTTTATATCTGTTGAAGATAAAATTATCAAAATGGATCTAAGTGGTTTCGGAATGTATTAGTACGAAGCGTGCACCTTTAACACAAGGAGATAAATGAAAACCTTCGTAGGAGAAAAAGATAGGTCAAAATATGTTAGCCAAATGTTTAATTAAGCATGCAAATTTAAATTATGGTAATTATTCCATACCTTTTATGTCTATATCTGAATTATGTAAACTGTGCCTAGACCACAAGTCCACATTAACACAACAAATCAATCCTTAAAAGGGAGCTGCTTGGTTTTGTTGATGTGTCCTTCAAATTAATATCAAATGAATTTCTAAGCGAGGAAGCACGGATGCAACATGGGGATATGGACACGGCACGACGACATAACAATTTTCTAAAATACAAAAACAAAGACATCATAAAAGTTAAGACAAAGAAACATATATGTTCATTAACATAAATAACCATTCAAATTTGATGAAATACATAAAGCATAAAAAAACTAAACAAACTTGATTCATTATAGAGAAACAAAGAATAAAAAAATTTAATAATTGAATAATAAACTTATGTAATAGATGTGGAGACATGGCATGACATGACAAGGTGAGGCTTATATAGGTGTTTGTGCTTCCTAGCTTATAGGTACAATCGATTAGTGAGAAAGACCCTTTTGTTTGACCTTATTTTGTTGTGATAAAGCTACAGGTGATAATCATGGTGCTTTAGTGTAATATTTATTAACACAAGCAGAATTTGATGGAGATTTTTTCTATCAATAATCATGTCATAAATAATTCTCCCCTTGTGATTACTCTTCAGGGAACTATCTCGGTTCATAGCTGCAGGAAAGCTTCACTGCAAGATTGATAAGGTTGCAGGAGTTCTGGAGACCAACAGGCCTGACGCCAAAAATGCTCTCTATCAGGCTACTATCAAGCAGGGCGACTTCTTACTCAATCGGATCCAGAAGCTTTCTCGTGTCATTGATTTGTAGCGTTTTCTCTACCCAACTATTGAAAGCCCGTTTTCTTTGCTTCTGGAGTCTCTAAATCTTGACATATCTTGTTCTTTCACCTCATGAATTTTTTTGTCTTAACATTGTCTATGGATAATGGATATTTTTGTTATTTTCTGTCATGAATTAAGAAATAAATTTTGGTGCTAAGCTGGTAAGCATTTTCCTTTGGCAAACTGGGGATAGAACAGTAAAACAAATCACACACTGCACCTCAAAGTAGTGAATTTACGTTTGTTACGCCAAAAATGTAAGTTTCACATTCTACACATCCTCGAATGAACATTAAGATATCAACTGGAGGTAGATGAAACTTGACCATTTTGAAATTTGGCCTACGCCATGACATTAAAAACATAAAACTACCATGCGAGCACATCACTTCACTTCCTCTTTGGGCATGGTACGCATTTCTCTTTTCCCACTAGAAATCTTCTAAGGTAATATGAGCCTTGAATCCTTAATTGCTTGCTCGTGATGCCCTATACTTAAACCTCCTGCTGCAGCTGCTGCACTGTTTTGCTTTATCCTGCTATACAGTGTAGGTTGTTGCCCAAATACTGCTCCTTCATGCTTCTTGATTGAATGCCTTGTTATAGCCTTTGTTGAAGAATTTGGAATGCCTTCATTGAGTTGCCTTTAATCCATTACTTTTGAATTTCCATTGCCCTATTGAAAGCCCGTTTTCTTGCTTTCTCGTTTGATGAAGTTACCCTCTTAATCTCTGATGATGTTATTGGCTTTTACAACTACATTGCCTTGAATTAAATCATCGAAATTGAGTTTGAATCAACCAGAAGGAGGAGAAATAGATACTACGCCCCAAAGTGGCAAATGGATTTCAAGAGATTCTAGGTCGGGATTGACTCTCCAACTGTGGTGACTGGATAGAGGCAATGGCATCCGTCGTGGAGACTGGCCTATGTTCGGCTCTCCAACAATAATAAAGTATAAGAAATTTGACTATTTCTCATCTCGGACACGACGATTTCAGTGTTGCAGGTTCTTGATGGACGCCGGTTTCTGCAAAATTCTTATGGGGCAAAGCTGAACTCCTGTAAAATTTTGAGCCACTTGGTCACGCGAAGAACTCTTCCATCACTTGCGTGATGGTTTTGAGAGGTTGGTTGAAGTGTGTGTGAGCTGCACTTCAGTTTTGTATTGTTTGACAAAAGCGTTATTCTGATGAGCTGTTAACAGAATATTTTTTTATATTAGATTCTAATGTTGATTAATTAGAATGTGGAAAACATAATACGTAGCACTTTGTTTAGTTGGTGTTTTTTTTATGGACAAGAAAAAAATATTATTTTTTAAATTTATTAAGAAAAAAATTATTTTAATATTAAAAAGTATAAATATATGTGAAATAATGTTAATTTTAATGTTCATATTTGTGTTGGGTGTAAAATAAAATTAATTTTTACAATTAAAATTTGTATTGAGTTAAAAAAATATTTCAAACCAAATGAGATTTATATTAAACATAAAATTTATGCACCCATAAACATTATATGTAGCACAAGCAAAGAAAAAATAAAACTAACGTTATTTTCTAAAATTAGACATCAGTTAATGATCGACCAATTCATTGCATTGCTGTAATTTTCAACGTTTTTTTTATTTGAATATATATTTTTTATTTATTTCACCACTAAATCATATACAAGTGAATAGATATTCACATCACACGAACCCTTCGTAGCACCATTATAATATTGAAGATAAAAAAATTATGTTAATAGATATTTATATAACAAAATAATTATAAAAATATTATAAATTATACATTAATTAATACTTAAACTATAACATTAATAAGTGATTAAGCTTAAAAGAGATGAATATTGATGTTAGAAATAGATTAAATTGATCAAAATATCAATGTCGATGGCCCGGATTGAAGCAACATGACACCCCAACTATCGATTACTCGAATAACTAATAAACCTCTCAAGTCACCGACAATCGAGATGATGGGATAGAAATTATCTTACGCTAAGTTACAGCACAAGCACATCACCTATGATTGTATACAAGCAACTGTATCTCGTGTGATCTGCAGGCAAGGAGCTAACCGAGTTCGAGTACAATTTCTTACTTGATTTGTATAAATATTTGAATGCTGATTCCACATTGGTATTATAACTAAAGATTACACTTTGACTAAATAGTAATTTTGCTTTAGATGTATGATTGTTGAGCTAAATTTTCATGTTATGCAGTAAATATGAAACTGTATTTGTAGAACTACATTAGGATGCAAGTGACCATATAGATTTGAAGTGTAAGATAATTTCTATCCTGGCATCTTGATTGTCAGTAACTCGAAAGATTTAGTAGTCAACTAGATAATGTGACGCCTACCAAAATTTGACAATAATACGAAAAAAAAATGCTGCATGCTAATGCGAGGCACAGTGAAATCTTACATTGAAGTTAATAGGGTAATTTGCAAATATATTAGGTAAGCACAAACAAACATGAACACATCAACCATGTGTAATTCAGCACTCAATCTGAATGTATTACATCTGAAATGACTCCTACTCACAAGCTGGCTCCAGACATGAGACATTTCGAAAAGGCGGAAACCGACACTTCCTGATGAGGAGAATAAGGATAAAGATGTGCGAGGACCGGGCATGAAAACGATCAAGTAAATGAATGCAACGTTGACTAAATTTGGAACATAGAGCAAGAGGAGGAATCAATCGCCATTGATCTTGCAGAATAACGATGACTGACATCATTGTAATGGTAAGCCTTCTCGGAAAAAAGGGTTGTAACTCAACTATTTAAGAACAACTTGAGAAGTTTCTTTAAATAATTTTATAATTTGCAGGCCAACAAAGAAATCTTTGAATTTAATGAACAAACACTACAATAATTGACAACAATCCTAACGTTCACCCAATCAAGTCAGAACAGCAAGCTCAATTCCCAATGAGGATAAATCCTGTTTAAGGGAATCTGCATCCCTGAAGTGTATGCCTATCATGCCTGCATCCTTGGCTGCCTCCACATTTTTTTGCCTGAAAAATAAATAATACAAACATGAGGAAAGGAACGAATTCTAATAAAAGGTTGATCTATAGTACCAATTCGGCCTTAATCTTGTTTAATTGCTTCAATTAAGAAGCTAACTGAAGCTAGAAATGCTGGTTCTTTGTTTTATTTTCTCATGAAATAAAACATTTAAGGTGGTTCATCATATATTTTAAATTTTTTTCCTACTTTTGCATTATGATCCATAGAAACTCCATCAAAATGGAATAAAAAATTGCAATGTTCAGAAACTCACTTGAAAATTACTCCAACTTTGTTCTGCTTAAATCAATTTGATTTTCTTTTGATCCAAAAGTCAATTCTTTTCAAATGAAATTTATTTACTTTGATTCAATATATGAATAAGTACATATATTCAAATCATTACAGTGGATATATCAGACAATTTACATGCATGTATGTTACGGACATTGTATGTGAGAAATATATGTGAATAATAACACATTAAGTCACAATATAAAGCTGTAACTAAGCACGGATAACTCAAATTCCGACACAAAATTAATTAAACTTTAATCAAATTGAATCAAAGTCGACCCAAAATTTGAATCCAATTTGCTCGAACTCAACTCAGTGCCAGCCCTAGCTAGCAGATGATAAACCTGTCATCGATGAATATACAACTTGTTGGCTCAATTCCCAAGCGATGTAGAACTTCTGTATATGAATCTGGCGCCGGCTTTCTTTTTCCTGAGGAACTCGGATGGAAATCATAATCAGGAAAGAAACAAAACTAAACTAAATAACGATGACAGTTTTATGACTTTAATCCTAATAGCAAAGAAGTTTATCCAAAAATTGAACCATAATTTTCAGATCACAATGATATGCCAAGTACATGGCTACTGCAATCCAATGAAACCCACCTGTTGAAGAAAATAGCAAAAGAAAGAAATACCGTGGCTATAGAATAGTGTGAACACTGTTTTTAAGAACTTACTTTCCCCCATTAATTGTTGCTAAGTATGACATTCTCTTCTATCAAAAAAAAAAAAAAAAGTATGACATTCTCCACTAGGATAAAACAAAGCCACTAGAATCAATAATTTTGGAAATTTTACTCGTGAACTTGCATAGAACAATTAGAGATTGAGAAATTGCAGTGAGAAAAAAACAGAAACTAAAGAGTTTCCGTGAGGACAAACATGTGCAAAGAGTCATATTTTGGAAGTTTATTCCCCTTTATAGCCTTATAGGTTGTTAAAGCCTCTTTAACACAATCAATGGAGTAGAAGATGTGTCTATTGTGAATGATCGCATTTATTCATTTGTAACATTTCTGCCGAACATGCCAAATAATTTCTCAAATAATAACCAAGGCATTGTTTCAATTAAATGGAATGGACATGCCTATTTTGGAATAATTTCAACAAAAAAGCCCCAAATGCCAACTTCCAAACCAACTTCCAAACAAAAAAGCCTCATGAATGTAAACATTGAATTGGCTTCTCCTTTGTTCCTTTATTCCAACGATATGGAACTAAACAATTTCCTAGTCCAAGCTAGCTTCACAACTTCAACACTGCAATCTATCTTTAATAACCACCATCAACTCGTCTTTCTATTTGCTATTCCAGCAATGTCTACTGTGACAACAAATATGATGTAAGATCCCAATATCTAGAAAAGAGACTTCTATTTCGTGGAGGAGCTTACCAATTTTGCAAGAACAAAATGTCCAAGATAAGTATTTAGAAAGTTTTAGCTTCTCTTCAATCATCATGTACCTGTGCAGAAAACCTGGAAAAGTGATATTCTTTTGGCATGGCTATAAAGAAGCAGAAAAAGTAAACTAACCAAACTGGATAATTTGTGAAAGCATGTAACTCATAGTTGTTTTCTTTCAGCATGTGGAGCAGTTCCTCAATTCCATCGACAAAGGAGTACCCCATTCGCATGCAATCTTTGAGACCTGTAAGTTTTATTTTCCAAACAAATGAAGCAGCAATGATATGCTCAAAAATTCAATATTCAGTTTAAAACATAGACATGCCTTAAAACTTTTCAAGTTTGTTGAGTTTGCCAGTTTTATCTTCAATTAGTTTAAAAAAGACAACAATAGTTACAGATTATCTAAATCAACACGTTTTAGACCCAAAATACAAGGTAACTGGATTTGTGAAAATTAGTGACCAAGCAGAAAACATCCAATATGAAAAGTTCTTGCTGAAATGCATCTGACAGCAAAATATCATCAGTTCTGCTGCACAATGAAACATTTGCATGTAATACCAAACTGGATAGTGCATTGTAGCCATCATTAATGAGAATATCACTATTAGATCTGGAGCATTGTTACTGCTGCTTTGGATTAGTTGAATTCTGTATATTCTGTTTTTTAATGAAATTTTAGTCACCAATTGTCTTGGCTTTTACAAGAACGAAAATAACTAAGCAATGAAAGAAAGGCATCCCCTTTTGCTATATCAATCATTATACCAAAATCAAGTTATCTGAATTGAGATCCATGGCCTCTTAGTTGACCAAAGAAACATTATTCCTCCTCCAACAAGAGCATGTTATGTATCAGACACATTATAAATCCAGTTATTCATATTCAAACAACAGGGCAAGAGAATGAACTAAAAACTATTTTGGATTGTCCTTCATAAAATATTCCTCACCTTCCAAATCAAAAGGTCTGCCATCTTTGAAGAATATTTGGGCTAGTTCTGTCTGAAGTGGGAAGAAAAGAGACATTAGTAGCTATTTCCTTCATTGCTGACAATCTGAACCTACTAGGTTCAAAAACTAATGCCCCTCTACATAGTGAAAACCATCCAAGTAGAAAAATATTGTAGAACAGCAAAATATAACAGATCCAAATTACCATAGATAAAACACCCAAGAATTATCTTGATCATCCTTACTGTAGGACAAATAACAGTATTAGGCTAGTTTACGAACAAGCAGTAGAATAAATTCAATACCTCAACCTTTCTCACAGCATTCAGAAAACTATAATAGGGCAAAGCTCTACAAGAGTAATTTTATTCATTTTTCACCTGACTTACTGAATTCTGCATAAATGACAGTTAAAATTTTCATTGGCCAAATAGGCATTGCAAGTGAAGAATTAAATATCAAGAAAAAAATTATCATCAAATAGCCTCCACAATTATTTGGATCAACTTGATAATCACACTTTCGCTTTGAGTCATGCCTATTGCAACATGTTACATTTACATAAATTCTACCATAATATTGAAGTTAGCATTTGACCTTTATCTACAATTCTTTTTGTATGATTTTAACACTATTTTTATCCCCTCACCACAGTTCTTAGTACCTATTTAAATCTCATTTATAAAATCTGTAGGGTATTAAGCATTTCAAAAAACTTTCTTCATGTTATTTCAACGCTATTTCTATTTCCTCATCTGTAACCTATCTAATTCCCATTTCAGAAATTCATAGGGAAACTTGTTTTCACAATCTCAGGCTAAGTATTTTTTTCATTGTCAGAGCTATGTATTTTACAGAGGATTGAAGGGAAAAGGTATCAGATTAGTATATAAATATCAAAAATTTTTCTAACATCAGCAGAAGAAGCCGATTGAAGATAATTGCAGGATAAATGTTTCTACATAAGGTTAGGTCAGTTGAGATAATAGCCTGTTGCTCGAGGATGTGGTGTGACAAATAACGTGACTCACTTAAAATTTCAGAAAGAAAATAAAAATGGAATGGGGATGTGGGAAAAGAGTGACAAGAAGAGGAAGAGGAAACAAGAGCATTATGATGCGGGACGGAATAAGATGCCAATGATATTTTATATTCATATTCAGCAAAATCGATTAGCAAATTATTTTAATTAAGAGAAAAATATTTTCTAGATAAGTTATATGATAAATAAGATTTTGAATCCCATAAATTAAGATATTTTAAAATTAAAATTAAACTGAATCGTATGATAAATAAGAATTTATCAACTTAGATTAGGGCGTTAATTTAAATTCAATAAATCAGATCCGAGGTTCAGGAATTTAGGACAGACGTCTCACAATTAAATTCAACAGTAATTGACACACAAAGAAATATCGGGTCACACAATTAGAGCCAAATAAATAATCCAAGTCAAGCGAATAATTTGTGTTGAAATTAAATAATCAGCTTAGTTGTATTCGAGAAAGAATTTACCAGCGATTTGAATTGAAGAAGAGTCACTGACAATAATTAACTGATCTGATCGAGTACGGGCGACGCGCGGACAAAGCGCAAACGGCACGCGGGCACGAGAACAGGCGGGCGCGCGGGCGAGCGGGCNCGGCGCTATGAGTCTGGCGGAACTGCACGGCGCTGCGAGCGAAGCGAGCTTTGGAGGTAGGTGAGTGTGCAAAGATTTTTTTTCTTTTTTAAAAAATGGATAACTAGGTCAATTTGAGGATTATCACCAAAGGCTAACCCTATCATTTCTTTCACCGGAATATCGACCTCTTAACCCGAGTCTAGGCTCTGAGAAAACTCAAACATAATCAAATGCTATTCCCTTTACAATGCAAGGCGACCTCTTTATATAGAGAGATCCCATGTAGAAATTTGAAAATACAATATTAAATACAGGAAATAAAATAGCAAATAAATAAAAGCAAATATAGAACCAATTCTATTACAATAAAATAAAATCAGCTCCAAATGTGATGAGTCTTCAAATCTTCCAGATATGCTCTAAATCAAATCAAATCAAATCAAAATAAAACTAATATGGAAATCTTTATTAGCTCTAATTAATTTGAATTTGAATTTTGATTCAGCACATGACGTCATCCTAGCCATCCAATTTGATGCTGATCTGTGACCGCACCACATTAGCTTTAAACTGCTGTAGTTGATGTAGATAACCCGAACCCTGGAGTCAGGAGTCTTTCTTCATCAGCATCATTTCCAGCACCACTTAGATTACATGTGCGGACATAACATCTTGCCTACAAGGTTGTCTTCATATGGAACATACAAATAAAAATTTAATGCAAAGTATAAAAGCTGAAAAAAATTAAAAATCATGCACATTGATCTTAAACTCTCTTCTGATCTGCCTTTTTGATTGCTGGTGGTGTTGTTAACCATCCTTTTTTCTATTTTAACATGTTCACTCCTTGTTCATCAGACAACTTACAGTCTTTTTACTTGTAAAACATTAATGGAAATGTCAGAATTGATAAATGGTCTTATAAAACTAAATTTAATCAAGCAGCATCTTAATGATTAGCTATTTTGTGGAAAAACTCAAATGCATGTGTGCAGCCTAGAAATATCTTTTCCAATTTAAATAATTGGCTTGATTATTAGAATCTGCATTTAGCAAGAAAACCAAATGAATGTTGAATATCATATTATAAAGGTTCGCAGATTTTACCTCATTAATCAAACCATTCTCAAATTCAGCCCATGCGGTTGGGTGTTTCACTTCAAGCAGTTCTCTCATAGACATTCTGCAAGCAAACATAATCTTGTCTTGTTAACTATCAGTGTTAAAATACATCTAAAATATTGCAAGACTTGGATAAAGTCACCAATATACTAGATAACATTTATGGGAAAAAGCAAAAAACCGAATCTACTATTTCAAAGTAGAACTGACAATTAGATGCCAGAATAGGCACAATGTTTGAAGTTTGGCCTTTTTTATCATCTATTCAGCTCAAAAAAGTCCCAATATTTGACATAAATTCTAAGATATTTTAAAGTTTTAGTGATGATTGCTCCAAGTTAAGGGCATCTTACACATGGTTTACGTGAAGTTGATATTGTAGGTTACTTAAAACTTTCTAGTTTAGATGAGAAAGTAGAGACAATAAGCTCCGGAATACAATCTATCAATAATAAATGTCCAAAGAATGCACGTTTTGAATAAGTTTTCTATAATCTAATATGTTGTGACATGGGAAATTAATCTGAGGGGCATATACTTATCATCAAATCCCTCCATGGATTAAAAATTACAGTTTTTGCCACCTTATTCTTTCCCAGATATGATGCTCATGTCTTCCTAAAGCTAGTGCCTAATAATAGTAGCTATGGTATAGGCCTATTACGTTCCTTCTTCTCCAATTAAATATAATTACCACACCACTATCAAATACTGAATTTTACACATATAAGTAAAATTAAAATATAAGCATAAATATAAATATGATTTAAAATATAAACCTTATGAATATAACTATAAATATAAATATATACAAAAACAAAGACCAAGCCTTTATCCAGCTAGGCGAAGTTGGCTACATGAGTCGGCTTATATATTGTCACATTTTGCACATATATATATAATAATAATAATAAAATAACATTGTACATATCCAATTATGTCAAAAATATACATTGCTTATACAACATAAAAATTTCTATCAAGCAATCCTACTTTTGAGAGTACCTTTTAACAATAGTTATCAAACAAAAAAAATTATACAACACTTTCACATACAACTATACAACACAATGCTTTCTCGTATAACACAACAATGCTAAATAGAGCCTTAGATAACCTTATGCTAACAGAATAAACTAGAAAAACCCTAGGAGATGTTTGGTTTAATGTTATTTTAATATTATGTCATGTCATTTAAAAAAAATTATTTTGTTTGATGATATGGGTAAATAATCTTCTAAAAAATTATGCAGTTGTCACTCAAACAATGACATCAAGATATCACATCTAAATAATATGACATAATATCAAAATAATACCAAACAAAACACACCCCTTTAATTTTGTTTAAATACAATCAAAGAGATACTGTACAAAGAGGAAGAGGGAGACCAAAGAAGACATGGCAAGAAACTATAAGGAGTGATCTTAGTTACTTAAACTTAGATAAGAATTTGGTAACTGATAGAGCGCAATGGAAACAAAGGATTCATGTAGCCGACCCCACCTAGTGGGATTAAGGCTTGGTTGTTGTTGTTGTTGTTGTACAATCAAAGAGATACTAGCCCTCTCCAGTAGAAGCATATGTTCTAAATTCTAATCCTCTTGACTGTTGACTTTTATGGTTGATAATCAACTTAGGTTCAAATAGAAAAAAAATCAAATTTATTTTTGAGCTATTATACGAAAAGCCATTTAAATACTTGAAAATTCAGATAGCATAGCTACAACAATATAATTAACTTAGAATCCGAATTTAATATTTAAAAAATTTGACTTCTAATAAATAATTTTAACATTGAAATGCATGCTATCATAGCCGATAAGTTGAACTCCAATTTTGAAATAAAAGCCATTAAATTACAATAAAGAAAATAGATGTATAATTGCTTAGCTTCAGATCTTACAAAGATGAGCACCGGAAAACTATTTAGTTGCAATGAAGAAGTGGATATATAACCGCTCAGCTTTAGATTTCACGGACATAAGAAAATGCACAAAACATGCTAATCATCAAACTTAATGAGTGTCTTAAAATTTTTGTTCATTTAGATCAAATTTCTAATTGAGCTGTTATAAAGATTCAACAACGTGCGAGCCCCCAACTTAAAAATAAACCACATAATTACTATAACTTGACTCGAACTTGTTTTAAAGGAAAATAACAACAAATAAACACATGAATCCTTGAAGTAGGAAAATTGGCATTAACAAATACACAAAAATATGGATTTGTATTTCTTGGAATGCAAATCCAAATTATCCGATCTAATACTATCAAAAACATACACCTAAGATATTAAGCGCCATCAAAACCAACACCTACAAATTATGTACTACTCATTATATAGCATCTGTTTTTCCTTTTTCTACTGTTGGCTCTAGCTATAACCTCTCCAGTTTCAACAAGGCATTTGAAATTCTGTTGTTGTGGTAGTAATATAGACAAATATGAAATCCTTAAGAGTCAAAACATGCAACATAGTATTTTTGTAGTAGTGAGCTTCTTGTGCATGTTAGGGTGGTTATGTAAAATTGCCAAATGAACTCCTGTTAACTTTACAAGCTACCCAGAACTCAAAAAGTTTCGAGGGTGGTGAGGCAAGCTTTGTTAACCAACTGTGACCGTGCATCTCTTAAACTGTTTAGTGGCAACATTTAAGTAATGAGGACACCCCTCAACACCTGGGCCCCGTTTGTTTTTAAGTTTAGAATTAACCTGATTAAATTTTAACCTGGCATATCACATCACACATAAAATTTAATATTAAAAATTAACTTTATTTCACATCCTACACATATTACTAAAATAATAACTAACTTATATCATATCCCTCACATATCCCAATATAATAACTAACTTTATATCACATCCCTCACATATCTCAACATAATAACTAACTTTATTTCACAACTTTTAATAAAAAATATTTTTATTCAAATTTAATTTTAACCTTCTTAAATTTAATCTTACAAACAAACAGACCCCTGATGTTACAACTAAACCCAAGTGAAACCGGATCAAAGTTGATCAACAAAGATATCCAAAAAAGTTTTTCAGTTCTAAGAAACCTATAAAGTTGACACAAAGGTTCATTTGGTAGTTTGACATCCACTCCAACATGCATCGAAAAGCCACTATCTCAAAAATTGTAAGCTGCATGTCTAGATAAAACTATCCTTAGAGATTTCATATTTGTCTTCATTATGGACAAAATTTTTAAAACATGCTCAATTAAGTTCATCAATAGGCAATTAGCATGTTTCTTACTCATCTCCATGAGATATAAAACATGATCATACATCCACTATCTTCATTGTAGCTTAATGACTTTTACTTCAAAAATTGGAGCTCTATTTAAAATAATTTATATCAGTCACAGTCAGATGTATGTCATTGCTAAAACTATTCATAGGAGGTCAAATTTTTGATATAAAATTACAGTTCCTAAGTAAGTTATATTATCGAAGATATACTATCTAAATTTTTAGGTATTTGAATTACATTTTGAACAATTATATGAAAATAACCTTGATTTCATTCTATTAGAACAAGCTAGGGTGATCATCAATCACAACAATAGGAGATCAAGAGGATCAGAGTTGATAACCTACAAAGTGAAGAGGCTTCTACTATTGCCTTGACACCAATGAATTGAAAGTTATTTTAAATTTAAATTATGACATGTATTTTATAGTTTCTTTTCGATCTTGCCTAGTTTAATTGATAAGCACCTAGAATTTTTCATTGTTAGCATTTGATTATAGATTTGCTTTAATAGAAAACAACATCATTGGCTATTATCTCCCTGATTGCATTTAAAAGGATAAAAAAATTTCCTTATTTAGCATAGTTTGATCTAAATTAACAATAGAATAAAGTGGTTCATTATATTTATGTAAAATTTCAAAGCGGTAATGATGAGCATATGCTTTATTTGAGTAGATCTTTTTTCTTTTATCTATCTGTTGTAGTGTCATGTTATCTAACTCAAATTCATACATGAAAATTTCGGTTATATTTGTTTACTTCTTTTTTAACAGCTGAGTCTCAAGTATATGCATTATTGGTCAGATTTGGCAAAACCTTAAAATTGAAAACTTTATATATTAAACAATTTGGTGTTGATGAGTTGATTCTACTCTTTTTGTCGTTAGGCTATAGACCAAAGATATTCTAGTTATTCTTTTCCATTCTTTTACATCCTATCTATTAATTAGTCTCTTCAATCTATGTTGAATTTTGCTTAGGCGATCCCAAGACTGAAGAAAGAAGGTTTGCTGTAGGTTGACAACCACTATTACAATTTCCTTTTAAGTTTTGCACAGGCAAGCTTAACTTTGATTATTTTCATGATTAAGCATGAGTAATAAAAGATTTATCCTGTGAGGGATCTTGAACTGCTTGAGTTCTTGTTGTTAGGGGCTAAACATAAATAAGTGCAGTGTAACAGTTAAGAAAAAACAGCTAGGCAAAAATATTTAACTGGGTATTTAGGTTGCTTCAAAGAGAGTTCCCATCTAGCTTCTCGAATTGCAATTAATTAGAGAAGTAGAAGGATAGCTACTAGTATCAAGCACAAAATTTAGAAAGACATGGATATCATAGCTAGGTAAGAATAAGGTGACGAGAAATTTGATGTTTTTATCTAGGGACGAAATCGAGGATCAATACATGCCCCACAAACATCACATCAATTTCACATGTCACAACAAATTACATTACAAAAGTTATCCCAAAAAGTAAATTTTGAGGATTGACAAAACAGATCATGTAAACCATAAAGTTTTAAGCAGTCTACAAAATCAAACTCATTTTAAGCATGCATAAGAAGTCATAAACTTTGAGCAATCATCACTAAGGGCTTGCTTGATAGCAAATTCAGCATCAGAATAAGTAAATTAAGTCACATTTAAAACTAGAAAAGGATTTAAATAAGTGAAATGGCTTCGCTTGAATCCATGCCATAGAAGCCGGTTTGATAACAGATTTGGCTTCATAATAAATAGAATCAGATTCAGCTTTTGAAGTGACTTTAGATAAGTGAAGCAGCATTGCTTGAAACTATGCAATAAATAGTTTCAGCTTCATAGCTTTAAACATGGGCTGAAGCCATTTTTTTTATTCAGGCTTTATTTGATCAAAAAATATGTTAAATGGATTCACTTAAGTGAATTAGTTTCAAAAAGGCTGAAGTCACTTCATTCTATCTACCAAACATTCAACTTCATAACTTTAAAATGGCTTAAAGCCTTCTTTTGGATTCAGCTTTAATCGATTAAAAAAAAATGTTTGGCCAATTCACTACACTCAAGTAAATCTAATTGCAAAGGATTGAAGCTGCTTCATTCTGCTTACCAAGCTAACTTGGGGTAAGTTAACCTTATAAGTGATTTATCCCAGCTAGGGCAAGAGGAATTATGTTTGGCTGCTAACATAGGTTATCCAAAATTTTTGTATAGCTCATAGTTTATCTCATCTGAGATAACCCAATTTATTCCAAGCTAAACCCGAGGTCTAGGCGGGGTTAAGTAATAGCAAGGTTACCAAGGTTAGTAGGGGTAGTGCAGATAACATGGAGTTTATTACCCTGGGTTAACAGATCTCTCCATAAATTCTGTTTGGCTGGGTTAGTCGGGTTAAATAAGTTAACCCCACTAACCCATGCTTGCCAAACAGTCCCTAAAAATTTGAAATAATTCAGAATTTATGGGCTCCAATTTTATGCCAGCAGGCAAAACAATGAAAAAAAGAAATATACCTAATGGAAATCAAATCTGAATTTTCGTCTGTCTTTCCTATTGTACAGTCAAATTTGATCGCTGCTTATTTGTTTTATTTGATTGAAATGGAAAAGTGTTTTCTAAAGCATTGGATGAGGACCAAAATAGCTACAGCACAGCACATCACATCACACTACATGAGGGATGAGTATCACAATTTCTCAGGAAGTAAAACCTTCCTGCGTTGCAATTCCTGGTTGTTCCAGAACAAATTAGTTTGCAGCTTAAACTTTTCCTCTTATTCATAATGGTTACAAATTTTCCTCTGCAAATAACACCTAAAGATCAAGGACCAAAAGTAATTTAATAAAAAACTAAAAATCTTTAAAATGTAACAATAGATACAGGCTAGACAACTATGTACAGCATATAATATAAGTCTCAAGTCAACACCTCCAAAGGACCCGAATATACTAGAGTATTTAATTAACTAGATTCTTGCATCCAGTAAGCAATCCGCAAAATAAATACCCAGCTCCTGACTGCTTTAGGAGCTACTAAGCTTTTATTTGCTTGAATGTGCCCTCTCAATCTCCTACATAAAATAAATGAAAAATATGATCTTTATCTACTGAATATCTAGTGAGTTTTCCTTACTCCACACACTTCGTTAATCTTACTAACCGTCCAGCATCGCAGGAAGCCACCACCCCAGCGATTCAACGAAACAAAAACCAGATCAAGAATGCAATCGCAACGTGAAAATACCGAAGTTGCCTATTCAAATAAAGAATTCTATAAATCCACAGAAACTAGAGGGAAAATGAGCGAAGAAATTAGGGAAATAATGACGGAGAACAGCAGCAGCAACTCTTCGCAGTACTTGAAGAAGGCGGGGATGTCGTGGTAGAAGGGGTCACGGACTATAGTATCCATTACGTCGAAGAGAAGCACCGGAAGCTTCCGGCTCCTCAACGTCGAGCAGCCGCCGACTCCGGCCATCGCCGGCGGCCCCGACGCGGCAGGGTTGGGCCTGTAATGAGGGAAAACGGCAGCACCGGGCCGGAAAATCGCAGCCATTCAACTTCTCGTGTAGGCGATCGAATGGCTCAAGGCCTCAGTACTTTAGCCCGAGGGATTTGCAGTGTTGGATGTTGACTCAAATTAGTTTCATTTAAAATATATTTAAATAATTTATTTAAAAATATTTTCATAAAAATGACGTCACATCAAATAATATCCAATCATACAAATTCTTAATCAGATCTTAAAAATGTTAATTAGCAATTAAAAATTAAATACAAAACCATATGAAATTCCCAACCAAAATAAGGATGACATGTTCATAAATTTATTTTAATATATATATATATATGTATATAATATTATAAAATTATAATAAGGTCAATACTCAAATATTATTCGACAAAAAAACGGTTCAAATAAATCTAAAAATAGGATAAAAGAAAGATTAAAGAATAATAAAGAACGCCAATTCAAAGATAAAAAAAATCACGATATTAATAACAAATATTTTTTTAAAAATTTCACTGAATTATGAAAGATTACATTGTGGTCTCAATTGATTTCTCGGATCAAATACAAATAATGAGTTGTGATTCCATCTTTGTCTTATCATTGTCTCTCTCGGTATGTCATCTATTTATCTCATGTTTTTCTTAACTTTTGTAGCTCCCAATATAATGCATGGGGCGGTGGTAGAATATTTTTTTGGGACTTATACATGATAGATTACACGGGATTTGAGGCACCAATAATGAATTTTATGAGATTTGTGGTATCGTGAAACAATGAATTTTGACTAATTTTAATTATTTTGTTAGAGGGTTCTTTGACAAAAGCTCATAGTATTACTTTTTCTTTGTTAATTATAGATATATTTCCTCCTAAATGCACCGATTGTATAGCCTAAAATGCATATTTAAATTTCGATGTAATAAATACAAATCTTTATAATAGATGATATATGATGAAGATTGAAGTTTTGTGAAGACTAGAAGAAGAATTTTACAAAATATTCGGATAAAAGGCAAATAAAAAAGTATAAAAAATTTAAGTAAAGATGTTAATAAAATAAAAAAACCAAAAGTAAGTACAATAAAATAATTTTTTTCTTGATTTCAGTAAATAGTAATTTAGACTGAACTTCTTTAAATTACCAATGCTCTAATCTCTTGATTCTCCAAAGAGAGTGAGGATAAAGGCAATTATTTTTAAAAAATAATTTTTATTTAATATTATAAAAATTTAAATATAAAAATATAATTTTATATCACATTTTATATAATTTTTAATATTATTTTAACTAATTTTAAATTCTATGTAGTTTTGAATTTAAGTGTATTTTATTTTACATTATATATTATTTTCAACAAAAATGTTCATATCAAGATTTTTTTTCATGAATAAAAGGGCCTAATAAATGTGAGAATTTGTAAAATCTAGGAATAGAGGGTTAAAAGAGTAATTGCAATAAAATTACAGATTTTTATTGAAATTTCACTTCTCATATAATATTTCACTTTTCATTATAAATGGTATATCCTAAATTTAATATTTACAAATAATAAATTTAATATTTATAAATGTATCATTTTATTTTTATAGGCATCATCATTACTTTAAATTTTGTTGGAAGAACTTTTATAAATATTAAAATTAAAAATATTATTTGTAAATATTTAATTTAAAGAATGCAGATTATGAAAAGAATTTTCTTTAGTATAAAAGATGTAAATTTCCATTTTATTTTTTGATAGAAATTAATTGTCCAACGATTGCGGACTGATTGAGATCGGTGAGGATTCGGGGGCATATGCGCTTCTGCGTCGCTTCTCCGGCCTCTCTTGGTGGTCGCGTGGTGGAGAGATCGGTTCCGTTTGGGGATGGAATCCATCTATAGGCGGGTGGAAGCGTGGGTCAAGGATCGGACGGCGAGAATGGCCGTCTCGTGGCCGCCGCAGGCGCCGCCAGGATGGCGTTGGCCGCCTTGGAAAGACCGGCAGGACAGGCGGGAGCAGGAGCGGCGGCTGCGGGAGGAGTACGAGAGGCAGCGGAGGCAGCTTCGTGATCTCTGCCGCGCCGCCAAGGCTGACTCCGTCGCCGACCTCCAGGAGATATTTTGTTCCATGGTCCTCGCTGAGTGCGTCTACAAGGTCCGTTTCGTCTTTCTTGTTTTCTGGATCGGAAGCAAATTAGGGCATGGTTTGGGCAAGGGTTCTTTCCTGGGTCCCGTGCGTCTATTATTTTGAAGAGAAATGGTTTTTATTTGTGCGTTTGTGCTAAATCTGATGTAGTAACGATTTTAATGATTATAGCTTGTAGCTGAGATTGTTTTAGTTGAATATATAGCACTAAGCATTTCAAAGCAGGAAGTTAAATTCTATGATATGTTAGCAAGTGCCTTTCAAGAATTACAATGTACAAGTTGATAGCTTTATGGGTGTTTGATTGGGTTCAAAGAGAGCGCATTTTGTTTTTGATCATGTTCTTTAAATCGCCTATGCCAAGTAAATGCACGCGAATCATCTGCATTTACTTTGCAGATTTTTGATTTACAAAGAGAAAACCTTTTCTGCTCCTTGGTTCAATTGCTAAAATAGACCTGGAGTATTGGTGGTTCTTGGATCTAGGGCTTTTATCTTTGTCCTATTTGTTATCTTCCCTTTCCGATTGTTTCTTTAGTTTTATGAAGTGTGGTGCCTTCTTTCTTCTGATTATGTTTCAATTAATTCATCATTAGTAATTTGTTACTAATGTCTATGCAATCCTTCTTCCCGATTAAATGTCTTCTTTCCTATTTTAACACTACTGCCTAAATTTTTATCTTACTCCTTCAGTAGTATTTAGGTTGAGTTTGTATAAAAGGTTGTGAGCATGCTATTTATAACGTAGATTCCCTGTTAGCATAGATTATCTGTTGCAGTGCTAGCAGTTCTTATATGTTTCCCCAGTGTGTTTGTGCAAAACTACTGGATTTAGTCTTTGTTTGTATGTCTTAACTTCTTATCATTTAGTAGCGGCCAGCAGCAGACATGATTCGAGCTATCAACAAGTTCAAGGGTGATTTTGGTGGACAGCTAGTTTCTCTTGAGCATGTGCAACCTTCTTTAGATCATGTTCTCCATAGGTGATATTACGTTCTACTCTCTAATTTGTTATTTTGTTGGAAAATGATGTGTCCTTTCACTTAACAAATTCCACATGCACTGTCAACCTTATATTTGTTCTACCAAATATGTTTTCACTTTTCAGTTTAGGTTTGAGGATATTGCCTTGCATGTATATATTTTATGTACTCATGTATGTGTGATTAGGTAATGTTGCTAAATTTCTAAAACAAAACTTTTCTCTGTTTAATTGTAAGCTTACATTAGGATTAGAAAGATGATCATAAATAATAAAAAGCTATTGTTCTTTCTCTTGATTTTCTTGAATTTGCCACTCTATCACTCAGAGTTTATCTCTGTGTAATCAGCAGAAATTTATTGGGATTGTTACATGTTTAAAACCATAGGTGTATTTGTGTTTCCTCAGAAGACAAATGATTTGCCACATATGTGTTGAGTTTGCATATTGAATTAGTTGACAAGAACATTGAAGCCCATATTAGGTTTTCAACAAAGCAATGACCTGTTACGAATTCCTACAAATGAGTGTGTTGTCTTTAACAGTACATTTCTATCGCCGTATTGGCAATGTAACAACTATCTTAAATTTTAAAATGATATCATCATTTTTTTATAATTTTAGGTCCCTAGGTTTTGACCATAATTAGAAACTAGTTCATGAAAGGAGGACATTTCAGTCTCCCTATTCTCTCCCCTCACCGCATTCTCTAAAGAGAGATTGACTTTTAGTCACAAGAGTGTTTTTGTACCTTAAAGGTTAGCAGAATCATAACAACAAAAGCATATCCATCAGTGGACATGGCCTCTAACCTTAAAGCATGAAGGTAGTCATTCATTGTGAAGTAATAGCTAGTCTATTAGCACATATGCCGAGCCTCCGCACCTTCTTCCACCGGCTGCACTTCGTCGTCCGCCACAATGACGGTACTCTCCACCGAGGGGGGTCACTGAAACGCCGCCTTGGAGGGATCTTGACGTCCCACGCACGGCCCCCCGCGAACTCCCGGCGTCAACACCGCCTCCCCCCGAGTTGGAGAGACGTATTCGCGGCCTCTTCGGGGCCACCTCACGAGCGGGTGGCCGCCTTGCGCTCGCTTGGCCCGACTGAGCTGGACCCCCAGCCTCAGGAGGCTCGTCCCTCTCCTTCTTCAGCCCCTCAATTTTGACCACCGTCGACTCCAGGTCGCCTTCACAGCGAGCGCATTTCGACTCCAGCTCCGCGATCGCTTTCTCCGCCTCTGACGGCTCCAGCCTGCGAAGAAGGGTAAGCACCTCTTCCACCTTCTGTTCGAGCACCGCTGCTTGACCCCTGCTGGCTACCCGCTTTTCGACCTGGTCAAGGTGCGAACATATGCTACGTGCGAAGAACTGCGCGCTCGAACTGCCGGAGCCGGGTCCCTTCTGACCAACCCCTGACGAGATCTCCAGACCAACTGAGGGACCCGAAGGAGACGAGACAGGGGTCAGAGTGCCGCGGTCCTGCGACGGCCCATCAGGGACCTCCGTGGTCAGGGGAGCGGAAGGCCGAGCCTCCGCACCTTCTTCCACCGGCTGCACTTCGTACTGGGAACGCCGCCTTGGAGGGATCTTGACGTCCCACACACGCCCCCCTGCGAACTCCCGGCGTCGACAGCGACTCCCCCCGAGTTGGAGAGACGTATTCGCGGCCTCTTCGGGGCCTTCTCACGAGCGGGAGGCCACCTTGCGCTCGCTTGGCCCGACTGAGTGGGACCCCCAGCCTCAGGAGACTCGTCCCGCACGAACCCAGCGACACCCGAGAACATGGCCATCGTCACACTGGCTCTCCCTCTGAGAACAAAAATAGATGAGGGAAAAATTAACTGGACAAGGAGCATGAGAAATCAACAAGCAGAGAGAAAAGAGATGCATGGTGGACCCTTGAGCCTCGTATTGACAAATCAAGTCATCGACAAGACATTTGAATTTTGCTCAATTTAACAAACTCAAAGAAAACAACAAAAGAGTAAATAATGAAAGCCACAAGAAAAATAATTCTCACAAACCAAAGTAGGAGGACACAAGATTTTCTTGGGCCTTAGAAATAAAGTCCAACCTAAAGTGAACAAAGTGAACACCACATCTAACTTAACTGCTGAAAGTGCAAGCCTTTGCAAATGAGACTTGTTATCCACCTACAAATATGGTTCATGTTTAGATGACCTTTTATCCCCCCCCCCTCTCTCTCTCTCTCACTCACTCTCATTTTCTTGTCACAACTTCACAACACAATCCAAAAAGTTTTCTTCTAGGTTGGAATGGTTGAAGAAAGAGAAACAATAAAAAATGGCAGGTACGGATCAAATACGAATGTGTCTGGTCAAATTTGGGTTGAACAGAATCCAGTTCATGAACCCATTTTACACCCTTAACTGCCATAGCTCTATATCACTTATGTGAGCACATTTCTGGAAGTTGTGTGCTTATTTGTTGTAGTTCCATGTTAGTATACTATTATGTTATGAGTGTCTTGGTTACCTTGCACCATGCACCTTATAATTTGCTAGATTTTCCTCTTGTCAACTGTATTGACAACATTTATATGTTCTGCAAGGTATCTACTGGCTGAGGCAGGTGATACTTTGTTTGCTTCATTTATTGGGACAAAACAGTACAAGTAAGGATAGTATGGAGACTGAACTTGGATTATTTTGTCTACAAATCTATATGTTGACAAGACTACAGGCTATATTCACTTTGATTTCCTATTGCAGGGATGTTATCACTGATGTAAATATCCTCCAAGGGGCGATATTCCATGAAGATGATGAAGATTTTGAAGCTATGGATGTCATAGAAAGTCACATAGTTGATAGCCAAAATAATATTGATGAATCTCTTGGAAATCCTACTAAAGCGACCAAAAAGATGTCAAAAATTGCAAAGCCTGCTGCACACCGTGTTAGTCCGCTGTCTTATATTTTATTCTTTTTCGATGTCTGAATTCTAAATATGTTTAATTTAGTTGATGAATTATCAATATTTTACTTTAGGAAAAAATTACATCCATGATGCTTTTTAGTTGTCATTTTCTAGGGATTCTTGGCTCGTGCAAAAGGAATACCTGCTTTGGAGATTTACAGGCTTGCACAAAAAAAGAATAGAAATCTGGTTCTTTGTGGGCATTCTCTTGGTGGTGCTGTAAGAACGTACAAGCTTCTGGTGATTCCACCTTATAATTTATTTTTGCATTTGATTACTTCTTGAATTTATTATTTGTATTGGTAGGTAGCTGCATTGGCCACACTTTCAATTTTGAGAATTCTTTCATCATCATCCACTTGTAAAGAACATGCAAAAATTCAAGTGAAGTGCATTACCTTCTCCCAGCCCGCTGTTGGGAATGCTGCACTGAAAGAGTAGGTCTATTGCTTCAAGTATATACATGTTATTTTTAGAATATTGCTATTGATGTTGGTTTTTGTGTCAGAATATATAAGTTTTTATTGTTTCCATAAATTGGTGTCTTGATTTTATCTTTCAAATTTTCGATTTACCACTAACTGAGCTTCTTGCTTTTTTAGTTATGTTCATCAGAAGGGATGGCAGAATTATTTTAAATCCTACTGTATTCCTGAAGATCTGGTACCACGCATCTTGTCCCCAGCCTATTTCCATCACTATAATTCACAAACTGCTCAAAAAACATATGATTCAGCAGTTGATGATAGATTGATTGTGAAATCAGACGATAACACCAAGAAGTTACAAATAATAAAACCTAAGGATACAACTGAAGAGCAACTTGTACTAGGACTTGGGCCAGTTCAGACATCATTCTGGAGACTATCTAAACTTGTTCGATTAGAAGGCATGCTGAGGCATTTAAATGCTCTCAAAAGTGTAGGAAATGAATTTCGACGGTCATCCTTAACTGATCTGAGCCCAACTTCAACAATTGATGAAACTGAAGCAGAACCACAGTCCCTTGAAATACAAGAGGGTTGTGATGGTATCTCTCTTAAACCTATGTCTGATATAAAGGGAGTTCCTCTTGAAGGAAATAGTAAATTGCATGGCGGAACTGTGGATTCAAGCAGATGGCGCAAGGTTCCTTATTTACCTTCATATGTGCCATTTGGTCAGGTTGACTATTTTCTCCTGTTTTTGATAGTTTTCTGTTTAACTTGATCCATATTCCTATATAATCTTGTTGGCTATTTGTTATATCAGCATATAGTCTAAACATGTTGTCTACCATGTGTTTATATTGGAATTAAATTTTGAGTTTTTATTTCTTCCACCAATTCATGCAGTTCTGTTTATTTGTTGGTACCATATATATATTTATGAATGTATGTATGTATAATATATTAATGAACTCATGAATATCACAATTTTCCTCATCCCATTTGGGAATTATAGTGGTGTAGCTTTGATAGCAGGATCCTCTGTACTCAAGCACACTCCCTGCCACTATAGAAACAATTAGAATTCTATATGTTGCTTTAAAATATTATCTTTTCATTTGAAAGAGAAATGAATAAAAATTTTGTCACAAACTAATAATTCTACTATATACAATCAAAATAACATAAACTAATAATTCCTATTTTATTCAGCAAAAAGTGATCCTTTTCTTCTGGTCAAGATAGACGTGATAAGATACTTTTTTGGGTACCATGTCTTCAAATATTCTAGATTATATTTTGAAGAAGTTGGCTTAAGTGTGTGAATGCTATATGCTTTCACCATTCATCAGTTTCTCAAAGAATTCTCATCTTATATTTTTCAGCTATACCTCTTGAGGGACTCATTAGTAGAGCTGCTTTCAGATTCTGAGTACTCTAAACTAACATCGGTAATAGTTCTGTTGCTTCACACTGGGTGATGGCTTGATTTAACTGAATTGTTTCTTTTTTCACATTTTAATCATTAAAATTCATTTATTCCTTTAAAATGACAAGTGACTTCAGTTGTTTTGAATGCTCATGCTCAAATTTCCAAGTGCTTGTTCATATACTGTCTACTCAGTTGATGTGCATTGTCTTGGCAAAGGCATCTGCAGATGAGTTCTGTTATTGCTGAATTGAAGGAGCGCTTTCAATCTCATTCAATGAAGTCATACAGGTCTCGCTTTCAGAAGTAAGTATATTCTCCTTCAAATTTATATTGCATGCCTAGCATGTCTTCAGGTGTGATGATTGTTTAGAGCATCTACTACTAAAAACTTGTTAAGCCTCTTTGAACACTAATTGGGTCTGGAACCTCTGATTAAGACAAATCATATGTATCTCAGACACTGCTTCTGTCGTGCTTGGTAGGTGGTGATGGTTTAGAGTAAAAATTCGAATTAATTTGTTCCTTTTATATGAATTTGATTTTCTTTAAGATAATATTTTCATATCTTCTTGCTGACTGTAACTGTTGGTAAGCCCTGGTGGATTCCTATTTTTAGGCCTGTGTTTCAGTCATTAACTTTGTAAAAATATAAATATATATAGTTGGAGTAAAATATTTTTATTATTCTTTGGCAGAATATATGAGCGGTTCATGTGCGTAAATGCTGCTTCATTTCTTGGAATGGATCAGTTGCCAATGTCTCCTCATCTAAAGCAGTTGCTTGGCCTGAGAGCTGTTGGTTCTGTCGAACTTGGTCATATAGTTGATTCTCCTGTCATAAGAACAGCAACATCCATCCTTCCCCTGGGTTGGAGTGGTATACCGGGCAATAAGAATGGTGAACCACTTAAAGTTGATGTCATTGGTCATGGTCTGCACTTGTGTACTCTTGTTCAAGCTCGAGTCAATGGAAACTGGTACAAAATATATACCTCTATACATTTTTACCTGCTCTCTCTATGCATACATCTTAAATAACTCACAAGCTTACATATATGTATATATGCATACATATATGTATATATGCATACATATATGCATATGTATATATGAATGTGCATATTTACATATATAAGATGTATGTATGTACGTATGTATGTGTATAATCTCATTGGTAATTGTAGGCATCTGGTATTCTAGTTCAACTTAGGCCAATCTATGTTGGTAAAATACATTGCTATTTTCACTTTTTTCCATGCACTCTTTCTATGCATAAATCTTTGTATGTGCATCTTGACATGTGGGTGTATTTTAATATCTATATATATAATGACTCAATTCGATGAGGGCGTGGAGTGATCATCGGAGCCTAGGGTTTGGACAATTTGTAGGCTCCTAACAAGTTTCTTGGGTGAAAAGGGAGTGAGTCATTAGTATTTCATCGGAAAGGGAGGTAAGGTTATTGGTCTATTTTTTGTAAGGTTTTATGCTAACATGTCGAGTGCTTTTTGAGTGACAACTATGGATAACGCCTTGACAATGTTGGCTTGAGTCATGACAATAGGTATGATAGCACACTTCCCAAAGTATGATGTAGTTTGAGAGCAAATTAGGCAGAAGTTGGTGGACTTATAACCACTCGATCCGATGAGAAAGAGAAGTGATTGTGGGAGCCTCTGCCTTTGGCCATGTACTCCTTTTGGCAAGCTTTTAGGATGGAAGAGAGTAGGAGTCGTTAATCCCACTTTAGAACGGGAGGGAAAGTTATTGGGCTAATATGTAAGGTCCTGTGCTAAAATGTCAAGGTGCCTCTTGAAAGATGAAATCTCGAGACTTAGTTTGGGCATAACTAAAACAGGCAATACTTCAATAGTGTTGGGTTGGCTTATAACAACATTTATGTATGTATGTATTGAATTTTTTGTATTGACGGAATGTTATTTAGTAGCCCTGTTCTGTTGAGGGCCTGAGGTGCCATTGAAATTTCGTATATGATATTGTATCTGAAGAGCTAGATGACTGTGGTGGTAGCCATGCAAACATATGCTTGAAATTCTTCAGTCCCTTAAGGAATGTGTTGTCCTTGAATGATTACAGAAGTAAATTTGATATAGTTGTATTGTGAGATTTAAAACCTACCTAAAGGAGGATCCTACATAACTTAAAATAGCGACCTTTTATTGTGTTGTCTTACAATTAGGAATGGCAACAGGATGGGTATAGGTTGCGTTATGCAAAATCCAAATTCACGCCGCAATCTTTTAACAATTAATCATACCTACTCTGTACCCGATCCGCCCCGCCCTGCTTCTCACATAACCTGTACCCGATCCGCCCTGCTTCTTTTCTATCATCCCATACCCTTTCCATTTCCCCACCTCACTCTGCCCCGCCGCATCTCACCCCATATCTATAATGATTTATTTTAAACTAAAATAAGAATATAATACCTATTTTAATTATTTTATCCTTAAAATTATATAATTTTATTTAATTAATTACAGGTCACGAGTCGCAGCAGGTGTAATTGTGCTATATCCGAAATGGCTCCATCCTAAAATAGGTTAGGGTGGGTTTTAGTTTCAACTTTGTGACATATACTCATCCCATTAGGGGTGGGTTAAACGAGTTTGTGTAAAAATTGTCATCCCTATGGATAGTATTCATCTCGAAGAGAAAGAAAAAGGTCTCAAACCTTGTACTTGGATTTTATCTTAGTAAGATGCTCGAGATGGATTTCATATATATCCAACTTTATTATATGTTTCAGTTACTTGAGGTAGATTAAGTATATGCTCATCCTATATCTTTTTGTGAAAGTATGATGCTTAATCAACCTTGTATGATACTATAGATTTGTTTTGTTATATAAGTAGTAGCAATGATTATTTGTTCGTAATTGTCTCTTAATTTATTAGTAGTGAGATGAATTTAAGTTTCATGACCAAATTAGTTAAATGTGGGGCGAGTATAATTACGTATTCAAAAAGGTGAAACTATTTAATAGGCATAGCCTACTATGAGCTCTACCATGTGTTGGGCTATTCTACTCATATAATACGTATATAAGTATAGCTACATATGATTAAAATATATATACAGATTCCCTCTCTCTGTCTCTCGCTCGTGTGAAAAGTCATGGCAATATGGCAGCCTGATTTCACTGGAGAACATGAAGAGTTGTGGCAATGTGGTAACCCGATCTCACTAAAGAATGCATCCCAAGATTATAAATTGAAGAGATTTCAAGCTCCTTGATGTTGTTTTGAGGGATTATTGGTGAAACATAACGAGGTTTGCTAATGTTGTTGAGATGCCTTTTGAGGGTAAAACCATGACAAGCATATTTACGTATACATAAGATGTAACTTTTTTCTTTTGCCCATTAGATTTTTGTTTTGCTTCTTGATAATCAAGAATTCCTATAAATCAAATATATGAAGAACTGGCTGGGCTCAAATCTAAAGAACTGAATGGTGTCAGATAATTATATTAGATGAGCAGTTTGATATCAAATCCGTTATGGTCAAAAGGACAGTTCTGAAGTTGTACCCTGAATGTTACATCCTAAAGCTTGAGTTTGACAATGCATCTCATCATGGCAAGTGCAGATGAGCATGCCATAACTTGACTTTCCTTTTTATAGTCCTTTTGTGTTGATAATGTGTCTGCATTCATGTGAATCCACAATGTCTATTAACCTGCTTGGTTCTAGAATATAATAGCAATTGAACTAATAATTGTTCTTAAAACGTTGGGCTAAGGTTTGAGCTGAAATTGAATCGTGTGGTTGCCAGTTAACATTTAGTGTCCTAATTCTGAAAGCTCTTGTGGGAATTCAGACTTTAATTTGCATTAAAGATAGGATAGGAGATTTTAATCCCTGATAAACAGGGCTTGAAACTCAGTACTCTGGTTGTAAGTTTCTAATGTTGTTTCCACCTTTTTATCAGGTGTTCTACTGTGGTTGAGTCATTACCTGCAGTGCCTTCATACTCATCAAACCTTTCTATACAACCTGATCTACAGAAGATGCGGATTGTGATTGGTGCTCCTTTAAAGAAGCCACCAAAGTATCATGTTGAAGAATCTTTATCTCCACTGTTTTCTTATCCAGTTGCAGATTGCGTCAATACTAGCCCAGAAAACAGCTTTGAATCTTCTTGTGAACAAAGTTCAATCTGTGAAGCTGTAGGTGATTTTGTTGTGTATTGCACCACTGATTTTACTACTGTCTCAAAGAAGGTACATGTCAGAGTTCGGCGTGTGCGATTGCTTGGTTTTGAGGTATTTCATTCCTTGTTTTGAAATCCACTGCTGCACCTGTCGGAGTTTACCATTCTGATTTGTGGTTGACTTGATACTCTCAGGGCGCAGGGAAGACATCTCTATTCAAAGCAGTTGTGAATCATAGCAGAAATAGAAAAGATATGAGCTTTGAGAGTGTTCATGCGGAAGTTGATGTTAAAGAAAAAATCATTGATGGATTATGCTATCTTGATTCAGAGGGAGTGAACTTGCAGGTTTGTCCTATAATATTTTATGGTTTTACCTTTTGACTTCGAACGTATATACTGCTCATTTATACTTATTGCACTTTTAGTTTGAAACTTTATTCAACTTAGGGGCTGTGTAATTCAACTTATTTCTAAGATCCCTACCACATGTCCCTAATATTATACTACTATGTAGCTCAAAAGTTACTTTTGGATTTAATCCACTAGATTGTTCAGTGGATTAACCCATTTATTCTACTGGATAATCCAATAGATTAACCCATTTTGAGATAGTTTTTGTCAGATTTTGGGGCCTCATAATATTTGTCTATTTCAAATTTCACCAAATTGTGCTATTATCAGGCACTTTTTCTTATTTGATTAGATCTTTATAATGAGCTTGGCAGACATGACACCATCTGCTCTCACAAAAAAAATAATGTAAGTCTCATTGGCTATTTTCTCTAAGGAGGAAGGGCCCTGTTTGGCGCGAGAACCAAAACAGGACCAAAATAGTACTAGTTTAAAAAATAACAATAATAATAATAAATAAATTATTTTAATTATTCTACACAAATTTTAATATAAAAAATAATATTTTATTTCACATACGCAATAATTTTTAATAAAAATATAAATTTTATTTCACATCTTAGATCAAAATACTCGATTTGAATATTTTGGTCTAGAATGTGAAATAAAGTTGATATTTTTATTTTAAATTGTTGAGTATGTAAAGTAAAATAATATTTTTTATATTTGAATTTGTGTATAATGATTTAAAAAATTTATTTATTATTATTGTTGTTTTTTAAATTAGTACCATTTTGGTCCTGTTTTGGTCCTGTTTTGGTCCTTGCGCCAAACAGGGCAATATCCAGGCCCATTTACAGCACGGAACATTTCTATTTGAGGCATGAGTAATTTGGACAGTGAAGACTATTCATCATTAAAAGAGAGGCACTTTTTTGCTTTGTCAAATTAGAACACAATTCAAAAGAGGGAGATTACAATTGGAAGTAACCTGATGATGGTGATGGTGATGATGATGATACTATAACAGTAGTTATGAGGAGTTTTTGATATGTAAGCACTAGTGCATAAGAAGAGTTCCAGAGGTGTGGGTTTCAATAGAGCATCTGCATTTTTGCTTGTAATTATGGTGTCATGCTCTTTAGTAGATCTTTTAAAATTAATAAACCAAGTGATTTCGCACTGCCTAGGTATAGGTGATCTGTGCTTACAAACAGGATGAATCCCTATTGCTTCATATACTGGTTATAAATAGTAAACATTGTGATGTGTTTGGACTCTTTATTTATGCACCATCTCTTGAAGAAAATAAAACTATATACATCCTGCAGACTTTTACTCAAATTACATATGAGAATACATGGATCGGCCTTTTTATATTTATGGCAAAAAAAATGCATTAGTACACATACTTGCTATCTCCGTTACCTACTGTTGGAATGTTCCGAGATTATATGATCAAGTTTTAAAAAAATAAATCTCTCTTCCTTTTTCTCTCTCTCGCACACTCTTCCCACCTTTCTATCTCTGATGGTCTTTAGGCTTCTTGGTCTTCAGTGGCAACTTTACTGTGATAATTAAGGCTCTGTTTTAGTGTTCAACAGAGATAGCCTCAAAGTTTGCATTTTTTGCAACAAGAACTCTCAGTTTCTTCCAATTCTCTCCCCTCTTTCTCAATCATACCCTTCCCTTTGCTTTTGCCCTTCTCTCTCTCTCTCTCTCTCTCTGTGGTTTGGTAGCTTTGGTAGCTAACTCAATCATATTTGCTCTAATTCATGGAATAGTTAATGGAGCTTGGTCTTCAGTGGCAACTTTACTGTGATAATTAAGGCTCTATTTTAGTGTTCAACAGAGATAGCCTCAAACTTTGCATTTTTTGCAACAAGAACTCTCAGTCTCTTCCAATTCCCTCCCCTCTTTCTCAATCATACCCTTTCCTTTGCTTTTGCCCTTCTCTCTCTCTCTCTCTGTGGTTTGGTAGCTTTGGTAGCTAACTCAATCATATTTGCTCTAATTCATGGAGCAAATAGCAGTGGTAGTTAATGCATTATATTAAGGCGATTCTTGTAGCATGGGCATAAATAAGCTTATTTGTGTTGTATTATATAGTTAATGTAATTTATCCTAAGAAAAAATATGCTTCCATTGTAATTTCTCAATATTGTTTAATTTTGTTTCTTTCCATGAATTATGCTAGTTATACTTGCTCTTCATTTGTTGTTATTTCTTTTTAAGCTTTTTGCATTACAGGAGCTTTAGTCACTATACTTTTTTTTTTTTTTTTTCATTCATTGTTATTTCCTTTTAAACCTTTTGCATTATAGGAGCTTCAGTCAGAGGCTGCAAAGTTTAGAGAGGAATTGCAGAATGGCCTAAATGATCTTGGAAAGAAGATAGATTTAGTCGTTTTGGTTCATAACTTATCTCAGAGGATACCACATTGTCACCAATCTATTAACACTTCAACAATCCCAGCGCTCTCTCTACTTCTGAGTGAAGTTAAAGATCATGAAATCCCATGGGTTTTAGCCATCACAAACAAATTCTGTGTCGATGCTCACGACCAGAGTATGTTAGTGAAATCCGCCATGGAGGCCTATGGAGCACATCCCAACATGACTCAAGTCATTAACTCGCGCCCTTTTGTTGTTCCAAGTGTGTCCAATTCTTTTGAATCATTGAACTCAACTGATAGTAGTTTGACAAGGAGGCTAGGTCACCACAAGTTGATTCTCGCTCCATTCAACCTTGCTCGAAGGAGTTTACAAAGAAAAGAGATTAATTTTCCTATTGAGGGGGTCACAGCTTTTCGTCAACTAGCACATCAAGTGCTTCATGATAACGAGGAGATGGCATTTCAGGTAAACTCGTCTTGCTTTACACCTATTGACCATGTAGTTTGTAAAGAGGTAAAAAAAGATTACAATTAATGGTTATATGCATGCAACCATATCGATAGCACTTGGTTAAATGTTGGTTGATAGAGAGATTGCTATCATTGTCAAAAAAAAAAAAGAAGATGATCATGCTAAAGTGAATAATATTAGAAATGATTACACTAATAGAGAGAGAAGCATTTAAATTCATTTTTCATGTACAGAGTGGACCGTTTGAAGGTTCCCTACCTGCATGGAGATGTGAAGATACCCAAACTACAACATGAAAGAGAGTGGAAGACTAAAATTGACTTTGGATATATGACCCCTGTTTGGTGCAAGGACCAAAACAGGACCAAAACAGGACCAAAATAGGACCAGTTTAAAAAATAACAATAATAATAATAAATAAATTATTTTAATTATTCTACATAAATTT
>JAEMOT010000387.1:433134-445240 GCA_019297695.1 Apostasia ramifera
TCATTTTGGTCCTGTTTTGGTCCTCGCGCCAAACAGGGCAAGTGTGTGTTTGTTTGTAAGGTTAAATTTAAGAAAGTTAAAATTAAATCTAGAAAGAGATTTTTTTATTGAAAGTTATGAATAATGTGAAATAAAATTAATTATTATGTTGGGATTTGTGAGAGATGTAATATAAAGTTAGTTATTATGTTGAAATATGTGAGGGATGTGATATAAGTTAGTTATTATTTTAGTAATATGTGTAGGATGTGAAATAAATTTAATTTTTAATATTAAATTTTATGTGTGATGTGATGTGACTGATTAAAATTAAACCAGGTTAATTTTAAACTCCTAGACAAACGGGGCCTAAATCATTTGGGCTCACGGGGAGCATTGCAATTGTTACTTTGCATAGATCTCTTTTACTCGAAGAACAAGATTGCATTACCTCAGCCTCTGGAAAATCCTATCTAATCCTAGTCGTCAAGTGAGCTTCGTTGATTGTTTTTTGTTTCAGGAGCTTGCAAACGAAAGATTGTCGCTTGAACTGGCGAGGGAGAAGGAGACAACTGCGGAAGAAAGTAGAGTTTCTCATGAAAAAGGCAGCTCCATCACAGCAGCAGCAGTGGGGGGATCTCTAGGTGCTGGCCTTGGCCTTGTGATGGCTGTGGTTATGGGCGCTGCCTCTGCCTTGAGGAAACCATAGCATCCTCCTTCATAAAGGCTTATGAACAACCTTCTGAATTCATCAGCATGTTAGATTAGGCTTCAGCATATTCTAATAATTTGTTGATTTATTTGTACAGGCACTGTTTACTCTTGTCAAATGTTGGAAAAAAATTAGTTAATTTAACTATCTTAATGATTGTAATTAAATTAGTCTTGAATTAAAAGTGTTTTTATATACATCTCACTTCAAAATTTCATATTTTTAGTTTTAAATCTGAATTTCGATTTTATCTATTGTGATTCATGTCTTTAATTTATTTTAGGCTGTATATGATATAAATAAAATTAGTTTTAATATTATTTAAAATATTTTTACTCAACTTAATTTTATCTAAAAGTGTTTTAAAATATTTTATCTAAATCTAGATGTGTTATGAGTGCAATTTATCTAAGCAATCATATGTTTAATCAATTTAGAATTATATTAATTTCATTTTAATAATTTTTCTTTGAATCGTAGTAAAATCAAGTTTGATTTTGAATCTATTTAGATTCATAAATGGATTCATGCTGGAATCATGAACACATCTTTTTGTCTCAAATAGTATGAGATAACTTGAATCTTAATTTAGTTTGAATCTCCATTTAATAGAGAATTATTTCGAAAAAGGTTGAATGTAAGTCAAGTTTGCCTGCAAGTTTTCCTAACACGTATTCTAACCGTTACTTCTTATTTTTTTAAAAGGAGTTTTTATATACAGGACATGAAATTTACACGAATTTACGCATTTCATCATCAACTCATAAATATTACCACTATCACACCATATTCATTTAAATTTTACACATTTCACATGTTTCACACCATATTCTTTGACGGTGAACTTCACATTTCTAAATTAGCCTTGATCTTAACTATATTATTAATATATTAATTAAATACTATAAATAAATTAAATTATATAAATAATAATTTAAATATTTCTGAATTTATGTATTTTAGTTTATTTATTCTATTTAAAATTTCCAATTAGGGTGACGAATTTAAATCCACATGACTATAATTTTTAATTGAAATAAGAAAATTGATGTATTTACAGTAAAAAATAAAAATATATATTAGAATTTAAATATTAATGAATTTTTGCATTTTAATTTATATATCATATTATAAAGTATATGAAATATGTGAAATATGTGAAATATGTGAAATGCATAAAATTTAAATGAATATGGTGCGATAGTGGTAATATTTACGAATTGATGGTAAAATGCGTAATTTCGTATAAATTTTATGTCCTGTAAAAACTCTTTTTTTAAAAAATAAAAGATAAATTGATTATGCAAATAATTTATATTATTTGTATTTTAAAAATAAAAGCCAAGCACAGTTCAATTCGGATCAAGTTGAGCCTGGCTCAATAAAATTTGATAGCTCATGGCTGACTCAAGAACTCTGCTAGAATTCAATTCAAACTAACAATCCAAAAAATCAAGCTAATATTATTGTTTCGGCCTAGGGCTGTTATCGGACTGATTTTGAGCAAGTTGAAGGAAACACGGAATCAACATTTCGGCTAGGCTTGAAATCACTTTCAAGCTGGCTAGATTTGATTTGATAAGGTTCGAGCAAGCTCATCGTGTTAAAAATGTAAAAATATTTTACATCCGAGAAAATTTGATCCCTGATTTTGGGAAAAACAAGCTTTTAATTATCCCTCGTTTTATTACTACATCATCAAGCTATTTGTATGCAAATTCACTTCACAAATAAACTATTTATATTATACGTTTAATTTCAAGCCAACTTATCTCACATTTTGAACGAGCCTGGGCCAATTCGAATCGATTAGAAATAAACTTTGACCCAAAATTTTGAGTCAATTCAAAGATTGTACGACATGGGAGTGAGTTTCGAGTTTCAATTATTTTTGACACCCAACAGATGGTTTGAGATAATTGCTGAACCATCACAGTCCCAGTGTTCTTAAATCCATAAAGGAAGGTACAGATTCCAGAGAAATTTTAGGATGATGAACATTATCGTGAATGGATCAAGAAGGATTGATCTATAACTGACAGCAAAGGATCCTCTCTCCTCCGGCAATGATTTGGAAAAATAGCTTTACGGAGGTGTTTTATTTAACATTATCTTGATGCTTTTTTAAAAATTATGAAATTATCGTTGAAAAAATGACACAGATAAGCGAAGGGAAGGGAAAACAGTTCGACCTAAGTCTCACGCCTTGCAAGGTCAGAGCTGGGCGATCTCCTCAGCAATCCAACAAAAAGCATTTTCGCAATTCAGAAAAGAAAAGAAAAGAAAAAAAAACATTCTCACCCGATTTTCTGATCTTCTTCTTCAGCGGATGACCGCAGGCAGAGGAAAAATCCGCTCGGACATGCCCGCCGGCGATGGCATCCTCGACGGTCTCCAGATCTGGATCGATTCTCCTCCGAAGACAAAAATGTAAAGCAATCAACTTCTTCCAACGTTCAATCTCAACAAATCGTGCAGGATTGAGCGAAATCGCCAGGAGCTACCAGATCAAGGACAAATCCAGATCGGAGGACGACGGCGCCAGCGTCCGATCACAGCCGGAGCGCTGGAATGCCATCGTCTGCCTCATCGCTGGCGAGGGGACGACCATTCACTGGTTCTGAGCAATGCCGATGGCCTTAGGGCACCTGCTGGTGCACTACGGACGAACGCTTGATGATATAATAATGGGTAAATATCACTTAGGTTCCTGAGGTTAGGGATAATATCAATTTTGTCTAATATTTCAAAAATCATCCAATAAAATTTCTGAAGTTGATATTTTATTTCAATTAAGTCTTTTTTATAAATTTTAATATATTTATTTATAATTAAATTTTAAAATATAAAATAACAAAAATACGCTCCCCCAACCCTGCTTGAATATTTAATGATATAAATATATAATTCATAAGAAAAGGTATTTTATATATTACAAAATCACCGTCATGGATTATGATTTTTAATGAATGAAAAAAAAAATGTTAAGGACTACCTTAGATAAAAAATTGTGTGACGTTATAAAATTTTATACATGAGGCGAAGAAATATTAGTTATTTGGTTATTCCAATTACCACTCTAGTTTCGAATAGGGCTCATTTGGCATTAGATCATTTTAGTCATATTTTTAAATTAAAAAATAAAATTAATAATTATATAAAATGTAAAATAAAATATTTTTTATTAAAATTTATGTAAAATATGATAAAAAATTATTTAATATTATTATTAAAAAAAGTAACTATTTTGGCTATATTAATAGTAGAATTTACTAATGATTATAGTTATGCTTTATTTCTAGATGTTGTGAATACCCTTATATGACTTCAACTCAGATCAATTAATTTACTTTTAATTTCCCTTTTTTATTTTATTAATTCATTTTTATACTCTAAAATTAATAAATTTGTCTTACTGTTTTTACGAGGATTGTTGACGTAAAAAGGAGGAGTCCCAAGAAATAGCGGTATGCAGAGGGCTAAGCCTGATGATTAAAGCTTAAATGAGAAAGAATAAGCATCTAGAACAACACAGAAATTTAAGGTGGTTCAAGGAGAAAATCTCCTACGTCTACTTACCGATCAGTTAAAGATAATTTCACTAGAAAAAAAAAGAGATGGTTCAAAAAAACCAATACAAAAAGTGAAAAGAAGAGAGAGAGAGCTTTCTTATCCCAAGCTCTTAATACAAGGGTGATAGAAGAGAGATCCTACGATTCCAACCAGCAACCAAAAGCTTTAAGCACTAAAAAAAACCCTCCTCCTTGAAGCCTGTTCAAGGGCATTTATGGGTAGGAGATAATGGAGCTCAGCCGGGGTTTTCCGGAAGAGAATGAAATATTCAATTGCTGAGTCCACACTGATGGTTTCACCACTATCGGCCACCGGAGGAGCCGGAAGTAGTGGAAGGAGAGCTTGGCTTCTTGATCCGTGATGGCTGAAGCATGTGGGCCCTTAGTTTGCGTGACTGGAAGAAGCATGCTGCATTAAAAATGGTGTGGTCAGGGCACGCTGATAGCGACAGGCGCAGCTAGGAAATATCATCGATGTTGCTATGAGATGATCCTAAATCATCGGGATCGAGGTTTGGCCGAACCCTCGTGATCGAGGTTTGAGACCTGCAAGAATAATAACAATAATAAAGAGTTAGTGCTCCCACGACGCCATGTGTATAGCTCAGATGCAGCGCTAGAACTACGTGTTAACAAGAACAACCTAGTGTTCCTATTTCATAGCAAGAGAGAGTTGAAAACTAATTAATTTTATATCATTTTAAGAGAATATGATATTGATTTTGTTACTTACAAGACTAACGGAGCATTTAATTTATTATTATTTTAATATTATATCATGTAATTTAAATTATATGATATTTAAATATCATATTTTAATTAATAATTATATAATTTTAAAAAAAATATTTATAAATGTCATTAAATCAATAATTATTTATAAATTAAATACAATCTTTTGATTCAACAGTGCCATGCAATGGTCTTATTTTATCTAAAACTTTTACATTATATCAGATCAATGATAGAGAATTCTGATGCTTTTAAAATGATTCATATTGGTGGTGACTTTCTGCGAAAATCAAAGCTCGATAATATTTTGCTCGATTTAAAATTAACTCAATTTTCTTCTAGCTCAATATTACCTCAAAAAAAGATCATTTCAACTCATAATCGAATCAATATGTGTATAAACACACATATTTATAACTTTTTAAAGAGAAAATTTAAGTATATAAATATATTATAATAAATTATATAAAAAGTTAATATTATAAATACATACGTAAGATTTAAAATTAAATTCATAATATTATATTTTAATATATATACCGAATATGTATGACAAATATTTTATAAAAAATATAATTTATAATTATGCACGATTAAACTAAAAAAAAAACTTGAGATCGAAAAAAATTTAGCAAACTCGAATTAAAAAATTCAATTTCAAATTTAACACGAGTTGCTTCAAAATCGAATTGAAGCTACCCATGCTATACATGAACATATAATATAATGGCCAATAAAAGTTTCACAAAAAATAAAAATAAAAATAAAAATATAGTGGATATTGAATTATGTTTGCTTAAAATATTAGTGCCTTAGAAATATGAGGATATTGAATTTTATTATCCAGGCATTATTTTCATAAATTATCTTATTATTAAGGTACATAAAAATTTATTTACAGCATAAGTTATATTTATTATAATTATTTTCATGCTTACAAATTTATTCAAAAAATGGGGTGATTTTCATTAAAAAAATTTCTCATCTTAAACTTAAGACCCTATTTAACGCGAGGACTAAAACAGAATTAAAATAAAACAAAAATGATACTAATTTAAAAAATAATAATAATAATAATAATAATAAATAAATTATTTTTAATTATTCTACACAAATTTTAATATAAAAAATAATATTTTACTTTACATACTTAATAATTTTTTAATAAAAATATCAACTTTATTTCATATTTTATACCAAAATATTTAAATATAATGTTTTGATCTAAAATATGAAATAAAATGTATATTTTTATTAAAAAATTATTAAATATATAAAATAAAATATTATTTTTTATATTAAAATTTATATAAAATAATTAAAATAATTTATTAATTATTATTATTGTTATTTTTTAAATTATTAAAATATTAATTCTGTTTTGATCCTCGTGCCAAACAGCCTAAGTTGTCTAATCCCAGGAGGATAGGTTATGACAAGCTTTTATCAATTTACATTTTATAATAAAAATTTGCTTCATTTTATTTAAAAGTTAACTAAATTATTAGCTAATGCACTCAAATCTTTGATCAAATTCTCATTTCGGACTAATTACCTGCCAAATCGAGCTTGAAAGTTTCGATTCTAAGCACAGATATGATATAAGGACATAAAAATACGATACGATATGATACAATAACACAACTTTCTAAATTACAAAACACAAAATAAAACACACTATATAATATAATAAATATTTATATAATTATATAAATTTTGTCATAAATATTTTTTAATAAGGATAATTACCTGCATGCCACACCATTTCACTTTATTTATACGTTACCCATCCATTCTTAGGTAATTACATTATGCACACCAAAAAAATTATAAAATATTACATACACACACTTAAGTTAAAATTTAGTCAAAATCTATTTGAAAAAAAAATATTTTGTTAATAAAATATTAAAATTACATTTTTACTCTTAATAGTACATATTTTTTTTCTTCCTCGATGTCACACTAAAGCGCTGATCTGTCCTAAAATCAATTCACATCGCGGATGTTTCCTTCCCTTACGACAACCTAAACATCAAAATTTTAAGATTTTCACTCAAAATATATTTAAATATCCTTAAAATAATATGATGAACGGTTCAGATTTTTTTGTAACCTAACTATAGTTAGATTATTGGAAAATTATAATTGCTCATTATAATGAAAACAAGTGAAAGTGTGTGTATATAAGATTTTATAATGTTTTGAGTGTGCATAACGTAATTAACTAAGAATGGATGGGTAACGCATAAATAAAACGAAATGATGTGGTATATAGGTAATTATCCCTTTTTAATATTATAAAAGCACAAAAGAAACACGAACACAACACAAAAACATAACCCCACACGACACATTGAAACCTACAGAAATGCCCATGCTTCCTTTCTTCTTAGCTTCTCTCTTGCCCATCCACTTCTTTCTCCCAATGCCTCACGAAAAATTTTAGGTAAATTTATGTCACTCCCAAAGATTCATTATTTTCAAGCGGCACCCTCAAAGTCTATTAATTTCAAATAGCACCTTTTATTTTGAGGTGAATTTACAGGCAGCACCCCGCTTTTTAAGTTAGATAGAGGTGCTGCATGAAAATAATAAACTTGGGGGTGCCGCCTGAAAATAATAAATCTTTGGGAGTGACAAATGTAAATCCTCAAAATCTTATTACACAGTGGACACCATTTACTCTAACTAATTTTATTTTATTTTTTAATTTTCTCAGATTTCATATTTAGATGTTCAAACAGATTCAGCCATCACACTCATGAAAAAAAAAACAAAAAAAAAAACAAAACAAAATAAATTGTACATTCTCTTTAAGGCCAAACACAAAATATCTGTAAACTTAAAAGGTAAATTATAAAACAAAAAATAATATCAATCAATCCCATTAATTAATCTCTCAATGAGCATGCCCACAATTTTCATATGCATAATTTATTAACAAATTAAACATATAAAAATATGTTCTTGACAAAAGAATATGAAATCAGGACTTCCATTATACTCTTGAATCCAAAAACTATGCAATATCATACACATAAAACATAATTAAAATCCCATGATAATATCTCATGCATAACAAAATAAAATATAAATTAAAATGGCAACCCATCATCCTTAATATGCTTGATGTGACAAACAAATGCATATAAACACCTCTTCACATGTTGATTGAGAGAAAAGCAAATTATGTCTATTGAAAACATTAAACTTGTGAATTAAATGCAAAAAAAAAAAAAAAATCATCATGCAATGTCCCACCATGCATAATGTGAGCAATTAACAAAGGGAAAAAATATTAATGAAACATATACATGATTGGTGGGTCCAATGAAGAGGGAAGTAAAAAAATCACTGCTGGAATATTTTTTTTGTTTATAATGTTTTAGTTTCTTTATCTGAATATTTTGTTATATGAGAGATTTTATATTTTTCATTTCTTATATTTATTAGTTTTTGATTTTCTGCCTTTTCAATTGATAATAACATGTAAGGTATTGTGTTTTCGATTGTATGAATAATATCTATAAATTGTCCTCTCCTCTCTTCTTCATCCTCTCCCTGCTTCTTCTCAAACCTTAATCTTCCTCTCCTTCCCAAAACTTTCTACCTTGCTCTCCCTTCCCCTCCCTCTTCTTCTTGGTCTTCTTCCACTTTTCCCAGTTCTTCTCCTGCTTCTTACACTCTTCTTTCTCTTCTCCTTTAGGTCTCCTTCTCATTCTACATGAGGAATGATCCATGGCAAGAGTAACACCATTAAGCGTGGAGCTCTTCTACAAAGCTACATGCATGAGATGATGGAATCTAGAAAAAGTTGATACATGCAAGTCTCATTCATTTACAGAAGGGGGGATTATTTCCTGAATTCAAGTGGGCGGCCTCCAAGTATCAGGGAAGTAATCCAACCTTCGTGCCAAGGCATTGATCAAGAGCAATAAGACGAGGATAGCAGCAGCTTGTGTTTTACAACAAACAATTCGACTTTAATACTGACAAGTGAATGCTTCACAAGGAAGTCGACCACAAGAGAATGAACTCGATGAAAATATTGCTAGTAGGTACAAATCAAATTTTTCGACCATTCGAACGGGTGACCTCTAGACGTGATAAAAAACTATAAAGAACAATCCTACATTCTCGGATATAAATGATCTGTTGTTATTTGATAAAATACAATGAAAATAAAGAATTCATGTAGCTGACCCGAGTTAGTGGGATAAAGACTTAATTGTTATTGTTGTCGTTGTCGTCGAACTGGAGACTTCTAAGTTAATCATAAGGCAATAACAAGAGCAAAGCAACTGCTATTTCATGATCAAGCCTTTTGCCTAGTACATAGTTCAAAGGGCATGGTGCTTCAAAAAGCCATGAGAATTGACAGGATAGGACTCTGGAAAGACCCCACCTTAAAAAGTTCAATGATAGGAAAAAGACAAAGTAAGCCTTGCTGAAGCAAAGCTCAGTCCTACACACACTTCCACTAATGTGACTTTACCATAATCACTCATTAGCAACCATTGTTTCTAGGTTCCTAATGAAAGTCATTAGGTCCTAAGAAAATAATATTTCATATTCACAACATAAAATCATATACACACACACACACACTAGAGAAAGTAGACGCATGTTCGCACAACAAAAAGAGGTCACTAGGTTCAAAACTGTAACTTTTAGCAAATAAATCACTGGATCCTTTCGTTTCGAAGAATCACTAGACGAATAATTAAACAACCTTTTCTTGATCAAAAATGGTCAAGAGATACATCATAGTTTGAACTTGTTTACTTGTCTACCAATGATTTAGTTAGTCGAGTTATGCTACATACCAAAACGCAGCTCAAAAGTGGATTGTGTTTAATCTACTGGATTGCCTAGTGGATCAAGAGTTTAAACCACAGAACAATCGAGTGGATTAAGCCCAAATCCACTTCTGGGATGTGTATTGGTTATTAATTTTTTGGGCAGCAAAGCATTTTCCATATTTAGTGATCTAAGGCAACTCTGTCAAAAGCATTGAGTTTTGTAATTTGCTCGTCCAACATTTAAAGAAGTCTCGCGATGTTTAGGCTTGTCCTATTTGGTAACTCAACTATTTATGTTTACTCTAGCCATGGTTACTGTCAAAAGAGCCTACCTAAATTTATGTCAACAGTTTTTTGACTCTTTAGTAAGGTTAGCTATGATTATATGACACAACCCTGAGCATGATAGCCCTGGTTATTCAAGCCAATTGCTCACATTCCATTGATCTCCATAATAACCCTTATTTAACCATGTTATTAACCAAGGTTCAAGTATTGATGCATACAATCCCATCCTAAATTCAAACTATTGAAATCTCTAGATCGCAAGCAATACAAGGTTTTAACAAATAGTCACCAGCTATGGAAGCACCAACATTGACAGAGAAATGACAAAAAGAGCAAAAAACAGGCAGAATCACATCCCATAAAGTATGCTTCAGAACAATGTATAGTACTTCCCAGTTCCTATGGCCCCATACAGTTCCCATTTCATGCAGCCCATGAAAGAACAAAAAGGAGAACTAGAATCAAAAGGAGAGCAAAATGTACAGTAAAACGCTCTCAAGAAACGATTTAAGAACCGTGAGCAGGACCATTTACGTTACCATTTTCATCATTTGGGGCCTTGGCATCGTTGCAGTGGTTGTATTTCTTGGAAGAACCCTTGCATTGCTGCACTGGGTACTTCATAGCGTTGAGCTCCAATTTTCTAATGGCCGCTTTGCCGAGATCCACGCCGCAGATATCAGAGAGCCTAACTAGGTAGAGCAGAACGTCGGAGAGCTCCTCGCCCAAATGCACCTTTTCTTCCTCGTCCCAGTCCGGCAGACCCTTGGGTACTTCTCCCTTCCATTGAAATATCTCAGATAGCTCTCCGATTTCACCTACCTTCAAAATATGTCAGAAAGAGAAAGGAAAACCCAAGAAAAATAAATCGTGAAGCAGATATGCGAGGTGGGAAAGGAAGGGAGATAAAGATTAAATCAGAAGAAACAGGTCCCTTTCCTACTCTTTCTTTTGATCATCGTTTGCAGTAAAGATGATAAAAAGAGGGGGGCCCGTTAATGTCCCCCTCCAGAAGAGCAAACAAAGATGTTCCCCGAACCAAAACATGGAGAAATTATGAGGAATTTGAATTTTTATGATGGAAACAGCGATGAAATAGAAAACCCATTTCACTGTTTGCTGTGAAGAAGAATAAAAAAGCCAGAACCCAGACCCAGATGGGAAGTTGGAGGAAGAACAAGGGTTAGGGTTCGTAAACAATTAAGTCGAGATAATAGTACCAGTGCTAGAAGGAGATTCCGCGGGCTGTGGAACTGATCCCAGTCCCTCTCCCTCGCGAACTCCGCCATCTTCTTCCTCAGATCTTCCAGGTCCACGCCCTTCTCTTCCCCCATGCCGCCTTCTTCCCCTTTCATCTCTCTGCACGGATGGTATTGCAGGATCTCTGGAGCTGATCTCTCTCTCTCTCTCTCTCTCTCTGAGCAACTTTTCCAGAAGGGACTGAAAACGGCGGGTAAAACTGCAAAGGGTACCACAAAGAAGGCTGAAAGGGGGGCCAAGGGGGCCAGCTTTTGTAGAGCAAGTAGGAGGTTCAGGGGTAAAACTGCTACCTCTTTTCCGTCGATTTGTTAAAAGGAAAACAGCCTTGCCATGTACTGTGCTCCACTCCATTCCCCATATTCCAACTCTTTCGGCACTCTCAAGCCAAAATGCAGCCAAATCCCATCATTATGCCGGAAGGCTGCTTTCTTTTTTGGGTGCACAAATTGGCTCTCTTTCTTTTGATCAGTAAGTGGAGATCATAGCTAGCAAATATAATCTATATTATTTTTAATTTATTATTTATTTAAATCAATATCAAACATATTTAAAGATAATAATAAAAATTTAATTATTTTTCATTATCATCTAAAATATCTTTAAATCAAATACTTAATTTCTCTAAGCAAAAATTAGATTTGTCCTGTTTGGCGCGAGGACCAAAACAAGATCAAAATAGTACTAATTTAAAAAACAATAATAATAATAATAATAATAATAAATAAATTTTTTAAATCATTCTACACAAATTCAAATAT
>JAEMOT010000387.1:449017-473125 GCA_019297695.1 Apostasia ramifera
TATATATATATATATGTTCCATTAATAAAAACTTTATTTTCTATAGCCATAAATTGCCACAATAATCTAACCATATTTGGGTGCTAAAAACATCAATTTTCATTTCCATCTTCCATTAATTTCCAACCGTGAAAAAAAAAATAAACATAATTTTAAAATAATAAAATAACCATCACCAAATTTTAAAATAATTCAAAATTCCAAATATATGATTATTTAACTAATTTGCCTGATTATGTGAAGCATGACTACGGTGAAATCATAATTCATTAATGTTACATATAACATATATGCAAACACATGAAATAAATGTTCATACGTAAATGTTTAATTTATTTATTTATATATTTATGTAGTTTGATGTATTTTGAATTCCATCATTCTTAGATTTTAAAAAATATTTCATTTAAGTTTTATATTAAATAAATTATTGATTAGTGGCGTGAAATTTGTAATTATGAATATTATAACTTAAAGATATTAAAAGATTTAAATTTAGCAGAACTTCTAATTTTTGATAATTTTGTATTTTTTTTGATAAATTTTTGAATAAAAAATCAGAAGTTATAGAAGTATAACACAAAAACGTAAAAGCATATTCAAGCATGAAATATATATTTTATGATATATTTAATTTTATTTTCAATAGAAAACTTAATATGAACATAATTATGACTAACTCAATTAATTAATTAATACAAGTGCTCCTTAAACCTGACTGAATAAATTTAAGGGGCATTTACCTGCATGCAACACAAACTTTTTAAAATTACATCACACAAATTTTCTTCATAAAATTTACACTATGAATTGTGAAGAAAGTGTGTGTGGTATAATACATGAAGATTTATGTGACATGTGGGTAATTATCCCTAAATTTAATGATCATGGATTGCTCATTAAAATGGGCTCAAAATTAATTAACTCGCAATTTATTCACTGGCAGATTTTTTTTTATCATCAAAGACTTATTAAATATATATTTCACCCTTGTTAAGAAATAAATTGTCATTATATTTGTTTTGGGAAAAATTTGCAATATTAGATAAACTTGATATGTAACAAATTTGAGCTAACTGATAGGCAACTTGCATTGTGCTCCTCGGAGCGATTCAGAGGACCTAGTGGAATTACGGCTCATAGTTGAATATCTCGGAGTCAGTCGAACATTACCAAGCAAACAGATCACTAGCCAGTGGCTCTTATTACATCATAACTATTCCCCTATTGTACGATACTTGGCCCAAAAGCAAGCGGAGAGGTGCTCGTCATCAAGGCTTAACCTACAGATGACGTTTAAGCATTGATGAGAGCGACTTGATCTCACCTGCTCTCTTTCATCATAAATACCCATATTATGATGAAAAGGGGAAGGGAATGGAAAAAAAATCAACTGTTTCATAACTCAATTCTGGGCAATCCTCTCAACTAAATGGTGGCTTCTGTGTAGTACTAATCGTCTGCTCTCAAGCATTTTGCCTCCGGCCAACCTTGGCTGTCTAACTAGCTCTTCTCGGTAGAGCTCCCTCTACACAGCAAGCTACTTGCCACAATCATTTCTTGCCTTCTCCTTGTTGAGACCTCTAGAAGAAATCTCTCTTCCTTTTCCCTTTGCTATTTTCTCTATTCTAATAAATATAATCAAGATTTGAGTACCAAAGAGTCAAGATTAATATGCAAATATAATATTTGCCTTTGAGGGCCAAATTAAACCCAAAACACACTAAGCTAAATAAAATCTTTATTTAGAGGCATTTTTTATGTAATTATTTTATGGCATTTTAAGATATTTGAGATTGCAACAGTCAAAGATGGTGAAGCATTTCCTGCCTATCGGATTGAAAACAATAGAAGTTTTAATCCGAGTGACAGAAATAGTCATTGAATTCCGATGAAGTATGGATCGAAGTCCAATCACTAAGCGTCACATGTGAAATTCAAACAAGCCTAACTATCGAAATGACGCTCTACTCGAATCTAATAATTTTTCGCACGAGAGGAAGGATGAATCTGACTCTTGATCACGATCTCTTCTTCTCATACCTCACTCGTCCAATATTTTTTTACAAAACAAATATGCTTCATCGCTTGTTTCAGTCTTATAGGGAAAATGATGCAGCGCCAGATCACCAGCACCGATGACTTCGTTATAATCTACGATCTCGAGCGTAGATTATAACAATTTATTTGCTTGTACATAGTTATTTTTATTTCTACATTTTATTCGAGTTGTTCGGAGTTGTACGTTATGTTTATGTCGGTGGGAATGCCCACTTTGATGTCATGTATATGTGGTGGGTGAGTCTGAGTCTTATGTGTGAGTCGGATCAAATTAGGTTCAGGAATCGTTCATTTTGAACCAATTTGATTCTAAGTTAGGCAAGCTTGGGACTTTTTCAGGATGCAGCTGAAATAGGAGGACTTGGATGCAATTTCATCACTTATTATAACAACTTCAGCCCTAATTGTTTCGGGGCCTCCTTTTCTTGCCGGGTTGAGCGCCTGCTTCGCCGAGCCCAAAGGTGGCCGCATCCGCGTCAGATCGTGGCCGCGCCCGCTCTCCGGCTCTGCTTCGCTCCGGTTCCTGCGTCGCGCCGAGCCAGATCCTCGCTCGGCCACTCCTATTTCACCTAGTCGTCTCCACGACCAACAAATCCCGCAAGGTTCTCGGCACGTCATCCACGTCTTCGCGCTGGCCGGCAACCTCCTGTTCGTTTTGCTCTTCTATAAAATGGGGAACTTGGAGTTGATGGAGGATGCTTGCTGTGAATGAATTTCTATTGAGTTCGAGTGGAGAGCTTGCTCCTTTCGCTGTGAATCTGCGCAGGTGGCGTCGGTTCGGACCGGGAACGCAGAGGGGCTGCAGGTTTCCCTGATTTTTTGATCTTCGAGCGAATCTGCGCAGGTGGCGTCAATTCGGATCGGGAACGCAGAGGGGCTGCAGGTTTCCTTGGTTTTCTATTCTGGTTTCGGTTTAGTTCTATTTCCCTGCTTTGGATCTTCATTTCATATTCAGTTCTGTTCTTCCTTGCATTGAGTTTTGCTGTTCAGATTTTATGTACAGTTCTGCTTGTTGGATCATGTTCAGCTCAGTCTTGAAATTGAATCTCTAATCTGTTAATTCCTGCTTGTTTTCTTTTGCAATCCTTTGTTAGCTGGATATTGGAATCAATTCTGTCTCTAATATATTAAGTGCAGAACTCAATTTCTGTGGATGTTTATTTCAAACAAATCAGGGATTTGATCGTCAATTATTAATTCAGAAACTTAATTCTACAAAAATTTATTATTAATGCTTAAGTTGGGAATATCATAAAGTTTGAGTTTCTTTCTCTGTTTGTGGAAATCCTGAGAACAACTTTGATAAATTGCTAACTATTTGATTCCTAAAATCAAAAAAATAAGTTTAATATTTGGAGATTAATTTATATTAATTTGATAGTTTTTTATTTTTTAATTGCTTATGTTTCACTAAATTTGTTTGGAGCATTTTAATTTCCTTTAAAAAATTCATTAAAGTTCATGTGATTCTGCAAATATTATTAAATGATATAATATGCTTATATTTTGATTAATCTCCTCAAATCGAATATCACTATATTTTACATCACATTATTACCTAGGCACGTGTCCTATATTAGTAACGTTAGATTCGTTTTAACTCTTTCCCCGCGTTGCATCAAAAAACCAACTATCAAAATTAACTGATATTTGTAGAACTATAAAGTTTTAAGTTCAAATCCACACCACTATAATTTTTAATTGAGTTAAAAAAAAATTGTGGTGTTCAAAAAAAATAAAAAAATATAATCAATATTTCAAGTCCGCAATAAAGGTCAATTGCCGGTACGAGAAGCCAAACAACTCGCTAATGTGGCAAACTAAACTTCAAGATCTTAGTCGGAGGAAAAAATAAATAAATAAATTGAAAAAAATAATTAATTTTTTTTAAAAATATGTAAATATAAAATAAAATGAGTTAATTATATTAAAAATGGTGTGAAATATAAAATATAAAATAAATTTTACATTATTTTAATAAATTAAAATTTTTAATCATAATTATTTCAATCATCCCTAAAATAACTGTTTATCAAATAGGGCCTAAAATTTAACATAATTACACAAATAATCATCAGAATTAATTATTAGAAATCATAATCCCCAGGTGGGGTACCCAAAAAAAATTACAAACAAAGATTAATTACATACATACCTTAGTAAAATTTTTTTTTTTAATTACTTATTCATAAATTATACCGTATATATTTTTTTACGCTATACATATCATAAACAAGTTGGCCTATTGGAAATAAAATCAATACAACTTACACTCGACTTGATATTGTAAATCAATATTAGTTTTTCATACATACGCATTTAACTTTCAATACATTATTGTGCACGTCAAATATAATATTTTAAGCATATGTTTATTTACTACAAAAGACACCGACTCAAAACTAGACTCAAATCAAAATTAACTCGAATTTGAAAAGCTGGAAATAAGATCAGCTTGTCAACTAGCTAACAGCATTAGGGTTAGTAATGAACCTTTATTTTCATCTTCTTTGAGCCAAATAAATAATAAATAATAATTAACGAAAGTATTTAGATAATTTTAAAATCTAGATTGCAATAAACCAAACATCTCATAAAAGACGACAAACCTGACAACATCAGCGAAGGCATTTCCAACTTTCGCGGTAGAGCCAGCCATTTCCTGAAGCTCGAACTAACTATAAGTTATTGCACATCAAATAACTAATTCATCTAAAGGGATATTTAATTCAATATTATATTAATATTATGTCATATTATTTATGTCATTTTTTGAACGATAATTTTACAATTTTTTACAAAGTTATTCATGTGTCATCAAACAAAACAATTATTTTCTCCAGATAATTATGATATACATCAAAATAACACTGAACCAAACGCCATGTAACGCGTGAACAAAAAGCACAAATAATTTGTTCCCATTCCTCCTCCATAGATGTTTCAATCAGCTTTAACCTTTAGTGAGTGCATTGCAGCCATGAAGATTGAAATGCATGAGGGATTACCCTTCAAAATGCTGGAGGGATTGAGCTAGAAGGCAATTTCTTGAAGAATTTGTAGTGTCTTCTCATGGACCTGCAAGAGGGCGAATTATTTTAAATATTGAATCAAATGCCCCTTTAGAATCGGAGACCATAGCTCAATATGAAAAGATTGCCCAGTTTAATCTAGATTTCATAGCATTAACAGTCAAAACAATTCAGGATTAAGGTAATAATGATATTGGCCAAGTTTCAGAAACACTAGCAATGAATTGAGGGTGAAAAAAAAGAACAAAAAGTACCCATTCCAAATGTTGAGCTGTAATTCCAGACATGTTTCCTTCATAAATTCCACCCAATACCTAGCAAGAAACAACAGAAAACTGTTAAAAACTCCTTTTGTTTGCTACCAATTTGAGATAATTCCATATCCGTATTCCCAGCAATGTCCTCCTCACTCGAAAATCCATCCACATTAAACCATTCCCCATTCCAATAAGTCATTTTAACAAATCAAGTGTATGAACATCAAGACCTCACTCAATTACTTGGAGCACAGTGGGAGCCACTCGTCATTTTCCTGCTCAACTATGATCAGAGATAATGAAGACTTATGGTAGCATGACCTGTATAAATAATTTGATCTCTCCAAACCATCAACTTTGATACCACGTGTTAGGAGAGGAATACTAAGGGGGCCCAAATTGGATCCAATACACAAGTGAACAGATATTTATTAACTTAAAAGCTTAGGCTAAGTAGATTAAGTCCATTACTTGTATATTAAATACTACAACTTATAGTTACTGCTAATGTGAGGGAATTGTTAATATGCATTCCCAACAAAAAACAATCAGATCTGATATATACAGTTATTCAAAGCATAGGGTAAAATTTATATGATTAAAACATTGAGATCACCTTGGTTACAGTTTCAAGAAACATGCCGGGGCGAACAGGACGGGGCCTCCGATCAGTTCTGCTTCCCTTCAAAATTAATGCAAGAATGGAACTGGATTATAATGCTTCGATGAAGCAATTCAACTAAAGTTCTTTTGTACAGCATGAATAGGGGAATAAACAAAGTTGCATACAAAAAGTGAAGAATTGATGAAACCAGAAACAAACCCTTCCAGCGATTCCGCCTAATGTCTCTTGCTGCTGGCTTCCCGAGTCCACTGTGCCAGCTCCCGTGTTGTCAGCACCTTCATCTTTACCGAGCATGACATTTTTTATCATCGCCTGGACATTCTTTCCAGGTCTTAGTGAAACCAGCTTGCTCAAGAAGTTCACCTACATTTTCATTCCATGAAATTTCAAGAAGATGGCATAGTTCAGTGATCTTAGAGGGAAAAGAAAATTATATCAAGCAGGAAGACATTGGAATCAATATAGGAGCAATTATAGCATAAATTTCACTCTTGATTCTCAATTTCTCAATATTACATCCGAAACAAGAGCAGAATTTCATAAGAAGTTACAAGAGCTCCGCCTCCGAATGTTACACACTCCAGGTGGTTAATAGCAATTTCATCATACAACCGTAGCACGCATCTCCATGTTTTCCTCACAAACCGTGGTTCTGAAGACTCAAAGACTCAAGTAGTTCTGGTAATAGAGCGTTATTGTTCTCAAGATTATTATTCACCTTCTCAGAACTCCAGCTTCACATCTCCTTCCCTAACATCTTGACATCAAGAGAGTTGGAACATCTTTTAAGTACAGATCAAATCACCAGTACTTCGATATTACATAAAAACCACCCTAAACTTCTTTAAACACCATAAGTAGCACGGGGTTTTGCTTTGTTTAGTTTGAAAGAATTGAAGAGAGATTTTTTAGAGCGTTTTGTATTTTTCCCCAGTCACAAATAAAGAAGAGAAATTAACATAACCAAACTTCAGCTCCTAGGTTAAAAGTTGCTAAGAGAAAATAACATTGGAATATTAAGGTGATTAAAAAAATTGGTAGACTTGTATGAATATCAAAAAATTAAGATTAAATGTGCAATTCGCTAATATTTCAGTAGGAATGCATGTGATTTGCCCAAAAATGTACAAGTTGAAACGAAAGGAAATTCAAATGAAGTCATACAATAGAATTCTGAAGCACTCATACATTACAAATTTTGAATATATGTATATACAATTGTCATGACTCAGATCAAGTGCCATGAGTCAGCTGCTGCAGGTCATCCAACACAGAATACTCCATTTCTTGATAAAGTTCTAAGTGATGGATGTCATTGTAAAGATGCATGATTATCTAAAAGGACCACATAAAAATACTATACTTCTATTGAAACGAAAACTGGAAAGTTGCAGTTGTCAAAAAGGAAAACCCCAGTAATCAAAAGGTTGGTGAAACAAACCTCTGCTTCAGGGAGCGTGTTCAGACCACGATTATTTCTTTCATCTAGTATACCACCACCCATCATATTTCTAGCTTCTTCTCTTATCAAAACAAGTCTAGCAAGCAATTTTCTATCTGGAATTGTAGGCCTGTCTTCCATTGTCTGTTGAGAGAGCAGTGAGAACAAAATTTAAATTATTTCTTTTGAGCAAGTCCAAGCATTTACAATCATCCACAAAAGCTCTACAATAAGAATTCTTGTGATTAAGAACATCTTGCATCAAGTTCAGCTGGAAATTATGGCCGAAGATGAAATTTTTTTAGGGATTAGCTGAAATTTATTCTATCTGAAAAATAGTTTACTCAAAATAGAATCAATAAAACTCAAATTCAGCTCAATATATGCTTATGTGATTAATTTTGCACTTGTATAGATGTATATATGAACACAATCTGCACACATGTAGTATGTATTTCAACTAAATTAGTTGGTCTAGATAAACAATAATATATGCATGAGATAGTAACATATGAAATTGAGATATTGTATTGTTAGCCTAAGATGTAATGTTGATAACTCAGTCCGAATTGCTCGAACTTGGCTTGATGCTAGCTTTATATCAAGTTCAATAAAAAGGCTCCAAAGTTCATTTTAAAAAAAAGAATGATTTTGCAAATTGCAAGTATTAAGGAAACGCCACATATTTATTTCAAATTTTTTTATCTACTATTGCCCTGTTTAATAATTTTGTTCAGCATGGAATAGATCAATAGTTGCAATTTTATGCGAAAATTGAAACTCGAACTTTTTGCTAAATTCGAAATCAAAGTGATTCTTTTGGCTCAAAGTTAGCTTGCTCAAAGAGTAATCTATTTAACTCGTAATCGACTCAATATGTACATAAATATACATATTCAAAAAAAATAAATTAAAATATATTTGAGATATTTTAATATATTACTATATTTAATAGTTTATATTAAAGAGATGAAATTAAAAGCACTACTATAAAATTTTAAAAAAAATACTATATTCTAATATATTTTATAAGTATAATGTATATTTTTACAAAAAAATGTCTTATAATTAGGCTTGATTTAAACTAAAAAATTTTAACAGACTCGAATTAAACTTGACTTGAAATCAAAATTTTCAATTTCAAGTTAAGCTTGATTCACTCAAAATCGACTCAAAACCACCCCTAAATAAATATGTTCTAGTCACGCACTAGAGAAGTTTACCTCCAGCAAGTCATCAGCTTGGTTGGCAATGTCATTGAGATTCGCGTTAGGTAGATGCACTTTAAAATCATTCTCCCCTTTGAAGATGCCACCGCCACCAGCTACTCGGCGTAACAATTCTTGTCTGCTATCCTTCAAAGGTGTTCGACAAAGCAATCCAATCACTTGGACCTGTTTCATTTGTTCTAGCTAAACAGACCTTCATTGAACATAAAATCCTAATGAATTTACCTGTATCAAGTCATGGTTCTTTGAAAAATTTCAAGGAACATAAAAATTTAGGTTTTCTTCAACAGTCAAGTAGGATTGCAAACTCACATGAGGTGGACATTTTTTGGTAAGGTGGTCCAAAACCGTCTGCTTTATGACCTCCAGAAGTGTCTTGCGCTAGACACAAAATATGCTTCAGTGAGAAGGTTGCTTTAGAAACCAAATTAATATGTTAAATAAGTGTAGAAATATTTCCAGTTTTGATATGGGACAGAATGCAAATGGAGATCAACTCATTATTTACAGCAATTCATTACAATGGTCTTAGTTGGAGATGGAATTGCACATGTTCACAAGCGGCGGTAGGTGCATCTCCCCACCTCTCTTCTTCATTTTTCCCCATCTTACCTTGAGCTACATGAGGCCGAAACTCATCCCACATACGGTTGCACCCCAAAAAAGATGTTGTGGCTTATTGACACTAATATGAGAAAGATACAGACCACTAATAAATCCCGCAAATAAACCCATTAAAATTATAGAAATAGGGAATGAGAATATCTAAGGTTCTCTCTTTATTCAATTTTAGTAGTAATGTTCTCTTAAAATGAAAATAGAGTTCAATCTTAAATAAATATCAAAGAGAAAATGGAAGGAGGATTAACTAAAATCCAGCAAATAAACCCACTAAAATTACAGAAATAGGGAACAGAAATATCTAGGGTTCTCACTTTGTGCAATTTTAGCAGTAATGTTCTGTCCAAAAGAGGACAGAGTTCCAACTTTCAGGAAAAAAATAACCCAACTTTCAGAAAAAGAGGATTAGAGTTCACTCTTTAGAGGCAATTGAGAAATCTAGATAAATAGAGTAATCCATACAAAGTGGAAAGAAATCAACAAGGATTTGAATTCAAATATATTAGGTAAAGGTAGATCGTAGGAGTTTGGATTCCAATTAGTTGTACAAAAGCAAGCATACAACTGTGTTGCTCTCGCTGGAGGAAGAAGATTTGGCACATTTTGGTAATTCTCCGCATCAATTTGTGAGGCAGAGGCAGTCCAATCCATCAGAGAAATCACGCAACATGCAGGTGACCAATTGATAACATTGAATGATAGAAAGGCTGCATTGGGCTGACTTTGGTCTCCTTGCTAACGTGAATAATAGATACCCACAGAAAAGAGATGGGAAGGGTTGTATGTGTGCCTCACGATGGTCCACAAGACCACTAGCTACTGGGTGTACGTGTTTGGGAAAGAAACCCAAGCTAAGAATTATTACAGGATAAAGGAAAGAAGAACAAGGGATTCCACTAATAATGTAGATTACCAACATCATAAAAAAAGAGTTAGAGAGAAGAACTAGAAGGAGAGGCTCCTCTATTTGGCAGAGAAGGGAGACTGGGAGCAGTGCAAGCCGTCTGCTGCCGTGAAAAATTAGGCTAGGACATGGAGCCTAGTCAGAACCCTGTGTGCTGAAAAGCCTAGGAGCCAATCAAATAGCTTACAGAAGAAGGAAAATTAAGATGGCTAGAGGAGAGAGAGAAAAACCAAAAGTCCTCTCACTGTGTTAAATGGAGGCATTTATAGAGAGGGAGGAGTTGGCAGAGTAGACATAGGTAATTCCTATTAATAAAAGGTTTTCTAAATATGGACTTGTTGACTAGCTAACTCACGCCAGGAGACTACCCTCTCATTAGCTGAAGCTTACCTCATTAGGCTCATACACCACATTACAAAAGCATGGCCTAGTAAGGTAGTATTAATTGATCTGTTAAAAAAGAGAGACGGAGAGAATAAAAGAAGAGACAATTCGAATAGCTCATTAGGTTATTCGATTGAATAATTCAGCTAGACCATTTAGCTCCGGCTCAATTCTGTCCTTGTATGAGTTATTCGATTGGCCTGAGTTAGTCAATTAGTTTGTATTCGAGGGCTATCAAAAGTTACTTTTAGCCTGTTTTTCTCCACAAGCCTGGTTAAACCGATATGCACAACAGTACGCATGAGACATCTGTGACAGATCTTATTGTCATACAATTGCATCATCTACTTGTGCCATATTTCTTATAAATCCAAAATAAATGATTTTGCGCTGTTGTACAATTGGATTACATAGAGATATAATTTTGCACTAATGACTAATTAATTAACATATGATACTGTCACATTGATTTCATTTTCTACGCGACAAGCAAAAGTTTCTCTTTTATCAATTAACTGTTAACCAACAATAAAACTAAAGAGTTTGATTACAAAATCTGCTACCAAAACTCATTCATAGAATGATTCAAGTCACAAATAAATGAATGATTATCAAGGAAAAAATAATCTATGCAACACACAAATAGTGCAACGTGTACCAAATGATATCCATTGAAGAACAGATCAAGTTCAAAAGAAACGCATGACAAATCTTGCCCTAGGAAGATTTTGTGTCACAACGTGGGCTGCTATAAAAAATAGAAATCACAAAAGGACAAGAAAAGCAATCAAAGTACACCAAGATTTATGTGATTTGGAGATAATCTCCTATAGCCATAGGCCAAGCCAAGAGTAAATATCCACTATATGAAAAAGTTTGCTTGGCGACAGTCTGTTACATAAAAATATTGTATAATAAATAAAATCTTTCATACATGAAGTAATGCATTCGTTAGATAGTATCTTTACCTTTATCTAATAGACCGAGCTTTTCTTTAGTAATTATTATGTACATTTGAAGCACAAGCACACAACCAAACAAATATGAAAAAATGTAAGAGAGGAAACAGTGACATACATGGGTATGATGAGAAATAAATTTGAAAAGGTGTGCACTACACGTCTTGGTAGAAATAAATCTAACATATTATTGTAATATTATGTATATCTTACACATATATATGTTTGATTCTCTTTTGGACTGCAAAACATTAACTCATAAAAAAGGTAAAACTACCCTAGTATGAAAACATGAAGAGGCATTTCATCAGTAACCTTGTCGTCACCGTCCTTATCGGCAATCTGAATCATATAATCAAGAGCCATCAAGAATCCGGACTCCATCTCGTCGACCCTCTTCCCTATAACTCCCTGCGCGGCGATCTCCACCGCGATAGCCTCCGACGCTTCGTCCATCTCCATGTCCTCCAGCTACGCAACGCCAAAACAGAGATCGGGAATACAGGCAAAACCCTAATGGAGTACTTACCGACAAGCAAGAGAAGGATAGAGCTGGTTGCTAACTACCAGCTTGATCATTTCCTCTAGTACGGATGTAACCTGCTCGCCTCCTTTGAGAAGGGATTCCTGCTTGGATGCATCCCATTTGCCGTCTTCCGGCCCTGCGGATGGGAGACTACCGGGGAGGGAAGAGGAGACGGCGCAGGGGAAGCGAGTGCGGCGGCGCCAGTGAGCGGCCAGAGGGGAGTGAGGGGTAAGACAGGCCGGCGATACAGGGGAGGAGTGAAGCGAATGGAGAGGAGCGAGGGAAGACTTGGTGGCGGAAGAGGAGCAGAGAAGTCGAGGAGTAGGGAAGGGGGAAAGGAAGAGCGACAGGGCCATTTACTCAATTGGAATTCAAAGGGTTTAGCGATAGTTATAAAGAGTAAATTATCGATAGGTCCCTATAATTTATTTATAATTATACTTTAATTTATATTTTTCTAATCTTTCTTAAATAAAACTTATTTTTTAAAATTTAAAGATTTGAATTAACTCTATTAAAGCCCGAGCTCCCTCAAATTCAACTCGAGCTGGCTTGAACTTGATTTGAATTGAAACAAGCTGGATTTAAGTTGTAGCTGGATTCGAAACAATCTCTTCCTACTTACATATATAATATATGTACATATTTTTTTTCTCACTTTATTGATGCACACCTCATGTTATGTGTCGTATTTTTCGAATGAAGTGTCACTCGAGAAAATTGAGAGAGAGTCATCCATGGGTTGGAAGTTATGTTTAAAATTTGTAATATGCTCAAACTTAATTTTATTGGATTTAATGCAGATTCAAATAAGTATATATATTTAGGTCCTGTTTGGCACAAAGACCAAAACAAGACTAAAATAGGACCAAATTGATACTAATTTAAAAAATAATAATAATAATAATAAATAAATTTTTTATATCATTCTAGACAAATTTTAATATAAAAAAATATTTATTATTATTATTATTATTATTATTATTGTTTTTTAAATTAATACTATTTTAGTACTTATTTTGGTTCTCGCGCCAAACAGGGCCTAAAGCTTTTGATATATTTAAGATATCATATATGTATAGATTTTTAGGTGAATTTCAGTCATTCATGTGTCATAGTAATAAATGAGTTTTTAAAAAAATGTAACTTTTTATAAAAGTTTTTTGTTATAATCTTTGAGAGTTTTCTTATATCTGTTCGTTATTCTTGGTAATTATAATAATATGTGTATTAAAAATTATGTTAATTAAAAGATTATATTCGCATCCACCTTAAAAAAATAAATTGTTTTCATAATTATTAAATTTAAATTTTACGACATTTATTTAAGTTTTTCCTCCATCTCATCCCATTCGGTGTTGATGTACTAATAAGCATAGAGAACTCTATGATGCTTTTAATTAGAAAATTCTTCCACTTTTGAGCGTTAAGTAGGGGTGGCAAAATAGGTCGGCAGGTTCGGGTTCAAGTTCTACCTGAACCCGATATGACTCGAATAGCCTCAATCTAAATCCGATCTATTTATTAAATGAGTCAAAATTCATGACCTAAATCCGATCTGATTAATAAATGGGTAGGATTGGCGGATCGATCTGACTCTTTTATAGAATATTTTTTGATAAAAGCTCAATCCGAACTCTACCCGACCCGATTATGCTCAACCTGAACCTGACCAATTTAATAATTATTTAACATTTGAGATCTCTTTCAAGATCTGCAAAATTGTACATTACATGTAACTTACACTTGACATCTTACAGCAAGTTATCTAGGTGTCATGCTAGACTACCGAATATGACTGACTCAATATTAATAGATAAATACTAGCAGATAGTGTCTAAAGGAAAGGGATGGTTTAGAAAATAAAAAATTTATGAGGTCCATCTTGTAAAATTTTCACGTGCCAATGGGTGTGCGATGAGGTAGCACATAGGACTAGGGGTGGCAACATATGACCTGACTCGTGTATCCGACCCGAACCTAACCCACAAATTTTGGATATAAGTCATGAATTTTAACCTATTTATTAAACAGGTCAAGTTCAAATTAAGCATAATTAAGTCGGGTAGAGTTCGAGTTAAGAATTTATCAAAAAAATATTTTATAAATGAGTCGAGTCGACCCTCCAACCCGACCTATTTATTAATCAAGTTGAGTTCAGATCATAGATTTTAACCCATTTAATGAATGAGTCAGATTCAAGTTCAAGCTATTTAAGTCAAGTCGGATTCCAATTCAACCCAAACCCAACCCACCGATCCATTTTGCCACCCCTGCATATATGAATTTTTTTATTAAAATATATGAGTTTTGCTTCATATAAATATTCCTTTATTATATATAAGCATTTTCTACTTATACATATAAAGCAAAAAAAAATACATATATAAAACAATATATATGTTTATATAAAACAAAATATATATATAGAAAAAAAATCATAAATAGAAATGACAAATAAAAGTGTTAATATGAATCGGAGATTAAAAAATTAAAATAATTTTAAATTAAATTAAAATCGAGTCAATTTAAATGAGCCAACTAATTAACCAAAAGTTCGACTCTGTAATAATTTTGAGTCGATTTTGAGCCGGGATAGGCTCGACTCAATTCTACTTGAAATCGGTTCAAATTAAAATACATATTATATTATAATTCATTTATATAATATATGTATATAATATTATATATATATATATTATAAACTGAACCAATCTCGAGCCGCATCGAGTTGAACTTACCCAACCCGAGATCGACTAAAAAAAAATTGAGATTTGATTCATTTTCGAGCCGACTCAAAAATGAATCGAAATCGGCTCGAAATCGATTGGGTTCGACTCGAACCAGCTCGAAGTCGAACCCAATCGACCAGAGCCGGCTCGAAGTTGAATCCAATCGAGTTCGAGTCAATTTCAAGTCAATCGAAATGTAATCAATCCAATTTCGAGCCGATATTAACTCGGCTTGAAATCTGATCAGTAACAGCCCTAACAACGTAAGTTCAGATCTACCAACGTAAGTTCAGATCCCTTCACCTTTTGAACAAAATTTTGCTTGTATACTCGAAGCAAATTCAACAAATTGATTATTAATAGGTTAAAAGGTCTAATTACTAAATTATCTAACGAATTAAACCCATAATATAATTAACTAATAATCTAATGAATTACTCCCCCAAAGTCCTACCCAGCATTGATCAACTTATTAGACAAATTATTGAACTGAGTAGTAAAATCCTTTCACGCTCGGGTGATGAAAATGATGTCAAACTGACAGCCAAATTCAACAAACAAACTTGCAATTCAACAGTTTCAAAATGCATTCTATAACGCAAAGACGTCAAGAGAGCAAATCTTTCATTTTGAATGCCCCAGCATCCCAGCAGGAAAATGACTTTGAAAATCTGAATGATGAATCACAGTAATAATACCCAAAAGCAGGAATTAGATTTTGAAGAATATTTATAAATGAAAGATTTGAAATTAACCCAAGTCAATATAAGCAGCAATAACAAATATCTTCAAATTTTCCAGAGGCAGGGGTTTTTGATCATTCTTAAAAGACCAACATATTTACTTCGACAAATATATAGCAAAAATTTCAAGCGTTCATCCGAATCAACAAACAAGCTTAACCATATTTTTAGAGGTATAATTCTTTAATGAATATTTGGCAATACTGCTAATTAGGTGAAAGATGAATTGTTCATAAAACAATGTGATTATGGAGCTTGAGAGTAGACTAGATAAAGAGCATCATTGTAGCTTGTGAACAAGCACGAATGAAGCTTGGGCTCGTTCTTTAGTTAAAAAAATGAAAACAGCTCGGACATGAATAACTACTATGAACTCAAAATCCATGGAAAAACGATCTATAAAACCAGAGAACAAAAACACAATAAGCACAAAAAAGAAACTCATGAACGATCAAGATTAAGCCGAACAGAAGCGTATCGAGATACCAAACAGTCGAATAGAAAGGTATGTAGAGGAATTAGAAGGCTACTGGCGCCACTGATAGAAGATCAAGTCCATTCATGAGCTTACATCAAGCAGAATCCTAGAAAAGTAATTGATCGTTGAGCGAGGGAGCCAGAATCATGGAGCGGTGGGCTTAGATCAGCTCTTCCCGGCAGAGGCGATGGCCCAGACGACGCCGAACGGATCCTTCACCTTCCCGAGAAGCCCCCCGCCGCATGCGCCTTCCGCCTCCACGATCTCACCCTCAGCGACAGCTCCGGCCTCCAACGCCTTCGCCACCGCACCGGCTACGTCCTCCGTTTCCAGCCTGAAGAAGATCCCGCCACCGGTACCGTTCACTGACCTGCAAGGTTAATCCAACGAAGGGTGGAGAAGGATCGTGTTAAACAAAGACCTCCTACAAGATATAAGCTAGATCAGCAAAGAAATCTCTCAGATCTGAAGGAATGACAGGCTTACGAGAAGGATTCATCGGTCTGATCGCAAACAAGGAAGGAGGCCGGGCCAATCTTGACCTCAGCGCTGAGAACAAGAGGAAGATCCTGCTCCGCCTTGCGTTTGGGGTGGTTCACCCGCTTCACCTCCTCAGCTCCGAAGGCGGCCTTGTAGAACTGCACAGCCTCGTCCGCCTTTGACGCTGGAACAATCAGCTGCGGCACGAAAGAAAAGAAGCTCAAGGCCTTGCCGCCGTCGCCATTCTGCTGGTGCTCGGCATCCGCAGAACCCGTTTGCGCCATCGTGCAGAAAGGAAGAGAAAACCGGAATAAAACCTAGAAAGAAGCGAATCACGCAAAACCCTAGAGAAGACAGATAATGAGGCAAGCAGGGAATGGGCAGTTGCAGCCTGGAGGTGGTTTTATGGAGGCGTGAGGAGGGGCGACGCCGGATCAGACTGCTAATTACATTTATACCCTCCACTTTCATCCATTGCCACGAAATCTGGACCGTCGAATATGGATATAGAGATCTTTTCATACAGAAGATTTAAGACAAAATTGCAAATTAATCACAAGGTTTAATATACTTTCACATATATACTTTTAAAATCATTCATGTAGGTCCCTTCTCGCCATCTTTTATTTTAGGAAGGTCCTTAAAACTAATAAAAGATTCGACAAAAAAATGTATCAGAAAATTCACTAGCTTGAGAAATTAACTTTTACTATATTAATCGAATATAGTTTTTGGATAAATTAATAAAAAATTGAATTAAATTTAAAAAATCAGCTATCATAAATAAAATTCTTTTGCAAAATAACTACTATTATATGTGCATATAACCGCTAACATAAACAATCTCCTATCATTATCAACTGATATTTTAGAAGCAAGAGTCGGCATCAGAAACTAATATTCGACAAGCAAGAGTTAGAATTGAATATATAATTTTAACAAAAAATTTTGTCGAGCAGGAGTCAAAACTGTAGGCGATATGTTTCTTTTACATATCACTAATTGATTAACATTTTTTGACAATTTAATAGCACATGTGCAAACATAAGCAACGGCTAAAATGACTGATAACTCATCTCCATGTTGTTGATCTATATGCAAATTCAATGAGGATTCTAAAACATTAAATATCGGTTAGCAATTGACGAGCAAAAATATAATTGTGGCTTTCTAAGACTGTAATAATGAATATGTTAAATATCATTCAGGTCATTTAGTTTGAGAATAATATCAAATAAATTCATAATTTAAAAAATAATTCAATGAGATTCTTGAGATTGACATTAATACTTTAATTAAGTCCTTTTTACTTAATTTGAGATATTTTTATTATTTAAATAAATTTATATTTAAAAATAAAATAATAAAAATACGCACTTCTCCCATCCTAGGTTAGCCTTATTGCGTGCACAGAACAAGGCCATTGACTTTGCATAGGCCGCTTTATTGCGCACGTACATGTAGCCTATAATGTTGCATATATAAGCTCGACTGCGATGTTGACTTCAATTAAGTACTATTTACTTAATTTGAGATATTTTTACTATTTAAATAAATTTATATTTAAAAATAAAATAATAAAAATACGCTCTTCTCCCGTCCTAGGTTAGCCTTATTGCGTGCACAAAACAAGGCCATTGACTTTATGCATGTGCACAGGCCACATTATTGCGCACGTGCATGTAGCCTATCGCGTTGCATAGGCACGACTGCGATGTTGACTTCAATTAAGTCCTTTTTACTTAATTTGAGATATTTTTATTATTTAAATAAATTTATATTTAAAAATAAAAAAATTCATATTATTTTAAAATTAGCATTTTGTGTTAGTATAGTTAAGACTTTATTTACTGTGAGGATGAAAATCAGGACCATAATAGTAATAATTTAAATAATAATAATAATAAATAAAAAATTTTAATTATTCTACATAATTGAGTATTTTGATTTAGGATATGAAATAAAGTTAATATTTTTATTAAAAATTATTAAGTATATGAAGTAAAAATAATATTTTTTTATATTAGAATTTATATAAAATAAGTAAAAAATTTATTTATTATTATTATTTTATTTTTTTAAAAAATTAGTACTATTTTGATTCTGATTTTGATTCTCGCATAAAATAGGATCTAAGACAATAATTTCTCTATTCACATGATGAAGGGTGTAAGAATAGTTTCGATTGCTGTTGGAGAGACCTGCAAGTGAAACTTCGACTACCTGAGACACCTGGACATAATTTATCTAAAAAACAATTCAAAAGATATAATTTCTCCAATCAGCGAAACAGCGCCCCCGGACCCGGTTAAAGTTTGGGCAAGAATGTAATTTACCAAGAGACGCAGTGTACGAAGCAGTTGCCGATTGATGGGTAAAGCAGTAAATTCCCACATATAATTCGACCCATATGTGCACACCGATCTTCTGAGGTTGTAGCCCACCGTGGGTGCCTCTTGTACGACCGACGCGTGGCATTAAAGCACTGGCCTGCCCTACTCACAGAGGTAAACTTACCGCCCAAATTTATTATTTTTTTAATTGAAAAGGCCCTTGCAATTAAATAAAATAGTTTTTTTTTAGGGAATTAAATCAAATATTTACCTACATCTATTACGAAAAATAAAATCTACGTCTATCAAAACAAAATTCAAATTTTACTTCTCATTAAAAAATTAAAGTTATTTTCATTATAATTATTATTATATTTTAAACAAAAATATAAAAAATATTTTATATGTAAATAATTATATAATATTCTAATATTCATAACTAGATCCGGGCATTAAACGGGTGGCCGATGGGCTAGCCAGGCCCGCTAAATTTTGAACAGGCTTGATTATCTATTTTGACCTGATATTTGGGTTTGGCCCGGCCTGAGCCCAATGTTGATTTATTCAAAGCACGAGTCCAATCATAAAGCCCAAATCAAGCCCATAACGTCCACAATATATACAAACGCAAATGCTTTAGAAATAATTTTTATATTCAAAGTCTGAGTCCGATCATACTTTTATTGAATTTTAAACTATTCACTAATTTGTTTAATAATTTTAAATTCATGTCTTGGATAAAATATCATAGAATTTTAGTAATCATCAACTTAAATAAAATTATATTAATATGTAATTATGAAAGTAGGCCCGTAAATCTGGCTAAGCCGGCCCAAGCCCTCTTTGACTTAGTTAAAGTCCGATTAAACCCGGCTCATGCCATACCCGGCCCCATTGCTCAAGTCTATTCATAGCCCAAATTTTATTTTACAAATAAATAAATATAACAATAAATTTAAGCTCACCAAAAAACAACAACAAGCATAATTACAACAATAATTATAAAAAACTATGACAAAAAGGGCTCCTAATAAAATTATAAGATATGAACTACGAAAAAGAGATAATTAATACTACTTAAATAATAAATATTTAATTCAAAGATATGTCTAAATAATGATAATAAAATTCCTCACCAAAGAATAAATAAATATGATGGAGCATTAAATTAAAAAGAAAAATGACAAATTTGATGTTTGTGCAGGTAATTTATTTTATTTAATTTACAGAGTTGGATTCATTAACTAAATCATATGATTAAATTAACATTATTTTTATGATATTAAAACTTCACAGGTACAACATGCTCATGAGTTTAACATAGAGAAAAATAAAAGACAATTTGATATATTTTGTAAAATTTAATTATAAATAATATTATTTTGCGCCGAGTTAGAAAAGATAAAATTGCCTAACACTCGGTCACCATTTGTGTTAATGAGTTTGTGGTGATCGAGTTATCACAAATTCGTCATCAAGCAAAGAACTTTCAACTGTTAAATTTAATTTTTACAATAATATTTAAGACAAACTCTAAAATTAAATTAAAATATTGAGTAAATAATGCAAGATAGAACCACAAAGTCTTCAACATCATTTTAACCAAAATATTTTCATTTAAAAAAAACCTTAAAACATGATTATTGAGTAAATAATGCAATATTATGTCCAAATTGATGAAACTGAAATTATTAAATCTATTAAAATCATCAAAACTAAAATTTTAAACCTTACTACAAAATCTTGTTCAAATGTTATATCATATAAGTGTGATTTATTTGAAAAGTTAATTTTAATTTATATTAAAAAATTATACTTAGGATCTTTTATTATATTTTGGTTTTATAAATTTTGATGTAAATATTAGACAACCAATTTGATTTGGTATATATCTTTCAATTTGAGATATAAAATAGGGTAAATATCATCTAAATCTATGAAATTTAGGTGTCATATTAAATAGATTTATGATTTTAAAAAAAAATTAATGAATTTTTGAAATTAACATAAATATTTCGATCAAATACTTTTAATTATTTTTACCATTTTTCTATAAAATTTATTTTTAAATATAACATGACAAAAATATCTTTTGTACTTCTCATTCATACCTGCATAGATACAAATACTGTTGTCATCACTGCATGTTGCGCGCATCCTCTGGGTGCGAGCCTTCGCAGAAAGCAATCTCTACTTGTTAGCATGGCCACCCAGGGGCACTGAGCAAGCGACGAGGCAAGCATGAGCATTTGCATGGTGCACAGGTACGCAGAGAACTGGGCGCACACAGTAGTAGCAATTTTATTTGGCGCGGTAGGTGCAACATTTAGATGGGAGATGGGTGAAAATATTTTTGATATTTTATATTTAGAAATTTAATTTAGAAATAAATTTTATTAAAATTAATGAAAGGTCGTGATTGAAATATTAAAATTAATTTTAAGGACTTCTCTATAAAAAAAATTTCAAGGAACTCATTACAGAGAGTTTTGAAACCTTAAATTTTCTTGGTATTATTCTAAAATATATGTTATAAAATATTATAATCTTATATGAAACTAATTAAAAATTATGTATTAGTCCCAAGCAAACTATTATCTAATTGAATAAGGATGAAAACTTACTAGTAGGAAACTTTTGATGGATCTAATAGCAAGAAAATTTTAAACTTCAGATTTATTAGAGACCTACATGTAATTCACCCAGTAATTAGACTAAAATATATTCAGCTAAAATGCATGGAGTTGTTTATTTCTGGGATTATTTTTAATTAAAAAAAATTTAACGTGATGCACTCATTTTAAAATTTATAAAAAATATTAAATAATATTATTTTATATTAAAATATGTGTATAATCTGAAATAAAATAAATTTTATTTTTAAATTTATGTAAGTTGTCGAATAAAACTTAAATTTAAGTTAAAATTAACGAAATATTTAAAATAGTATTAATTTAATTATTAAAATTTATCTATGATGATGTGACATGTAAAATAATTTAAATTAAATATAAAAGTTTTAGCATTTCAAAACTTATATGAAATGAAATAAAAATATTTTTAGATACCAAAAAATATTATTGAAATATTATGGAAAGTGTTGTTATTCTAATGATTTAAACCTTGCATTAGATGGAATGACTTCATCAATATAATGGTAATATGCAATTTAATAAAATTTATTATTATATTAAACTTATAATAAAGCGTGAAATAAATAGGAATATTTACATAGTGAACACAGAAATTAGGCTAGGCTAATTTATGAATTAATTTTATCATGAATCTCAAAATATTATAAATATCACGTTTAAAATAGCTATTTTTTTTATTTTTCACATCCTGCAGTAAATTTTTTCAGAAAATTTAACCATAGTTAAATCCCAAAAAAGTCTGATGCCCGCTCGCGATGCGTAAGAAGAAGATGTAAATAATAATGCTCGCATGAATACGTTATCGCCTCGCGAGAATACGCTGTTGTCTCGCGTGAATATGCTATCGTCGGAACCAATACTGCTCCGCGATGCCCTGACATGAAGGTCGATGGTTAAACGATGCGATTAATAACTGAGATTTTGTTGAGATTTAACTATAATTAAATCTTCTGATAGAATTTACTGCAGGATGTGAAAAACAATAAAATAAATATTTTAGATACGATATCTGTAATATTTTGAGATTTACGATAAAATTCATAAATTGGCCTTATATTATCTAAATATCTCAAATAAATAAAAATGGATTATATATTATTAATTAAATTTTTTTTTTCCTCCTACTTTTTTTTTCTTCTTACTTTTTTTTTCTATCAAAAAAAAGATTTTTTGCAGAGATTTTATAAGTTTTTTTTTTGGTAAAAGATTTTATAAGATCTTTGGGGAACAGTGAACAGAGAAAGGTCAGTGTCGCGGGCTCGAAGATTGTTGGACCGGCGGGCTCCACAAAGAAATTTATCTACCTGTAGCGTTCCCTGTTGCCTATACATATTAATGAAACGGGAAACCTAAGTGGGCCGGGCTCTAAAATATTTCGGCCTAAGCCCATGAAAGATATGTTATTGGGCCGGGACTATTTGGCACACATGTCATTTCTTGTTATTTCATTTTTGTCTTAAGGTTATGTGTGTGTGTGTCTGATCATTAATGTTAATTTTCTCATAATTTTCGTTAATTAAAGTTTATGGTTGGATGAGTAAAAGTATAAAAAAAATATTTTTACTAATTTCTTATCTTTGATCTTTCTATTCGTACTTCGGAACACTGTCGTCAAGCTTCACTTCCCTTTTACAGCGACTATCTCGACCCTCAAAAAAAGCATTGCTTTTCTCTCAGCTAAACACGAGCTGCCCACAAAAGATACTGAACTTGACGAATTCTAAACCAAGTTAAATCGTGAGTCAAGGCCTTAAATAACAACAAGGTCTCAAATCGTACTTCTTAAAAAAAGCTAGAAAAGTCTTCCCCTAAACTTTTCTTAGCTTTATATCAAAAAGTCATTGAATTCTTGATGAAAATATAACCTTAGGGCCTCGTTTGTCTAAGAATTTAAAATTAACCTGGTTTAATTTTAACCAGGCATATCACATCACACATAAAATTTAATATTAAAAATTAAATTTATTTCACATCCTACACATATTACTAAAATAATAACTAACTTATATCACATCTCTCACATATTCCAACATAATAACTAACTTTATATAACATCCCTCATATATCCCAACATAATAATTATAAATTTTATTTCATATCATTCACAATTTTTAATAAAAAAATATCTCTATCCAAATTTAATTTTAACCTTCTTAAATTTAACCTTACAAATAAACACACCTAAATAATAAAATAAATTATGTTGCATAATTTAATAAGTGTTTTTCATTATCAATTTAGTTTTAAATAATATGATTTTAGTTTAATATTATCTTGATATCATATTATATTATCTAGATTTTTTTTTCGTATGTTACCTAGATATAGATTGAATATTTAAATATTATTTTTTAAAAATAGAGTGAAACATAATTCGTGTGTAAATGTGTGTATATATATTATCATATGAATGTTAGTAGAGGTTAGCATGACATGAGTTGAAGCCAAGCTAAACATGGCTCAGTCCCGCTTGGCTAAATTCGATTCAAGTTTGAGTTAACTTGAACCCTAATGAAGCGAAACTCAAGTTCTTCAAAATTTTTTTTTTTTTTTAAAAAGTAAAAAGTAAATAATAAGTTATCTCTACTAAGGCCCTGTTTGGCGCAAGGACCAAAACAGGACCAAAACAGGACTAAAATAGTATTAATT
>JAEMOT010000387.1:473163-583552 GCA_019297695.1 Apostasia ramifera
ATCCTCGCGCCAAACAGGGCCTAAGATTTCAAATTAGGCAGCCCAACAGACATTTTAACTGCAACTAATGCATATTTATTTATAAGTAATAGTTAATTATACTAAATTAATAAATACATTATTGATATTTTAAGTAAAGAGATCAAGCCAAGCAACAAGCTTGAGTTGAGCTCTAGTCAAACTAATTATTAATTTGAACATCGAGCGCCTATTGATAGTCACACTGTCGCCTCTTTGGCCTTTGCTAGAATGACAATATTGTTAATTTCTACTAAAAAGTTAAATAAGGAGGTATTCTTTTTACGATTTCATGAACTAAAGGACCCACATCAAATAATTTAAATAGTTCAAAATCTTCACTAAAAATGAGCTAAACGTAGGAGAAGTCTACTATAAACATACCCAAATGTCCAGCATAAATTTTAACTATAAAAATTAACTTTATTTCACATCCAATATAAATACGAATATTAGAATTAAAAGTATTTCATATTTTACATGCTTTCTAATATTAAAATAAATTTCTCTTCGATTAAATTTTAAAAATAAAATATTTTTTTAAAAAAGCTTGAACTAAATGAGGCATTAATGAATTTTTTTTTATTTCTTTTCTTATTTTGAGAGCTAAACTATGAGCCTACTTAAAAAAAAAAAAAGATAAATTACATTTGGACGTTTAAGATTAGAAAGATATTACAGATTAGTCTAATTTTTTTTTTAAATTTGGGTCATTGAGATTGTAAAAGTATTGTTATTAAATTCCAATTACGGTATAATTATTAATTTTTTATTATTATGCTGTAAGATTATTTTTAATCACTGATTTTTCGACTTTTCAAAATATAATTTTGATATATTAATATTTTTATTTTTAATTTTAAATTTTTAGAACAGAAAGAATAAATATGAAACAAATAAAAGTTTACTTTTTTGTTAAATTTTTTAAAAAATACGAGAATAGAAAGAGTACAATAATCGTTTAAAATATGTAAATAGTTTGAATTAATTAAAAATTAACTAAATTTTATATTTTCTATTTGGTAAGATCAGAAAGAAAAAAAGACAAGGCTATGAAAGACGACTAAAATTAAGTTTTTTTAAATATTTAGATCAATTTTCAACGCTCTCCCAACATTAGGGGCTGAATCCAATTTACCTTAAAATAAAATTTCTTTTCACACTAATGATCAAAATATTTTTCATTAAAAGTTGCCTCCCATAACTTCAGCTCTAAGGTAAAAAAAAATAAAAATAAAAAATTATTATATATATTTTTTATATCAGAAAATTTTTTTTTTAAAAAAAAATCCTCTCGCCGATCAATGCCATCGGATTCTGCTAATCGCGGCCCGCGCACGGCACGATGATACTACAATTTTTTTTTATTCAATTATTTATTCAATAGATAATTGATGCAGCAAAGCCTCATGCAAAGGAATTCTTTTTTTATTTTTTATATTAAAATAAGGGTAAATTGTATCGCGGTCCTTGAGTTCTAGAGATCATTGAACATTGACCACAATTTTTTAAAAATTTTCATTTTGATCCATGTGATTATAAAGTTCTATATTTTTTATCCTTTATTTATAATCACACCTTTTTCTCTAGCATTTTCAATAAAAAATATAAAATTTAATTATTTTTAATTACTTTAGGCTAATTATGTATTTAAAAAATATTATATTTGTTTATTCTCACTATTCTTTAAAATTTTAATAAAAATATAAAGTTTAATTTCTCATATCTCTAATATTTTTACTCTAAAATTATAAATTAAAAAATATTAATATTTCAAAATTTTATTTTAAAAAACTAAAAGAATTAACAATTGTGAATAATATTATGATATAGTGTTAAGAAATTAATAATTATATCTTAATTATTACCAAATGATAAAATTTTTATATTTTTAAGGACTCGAATTGAGAATTTTTAAAAATATTGAGACAAATTTGTAATACCCGTCTGTTCTAAAAGCCTCGAATGATTTAACGTAATAATAATTACCAATCACGCTGGTGTACTTCTAGATGAGTGGAAACTTTGACTTAAATTTGGATGGACCGACCTATTTATTTTCTATGTTGGGTTCAAGTTTAGTCATTTATTAGTTGAAAAATATGAATCGAAGAAAGTCAAGTTTAAATTTAGGTTAACCCGAAAGTGAGATTAACATATTATCTTGATTTCAAACACGATAATTTCGTGATAATTCTCAAACTTGAATTGTTCGACAGGCAATATATCTCTAGTTATTTTCATTGGATAGATCACAGCACATATCCATAGAGATGCTCAATTTCCGGGGCACAAATAATATAACATAACTGTCAATAATAATAATAATAATAATAATAATAACAATAACATAACCATGTGAAATTTTAGTATCCTATGTATTGGCATAGATAATTAATAGGATGTGCTTCAAAAGGACTTCAATGGTGTGGCAATAAAATTAATTTCTTCTTATCATAAAATTTATAATTTTTTTTAATATATATAATTTTATATTAAAAATTATATAGAATGTAAAATAAAGTTAATTAATACATTAAAAATGATGTAGAATGTAAAATAAAATGAATTTTTTATAGTAAAAATTATGTAAAATATTATAAAAAAATAATTTAATATTATTTTAAAATTTTTAAAGTAAATGAATTATTTTGATTTATGTTACGACCAAAGTGGTACGAGGATAAGACAGGCACAGGCCAATTAAAACATTTGATTTCCTTTTAATGGATTTCAATATTTGCTCTAATTTAGGATTTTAGAATTTAAAATTTTATACTCTTGATGGAGATTTTCATTAATACGAGTTGAAAGATAGAATTTAAAGTTTAGAGTTTAGTATTTAATATTTAAGATTTAGTAAGCAGTGCATGCAGCAATTATATTGATTTTCGATGAGTGTGTGAGAGAGAGAGAGAGCAAAGGCAAGAGAAATGATTTTGAAACTCAAATTAAGCGGACGAAATGTCACTTTCTGTTCTCTATACTCGCTAGCAGTATTAGCAAGCGCTTCGATTGTGCAGCAGCAATGCAAGATTGCATCACCGAGACATTTAATAATTAAATAAATAATATAGCTACCAATGAACTACTTACTACCCGTATATTATTAGTCGTAAGACGGTCATAATTGTGCGACCAAATTTGATCAGTAGTCTCTAAATTAAGCTCGCACCAATTAACAAATCTAAAGTCTAAAATAACAAAATCAATCAAAGAAATTAATGAATGAAAAAATTTTAGGAGCACTGACCAGTAAATATCCTGCATCAAAGAACGTGCATGCATGAAAGTTTATGTTAATCAATTAAGTAATCATGAGGAACAAATGCATTAATTAATGCTCATGAGTGGGTCATCTTCTTATTTTATTCCTCCTAATTACTTTTTCACAATAAATGAATAGCATAAATTAAACACTAGATAAAATTATTTTTTATAAAAATTTTTGAATAATGTAAAAAAAATTAAATTATTATATTAAGATGCATAACGAATATAATATAAATTAGTTATTATTTTAATATATATAATATAAATTAACTATGCGATGTGATATATCTATTTAAAATTAAACTAAGTTAATTTTAATCTGCCAAACATTTATAAGTTAAATTGTAGAGGGTCGAGTCAATTTCGAACAAGTTGAGTTAAGCTCGAAATTAAAATTTAAATTTTCAAGTGGAGTTTGACTCGTGCCTATTAAATTTTTTCGATTTCGAGTCGATTTTAAGTTAGATTGAGCCAAATTATAAGCTATATAATTTTTTCTATAACAATATTCATTATTTATGTTAAATATAATAACATATTATACAATATTTATATATAAAATTATCTTAATTATATTTTAAAAAATTCTAAATATAAAATTGATTTTTGACTTTTACATAAAATCATCACTCCTAATTAATTGTATTTAGATTGCCTTGATGTCAATGACTTCATTGATTAATTGTAATTTTAAATTGTAATTGATTTTTTAATAAATTAAATTTTTATTCACAGGATAATTTAATTAATTAAAATTTAAAACTATAATTAATTAATATATTAATCACTCTTTTTGGCTGCAGAGTTTTTCTTTTTTTGAAACAAAAAAGACTTTTCTCAACTATTTTTATACTTCTTCCTATTTTTTTATTTACATCTCTTTTAAAAAATCGTAATTAAATTGCTTATAGATCCTAAATTTGGTGGATATTATAATTTTTTCAATAAATTTTAAAATTAATTTTTGCTAGAATCTTCATCTTGTTCTTTAGTTGATAGAATCTATTTTTGTTGTTAATTTTGAGCCTCAAACTTGTATTTCACTTGATATAATAATAATAAATAAATTTTTATTATATTCTATATAAATTTTAGCATAAAAAATTTCATTTTGTTTCATATACTCAATTGTTTTTAAATTATCAATTTTATTTTACAATTTAGACTAAAATATTTTATTCGTTAAGAATGTGAAATAAAGTTAATAATTTTATTGAAAATAATTGAATATATGAAATAAAATAAAATTTTTTTATATTGACGTTTGTGTAGGATGTAATAAAAATCTTATTATTATTATTATTATCATTTTTAACTAAAACTAAACATTTATTTTTTATTTATAAGTTATATTATAATTTCTAAATTTTAATTTTTTCATGAAAAATAAATAATAATGTCAACCCCAGCTCAACAATAAAAATAAATATGATAACATTTTAAAAAAATATTAAAAGATGTAATGACTATCATTAGAGACTTACAAATAATTAATAAATAATATGGGATCAAAATGCAAAATAACATGAGAAAAAAAAAACATAAGATTTTAATCATAATTGTACTTGAATAATTTTCAATCTAATTAATTTCACAGATCTTTCGCTATAAAATAATAAGAAATAAACTCTAGATTTATATAGGGGTGGCAAAACGGTTCGACGGGTCGGGTTTAGGTTAACCAGCATCCTACCTGACCCGAATAGCCTCAATTTGAACCTAAGTTATTTATTAAATGAATCAAAATCTATAACTCGAATCCTACCAAATTAATAAATGGGTCAAAATAGCGGGTCAATCCGACCTATTTATAGAGTGTTTTTTGATAAATATCAAACTTGAATTTGATTTTTTTAATAAACAAGTCAAAATTCATGACCAATACTTGAAATTTTTGGATTAGGTTCGGGTCGATTGACGGGTCGGGCCATATATTGCTACCCCTAGGTTCATAGTCTCAATCATATTTATTAGGACCCAAGTGAAATAAAACAACTAAACTGGAGAACCAATATGAAATTATGTAAGAAAAATTAAGTTTGATTTGGAGACATTTATTACACAACCGACAAAAACGAGAAGAAAGAGAAAGAAAGAGAGGGAAGTTAGAGAGAGAGAGAGAGAGAAGTTAGAGAGAGAGAGAGAGAGAAGTTAGAGAGAGAGGGATGGCAATAAATGAAATATGAAGGTTCAAAGTCCAAGCCATGGCAGAAGGGTGAGATTCTACGGCATTAGCTTGCTAACTTCCGGCCCCAAAACTAACCATTTTTAGGAATTTCAAAATAATGTCAAATTTTCTAAAAATGGTAATAAATAAATCACCTGTGAGTCTGTTTAGTTGTAAAATTAAATTTAAAAAACTTAAAATTAAACCTAAATAAAAATATTTTTTTGAAATAATTACCTACATGCCACATAATTTAATTTTATTTATACCTTACCCATCGATTCTTAATTAATTACGCTATACACTCTCAAAATATTATAAAATCTTAAATACACACATTTGAGTTAAAAACTTAATCAAAATCTATTTGAAAAAAAATATTATGTTAGTAAATCATTAAAATTATATTTTTACTTTTAATAGTATATATTTTTCTCTTCCTTAATACTACACTAAAACACTGATTTGTCCTAAAATGAATTCACGTCGCGGATGTCTCATTCCTTTGCCATCACCTAAACATTAAGATTTTAGAATTTTCACTCAAAATATATTTAAATATCCTTAAAATAATATGATGAACGGCTCAGATTTTTTGTAATGTAATTATAGTTAGGTTATTGAAAAATTATAATTACTCATTATAATAAAAATAAGTTAAAATATGTGTATGTAAGATTTTATAATGTTTTGAGTGTGCACAGCGTAATTAACTAAGAATGAATGGGTAAGACATAAATAAAACTAAATTGTGTGGCATGTAGGTAATTATCCCTATTTTTTTGGGGTCTATTTGTTTATAAAATTAAATTTAAGGAGGTTAAAATTAAACTTAAATATTTTTTTTTTTTAAAATTATGAATAATATAAAATAAAATTAGTTATTATGTTGGACTATACGAGAGATGTAATATAAAATTAGTTATTATATTAAGATATATGAAGAATGTTGATATAAATTAATTATTATTTTAGTAATGTGTATAGGATGTGAAATAAAATTAATTTTTTAATATTAAATTTTATATGTGATGCGATATGTCTTGATTAAAATTAAATTAAGTTAATTTTTAAAGGCCAAACAAATAGGGCCATAAGACTTAATAATAGTTATATTCTTTTAATTTTATTTAATGTGCGTCCCTCTAATATTTAAATTAATTAAATAAGTTTTAATCTAAAATAATATATAAATATGTTTTTTGACAATAATAAAATAAATTAATAGAGAATAATTTCTCAATATTAATGGATTGTTTTAAAAATTAAATTAATATTTTAAATAAAAATAAAATAAAAACAATCTATCAATTAAAAAAAATATTTTATTAAATATTTTAATTAGTGACATTTCCGCACATACTTTTTAAATTTTTTTAATAATATATTAAATTCCTTTTTTTTATTTTCCCCTTACTCACCAAATTTTTTTAAAATAATATATTTAGAATTTTTTAAAATTTTTGAATAATTTTTTTACTAATTATGATTGTTTAACTGCATATTACCAATGATTAGATTTAGGCATGGGCCCGGGTCTCACCCGACCCGACTCAATCTGACCTAAAAATTTTAATGCTTGAGTTGCAATAAATCTTTCATATAATTTCTTTAATCCGACCCGGTCATATTTATACTCGAACTTGGGCATGAACGTCAAGGCTCTGATTGGGCTCGTCCTAACTTTAGATTTGAGTTTTTATATTTTGAAAAAAATATTATAACTCATAATTTTTATTATTGTAATTCCATACTACAACAGTATAACTGGCACTAAAGTTTTTTAATATTTTATATAGTATTTATATTATTTCAAATTATATATTAAATTTGATATCTTGAATTTTTATACTAAAAGCTTATTATGCAGAAAATCTTAATTATTTTTTTAATTAATTAACATTCAAAAGATAATTCTATTAAATTTGGGTGATAAAAATATAAATAATTCGATCATTGAAGTATTAAGATATAAATATATGTTCACTTTAAACGATTTATATATAATCTTTTATTAAGCAGATGTGAAATGTATAATAACAAAATTTTAGTGGTGATAGGAGTGAATCCCTTGAGGTTGACCCGGCCCAGCCCAACCCGAGCTCAAGTTGGGCTTGATCATAATTATTGACTCGAATATATATGTATGAGTGTGGTATAACCCACTCACTCAGTGACTATCCCGAGCTCAACCCGGCTCGAGCTCGGTCCATGCCAAGGTCTACTAATGACATATATATAAACAACTTTATAAATACGTTTATGAATAATTGCATGCCACTAATGTTTACTTTTAGAAAATTTGGAGGTTTAAATTTTAAAATAAAAAAATAGAAATTTAATATGTAATTAAAAAAAAATTAAATAGAATGTATATAAATGTCTCTTTTTAATTAATACTAAAAAACATATTTACATTTTACTTTAAACTAGGGGTGCATTTTATTAATTTAGAAACTAAAAAAATTTAGTCGTATATAAACGCAAATTAAAGAAATGTCATTGCTATTAACCAATCACATAATTATGTATCATTCAAATTTTATCATATTATACTTTTAAAATCAAAAATTTCAAAATAATTAAATAGTGTGCCATAAAAGATCTTATAAATTCATAACAAAAAAATATCTTTTATTAGTTATTTGGGTAAAAAGCAATTAGGTAGTTTAGACCTATGTACAACATGGTCCATCTAGTTTCTAAATTAACTAATTAAATTTTAATTTGTGGTAATTACATGTATATCCTTTGTATTAATAAAAGGACTCAATAAATGACATTTTATTTAACTAATGAATTGATTTAAGTAATTTAAAGATTAAATTAATATTTTAAATGAAGCTATTGTATAAATTAATGTATCAACTTAAGATAATACTATTTATTTGAGATAATTACTTATATGCCGCACCATTTAGCTTTATTTATGCATTACCAATCTATTTTTAGTTAATTACATTATACACCCTGAAAATATTATAAAATCTTACATACATACTTTAACTTATTTCTATTATAATGAGTAATCTCACAGTTAGATTATAAAAAAGTTAAGCTGTTCATTATATTATTTTAAAGATATTTAAATATATTTTGAGTGAATTCTAAAATATTGATGTTTAGGTGGTGACAAGGGAATTAATTTTAGGACAAATCAGCGCTTTAGTGTAGCATAGAGGAAGAAAAAAAATATACTATTAATGGTAAAAATATAATTTTAATGATTTACTAACGAAATATTTTTTTTGAAATAGATTTTGACTGAGTTTTAACTCAAGTGTGTGAATGTAAGATTTTACAATGTTTTAAGTGTGCATAGCGTAATTAACTAAGAATGAATAAATAACATATAAATAAAGCTAAACGATATGACATGTAGGTAATTATCCCTATTTATTTTCTCTATTAGGCATTTTAACTAATACCAAAGGATCTATTTGCATATTATTTCAAACTATGAAACCAATTTAGTCAAGTTAAAAACTAGAGCAACTAAGTTATTGTTAACTCTAATTATTTTAATGTGATTTATTTTATTTCAAGTATATACCAGTATGCACTTGATCACAGGAATTGAAGATGTCGAGATAGTAGATGAAGGTATAGTGGGCACGTTAGGTAGATAAATAGTGATGCATAATATGAACTGAAGAATATATTAAAGAATTAAGAGAAAAAGGATACGAAGAGGAAGCCATCACACCTTTTTGATCTAGTAGTTGCATGTTGTCTTATTTCCATGCTCTAGATTTCTCTTTTTTTCTTCTATTCAAGCTTGCGGAGAGATCTTCCTCTCCCCCTCTCTGTCGTAGTCGTCAGCGCTGTCAGTGTGTGATGTATGTCGTTGACTCTGGCTCAAATGATCACAATCAATGAACATACTTATTGCTTGAATAAACATAATAGTTAACATATTTAACCGTAGAGCTGACCCAAAATTTAATCTCAATAAAAGTAGCTAAAATATAAAATAATTTTTAATTATTTTGAGCGCTCAAGGTAACTCGATTAAAATTTAAAAGTTCAAAATTGATTGCATGCCGAGCAGAACCAGCTTGAACTAATCGACCTTAAATCGTCTCCGACTCGACTCGAATTGAGATATATAATTCTCATTCTTAAATTTTTATTGGGATAATTACCCACATGCCACACCATTTAGTTTTATTTATGATTTACCAATCCATTCTTAGTTAATTAAGCTATGCACACTCAAAACATGACAAAATCTTACATACACACACTTGAGTTAAAACTTAATAAAAATCTATTTTAAAAAAAAAATTCTGTTAGTAAATCATTAAAATTATATTTTTATTCTTAATGATACATAATTTTTTTTTCCTCAATGCCACACTAAAACGCTGATTTGTCCTAAAATCAATTCACATCACGAATGTTTCCTTCCTTTGGTGTTACCCAAATATTAAGGTTTTAGAATTTTTACTCAAAATATATTTAAATATTTTTAAAATAATATGATAAATAGCTCAGATTTTTGATAATATAATTATAGTTAAGTCATTAAAAAATTATGATTACTCATTATAATAAAAATAAATTAAAATATATGTATGTAAAATTTTATAATATTTTGAATGTGTATAGTATAATTAACTAAAAATATACGACTAAAATATAAATAAAATTAAATTACCTGGTGTGTAGTAATTATCTCATTTTTATTTCATAATTTTCATTAAAATAATTTGCTGACCATAGATTTTGACCATCACTCCGCACGTCTCCGAGCTTAAAACATTCTTTGGCGACCTCCGCGGCATCGGCGCTGCTCAGTCACGTGGTCCGCCATGGATTACCGAGGAGAAGGGGATCGCCGCCCGAGGTCATAACGTCAACACCGACAGCGCCGACGACTACGGCAGAGAGCGGGGGGGGAGAGAGAGAGAGAGGGGGAGGAAGAAGGAAGCTTACCTCGGGATAACCGCGCGCCGGAGAAGAAGAAGAGAGCGACAATAGGCTTCGCTGTCCCCACGACAAATCCCTCTCTCTAACCACCACCAGGGTTTTCTTTTCTACTCATTTGTACTCTTCTGCCGCTTCTATATAATAACGGAGGCGAGCGAGCTTCTGGCTCACGGATCGCTCGGCGCCGTCGGCGATTAGGGATTAGAGATGAAGAGGTGGGAAATCCCGGCGTTCGGGAACTGGGAATACTGCGAGGGGATGCCGATCACGCAGTATTTCGAATCGGCGAGGCAGGCGGGCTTGATTCGACCGAGCATGTACGGCGTCGGCTGCGAGGAAGATCTGTTCAAGGTGCCGGTCGCCGTGCCGGTGAAGTCCGCCTACCCGTCCGGCGGACATTGTCGCCGGAAGGTTTGTGGATCTGCTCTTCTTCTCTCCGATCCTTCGCTCACATTTCAGATCTTGAAGATAGGGCTGATTTCGATTGGCTGCAGGTGAGACAGAGGAATGGAATCGGGGAAAAGCAGCAGTACTGTCCGGCGGAGCAGCAGAGGAGACGGGGGGACGGAAGCGTCGCCAGCGTGGCGGAGCCGCCGAGGCGGAGAACTCCCAAAGCGGTGGATGAGGATCTGTACAAGATTCCTCCGGAGCTTCTCTATCAGAAGCACAAGCGGGTACCTCTCTTCTCCTCTCTCTCTCTCATTCTCTCTATAAGTATATTCGCGTGTTTTTCAGAAGAGAATGCCGAGGAACTTGTTATCCGGATGCCTGGGTTTGAACTGCGTTGCCTGAGCTTGGGATTGAACTCCGTCTGCTTGCTGTCTTCTTCTTCATCTTCATCTTCTTCTTCTTGCTCTTCTTCTCTCGTCCATAATCCATTCCCCTCGTAATTGCTTTGAAGTTATGCATTGTATTTTTTTCAAATAACTATATTGCTCAAGAATCAAATGGGCTGTTCATCCAATTCCATCGAGCCTTTTCAACATTTGGGTAGTGTTAGAACTTTTGATCCGAACGTCGAACTTCATTTTTTAATTTGAATCAAAATCATTCCGAAGCAATTTGATTTATCTTTTGATTCCTTGAACCTCTGCCTCAAAATCATTCGGAAGTATTAAATATTAGTGGTAATTCCATTTCTTTAGCTAAATCATGAATTTTGCTCAGGTTCATAAAAATAATTAATAATGTATCTCCTATCCAATTTTTTTTTAAATATTAGATTTGACTATTAGAATAAAAGTAAATATTATTGATATAATTATAACGTATTAATTTATTTTTTTTAATATTTTAAAATGACAGTATAACTATTAAATTTAATCGAATTTGTTAAAAGGAATTTATTTTTTTGAAATGTAAATATTATTCTAAATCAAGGATGGGGATGTTTGTTTTACCAGTTTAATTATAAAATAAATAAAACCATAATTTTAAAATAAAATGTCATATTAAATTTATTTTATATTTTAATCAAAGTATCTTTTTTATCAGTTAATTAAAATATTTTCACAAACAGAGTTAGGAGTAGTCTCTCGAATTAAAATATTTTCACAAACCATAATCCTTGAACTTAACATTAATGATATTTATAAATAATTTAATATAAATTTATAAATTATTAATAAAAAAAAAACATCTAGATATCATAATTTTTAAATTATATGATATAACAGTGTTGATAATGGAATGAAATATTCTTTAAAATATATACTAATATTAATACTACTAACAATAATAACAGTATTATCAGAAAACAACTTCCTCCATATTACCTATTAAAATTCGAAAAAAAGTTCTCTATTTATATTTAAAACTCGAAATTCTAGCAAATACTTTCCTTAAAGCTTTTGGCCTAGTTTGATTCAAGCTTTTTTTTTAACAAGAAAAAAAAATATTTTATTTTTAAAATTTTATTGAAAAAAAATTATTTTAATATTAAAAATTGTATAAGATGTGAAATATTATTCATATTTATGTTAGATGTAAAATAAAATTAATTTTTATAATTAAAATTTATGTTGAGTAAAAAAAAATAATTCGAATCAAACGAGAATTTTGTATTTAAATTTAAAATTTCGCACATATTGTGATAAAACCTCCAAAATTATTTTTTATTAAATATTTTAGGTTAACAAGTCTTATTCAAGTTAATCAGCTTTTGGATCTGGCCCCACCCATTTATTAAAATAATATGAACTATGAGTTTAAATCATAAAAGAGTTGAGCTAATTATTGACAAATAAAAGACTTGAGTACAGATGAAGCTGTTGACTTATTTATAATTTGCTAAAGACTTTTTATTAAAATTAATGCTTAATTTCTATTTTTAGTACTAATTTTAATATCAACTGTTAGATATATAACACATTATTTCATTTTATTTAATTTTTTATTCCATTTTTGGAAATTATACAAAATAAAAGTAAAAAGAAAAATATCACTGGCACTAAAATTTGCTTTTGTTGGATGAAAAAGAGAAAACAAGGAAAAAGAGAGACATTTTTAGGGGGCATTTGATTTTGTTTTATTGTTGTAAATAATTTTTAAAAAATTTATAAAATAATAACTCAAAAATAACATTTAAATTACATGATATAATATTTAAATAATATTAAATTAAATGCACTCTTTAGTAGTTTTATTATCAATTAATGCAAAATACCACAAAAGGATTAAAGTGAATGTTTTTAATTTTAAGGACTTAAATGTAATTGGAATTTAACTCAAAAGCTAGAATGTAATATACCCTTATATGTAATATGCATAAAAGGAATAATTACACTCAAGTCTTTGAGTTTAATGCTTAATAACGCATAAGTTCATGTTCTAAAATTTAAATTGGAGCCCCTGAATTTTAATAAATATCAAATGGATCTTTTTTTAATTTTTTTATTATTAAATTTTTAAAATTATCATTTTACCCTTCTAATCTCTCTCCCCTCTCAATCCTCGCGTCAATCAAGAGGAGAGAGAGAGAGGCCGTCTCTCTCTCTCCTCCCGATCTTCGCGCAAGCGCGCGCTCAAAGATCGAGAAAGGAGAGAGAGATTGGAGAAATAAAATGTTAATTTTAAAAAAATTTAATAAAAAAAACATAAAAAGACCCATTTAATAATTTATTAAAATTCAAGGACCCCGATGTTATAATTTAAAAAATTTGAATCTGTGCGTTATTAAGCTCTAAACTCAGGGACCTGAGTGTAATATCCCTTTACTGAATGATGTGCTAACAATGATTGCTATGAGCTCTTACCTGCTGTGCAAGCCTGTGATTAGTCCCAGGCATAAAAATAGTGAACTTGACTTGAACTAGAAGAAAGCCATCATCATGCTAGAGCTCACAAAGGTGAGGTCTGATGCTGATCCAGCTCAGCTCTCTCTTTGCTGCCACTTCCACCAGTCATTGGTCTGTTTCTACAGCAAACTGAAGCAAAAGCAGAGTAAAAAAGAGAATTGAAACAATACTATATATTACTGTGCTGAGCTGGCAAGCCAATAATGGTAAAACCTTTTCAAGAGAAAAAAAGAAAAAAAGAGCAAAAGCTTTTTATTCAGTCTACTAGAACAGACAAGAGGGGCTTGTCTGGGCTTTGAGGGACAGCCAGCCCTTTCTTTCATTTCCCAATAAAAAGGTTAAGGGTGGCATCGAGTCGATTCCGATTTCAATCCGATTTCAACATGGAATCGAAAGTTTCGATTAAGAATTGATCGACATGAACAGAATTTTAGATACATATGTTTACACACATGCCAAATTTGTTTCACACTAATTTTGATTCCAAATAGAACACAAACCATTTTAAATTGCATTCTTTGGGGATAGGGCTATAAGTGAACCAAGCTGATTCTCTAAAGTGAATGTTCAAGTTTTGATTCAAATTTCGTTGTTGAAGTTCATTAACTATCATACTCAAGCTTGGTTTGTTAAATTGTTTGCGAACATAAACGAGTTGAATATTAATATAGTTAAGCTCATTCATTTGCGCAAAAATTGAGCTTTCAAAAATATGTTTAAACTTGTTTGTAATATTTAATAAACAAAAATGAATGATAACTTATTGAGCTGAGTATCAAAGAGCTCATTAAAAAACTTGGCAATGAATAGAAAGGAGAAATTAATGAGTTAAAATGGAGCACTATTTGGTGCTCGATCACTGAGCACCACTGTGCATATGCTCGGATCACCTGGATTGCACATCTGACGCTTGATGATTGGACTCCGAATGGTGCTCCATGTGAACCCAAGAAAAATTTCAAATAAAAGGGGTAAGAGAAGCTCAATCAATGTCATTTAGCATTGAACTTCTCATTGAAAGTTAGCATTATTAAATAGCATTAAACTAAAATAATAAAAGTATAAGATTCATCCAATATCTCCTTTAATATTAGGCTTTTCATTTGACAGAAAGGGAGGTTGGGGTATGAATTCTCTGATCCCACACCCTATATACGTGGGACCCAATAACCATAATCTACAGGGCTTTTCTTGTTTGGCAAATGCTCAAAATTGAGCAAAAACAAATATAATAATAATATTTTTAATTTATTATAAATTTTAATAATATTATTTCACATCCAACACAAATTCCAACTTAGAATCAACTTTATTTCACATCCTACACACCTCCCAATACTAAAATAAATTTATTTTTCATTGACTCTATAAAATAAAATATTTTCTCTTTTATTACCTAAATTTATCTTCCAACCAAACAAGTCCTTATCTGTGATGCTTGAAATGCCTGTAGGACTCATCTCTCTGTTCTTTGACTTGCTATGTCATAATAGCTTCCAGGGAGGACAAAACTAAACCGAACACTGGGCTTCAAATGCAACATTTTACATGTGGGTTATCTAATTCTATCTAGGGTTGTTAATTTTACTTAAAGATCAACTGATAATTAAATTAAAAATTTGATTAAATTGGGATGAGTTCAATCCAAACAAAACAACTAACAGCTCATTTTATTAGCTCGAGATTTTGGTCAATGCAATCTTGAGCTGGCATTATATCGAATCAATTGTAAATTAAATATGATTTTATTCATACATAAATAAATAATTAGTTTCATGCATTAGTCTAGTATATGACTACCTTAATATTTCCTCTTGTGATCATTGACCGAACTTGTAAACATTTTTTTAACAAAATTTAAAATGCTGGATTGGGAGATTGAATGACTTCAATTGAGTTCAATCGATAACCTCAATCGAAATCAAATCTAACTCTTCTCATCCAAATCTTGGACTAGATCAAGATCAAATTGAGTACTTTTTGATTCAATTTTCAATCAAAATCAGATCAACTATCAACTCGAGATCAGATCGTTTACAAAACAATATTATCTTGAATCTCACTAACAAAAATTTCCTAGGTCTCACTGTTAGTTAAACCAAATCATAAAATTCATCTGTGGCTTAACTATAAAGCCAAATTATTTAATCTGGTCAAGTGACCCTGACCCAACTCCCAGTTGTCCATAAGGCAAAATACAATGCAAGACTAAGTTTGTACCTGTCATTTTCCTGTTCTCTATTTACCAGTTTCCTCCCTTTCCTTGAAGGAAATTTTTTCAGGAAATGGAACTATGGTTTGGTAGAATGCATGGTTCTAGGGCTATTAAAATTCTTCAAAACTCGTAACCTACCCGAATTATGACTCAAATCAGGTCTTTACGAGTCAAGGTTTGAGTCATGTGAAAGACTACAAATGTATTTCGAGTTGTATCTATATATATATGTGTGTGTGTGTGTGTGTGTTACATATAACTACTGGTACTAAATATTTAAGCTTGTGTGCAAAAACAGGTGGTTAGCATGCCTTCTTAATAAACCTTGGGTGATGGGTTTGACTCTTGCTAAAACCATATTCAAATTTTACCCATTCCTAATATGATAATATAAAATAGTATCATAATTATAATATTTTATTAATATAAATAGAAAAAATAATTTATTTCAGTTAACTCAAAATATAATTTGAGTGGACTCGAACTTGATTCATTTTTTGACCTCGAATCAAGTTGAGTTCGAGTTTGAGTGGACCCAAACTCGCTCGAACTTGATTCGTTAACAGCCCTACTTGGTGCACAAGTTATTCTTGGTAAGCGTAGAAGAAGACTAAATATGGAGAGAACGAAATGTTAAGGGTCAATCGCATGATTGATAATAACATTTAACACGAACAAAATGCTGTAAAACAAAGAAATCTAAAGATCTAAGAACTGACACCTATGTTAACTATACCCTTCATATCAATGACAATTTCCATAATTTTGCTTTCCATGCTTCACAAAACAAATAACCAATACGAAGACTCTGTTATAGAAACAACTTAGCCTAAAATTATTTAAAAAGCTTGCTTTGAAGATGCCCAGCAGGTAATAGATGACTTAAGACTTGAGTAGCTTAATATTCAGAGCTACTAATACATTTGGTTGATGCACCTATATGTACGAGCCTAGAAAAGTGACCACATGTAACTTATTCAATTAAAAGTAGGATATAAAGCCAAAAAAAAAACCAGTAGCAAACCTAAAACAAAATTTTAGAGTACCTTTCAGATCAATTCATACACCAATCATGAAACTGATCAAGGCCAGAGGTCCCCAGTGAAGCATTGACGAAGAGAATATGAATAATCCATGTAGTCCAGTTCAGAACTTTGGGGGTCGGGGCTTGGCTTTGCACAAACTCGATGAAGTTACCTGATCCAAAAGTCAAACCTTTGTTGACAAGATTGCCACAAGATATGAAACAGCCTAGATTGAAGCATCCTTTAAGCTGTAAACATAATGATAATCCACATAAGAGATCATTATGCTGCGAAGAAGCTCAATTTCAGATCTTGTTCACAGAAAAGACTGATGCATAGAGTTCCTGGGTATAAAAAAGATTACCAAGTGCAGGTAGTTTAGCAGGTCAATATCAGGTATTTTTTACAGTAAAGATTGATCCAGAGTTCATGGGTATCAAATTCCAATAAAAACCATTATCATCAACACAACAGCTATGCCACTTTATTGCATATGAGCCCTCGGGTAACTGAGAAGCATTGAGCAAGCAGGTTGAGAAGCCTTTACCCATTTCATTAGGATCGAAACAGACAAATGTTGTCTGCAGATCAACATTAGCTGTGGCATCTTGAAACTTTTTGTTGGACACATTGCTATTATTTCTTATGAAGTCCATTAGAATCTCGCTTAATATGAACATTTCTTCAGTTTTATAAGCTTGAAAGAGGTTTTTGGCTTGTGCAGAGCTTTTATTATCTCCACCTACAAAGCGATCAGATTTTCTTACAGCAAGAACGCAGTAGATTTTTGATATACCAGCACAAGCCCTAGGTGATGCATTCTTCAGTTGAAGGCAAAGATTCAATGACAACTGTGAACCAGACCTAACAAACAGCTCATCTCTCTTTGTGGAATTCACATTAAAAATGAAGAGCTCTGACCCAATGCATTCCCTGTAAAATAACAGTATGATTCAAATTAAGGAGTCTACGGCAAGCAAAGGTTTGTGTATCACTGTTCTATAGAGAAAATGGCGATGCCATTTAATTCAAGAAAAACAAGGAAAAACATCATCTTAGTAGCCCGAAGAACCAACTCAATCCATGGATTCGTTTGAAATTGTTGGTAAATATGAGTAATTTATGCCACTTTTTGGGGACTTTTATCTTTATATTTGGTATTCCACTAATGGAACTTGCTGATTCTCGTACCACCCTTAGTTTGGAGATTCTTCATTATAGAAATTTCCTAATAAGAAGGGTTTTTTCTTCTTAGGAGATTTTCTCCTTTCTAAGGATTCCCGAATTGAAAGTTTTCTTTTCTAAATTTGTTTATTCCCTGTGTGTCTTGTAAAGAATGAACAAAGAAGAACTCTTCCTCTCAATTTTTGATATGGTATTAGAGCTTTGGGAATACTAATCGATCGGCTTTCATTGTTGATCTTTCTTCTACTTGACCATCATCACCACTGTATATCTAGTTAGAAAGGATGCCAATCACTTCCTTCTCTACTAAAGCCATCTCAATCAATATCGAAGAAGCACCACTAAATCGATCATCCGGAGAATTGTAGCAAATTAGCAAAAACCTATTGTCTCAATAGAAAAAAAAGGGAAAAAATATTTAAAATGGTCACAATTGCTTTTGGTCATAATTGATCAAGACCATTTAAAAGGAAAAAGGTAAACTCGATCACATACATGGAACTACAACCAAAGAAGGCACCTGAATTTTGTGACATAGGATGAATAAGATTCTATTATTATGGTGTCGCACTAGAGCTCGACACTTGAAATCAACAAGTGCAAAAGAGGATTGAAAATCCATTTGACAGACACATTGCAAAATAAAGGATACTCTAAAATTTATGACCTGAAGATCAAAACAATGTCAACAATGCAAGGAAATAAAACAATACAACGTACATTAATTTGATGTAGGAGTTGTGGCAGAAAAAAGACATACCGGATCATAAACATGAAAAATAGTCGATATATTTGTTACGAAGGCAATTACAGAGAAGGATCAAACCTATGAAATTTTTGGCAGAACCAAATGCCAAATTTAATCATGTGAGAAATGAAGTCTGGGCAAGGATGATTTTTCTTCACTCAATAAGGTGGCACCAACCATCTTGGTCAAGAAGAGTAGGTGTTGTTGGAGCCAAGATCAATGGAAGCTTAAGCTAGGTTAGAAATACTCCTGGTCCAAAAGAGCACTCAAGTAAGAAAAATGAGATGAATGAACCCAAGTGTACAAGTAGATGCAACAAGGATTCTTTGTGGTGTACTTAATGTAACAAATTGAGACATAATAGACAGAAATGTTGTAGGCTACATGGAAAACACCCAGCAAAGAGTGAGGAAATAAAGGTGGACAAAATAAAAAGCAATGGGGATAAGCACACTAGGCATCAGACATCAGTGCAACATGGAGAGGAAAAAGCCTTGAATCTAAAGGACTTTAACAAAAAGGAGATAAGAAATTGAAGAACCTCTTGGAGACTCTTGAGAAACCTTCAGACACTTGTTTATTGGCATATTTAGGTAAATTTCCAATCTCTCATGGTTCAAATGACTCAAAACTGTCCTTTAGAAACAATATGGATTATCAATTTGGGAACCACATATCACATGACCTATGCATCTCAAAACTTTAGCACATATAACACTTTTTCCTAATAATATAAAAATTTTCAATGGAGATGGTTCACCAATTACTTTTATTGTCATGAGAGAGATAAAGTTCAGTCCAAAACTCATACTTTAAAATACCCTTTTTGTTCTAAAACTATCCATAAACTCGATATCTAACACCAAAATCTCATGATTTAAATTGCGAAGTAACATTTTTCCCAACTCATTGTTTATTTGAGGATTGAGATTCGAAATGATGAATGGATGTGCTAACAAGGGCGGATTGTACCATCTTTAGGTGTCTTAGAGACTGGAATATATCGAGCAAAATTATTCAATAGCCTACATATCTGAACAACACTTCAACAAATAAAGACTTGATCTGGCTTCACCATTATAGGCTTGGTCATCCATCCTTTAAAACTCTTGAAATCATGTCACCTTTTGTTTAAAGGATTGGGATTTTTTTTTTTTTTTTGTGATTTGCATGAGTTCGCAAAGCATAAATGTGCATCTTCTCCCATTATTAATGAAAAAAGAATTCTCCTTTTGAGTTAATTCACAACAACATATAGGGTTTGCCTTCGACTTCTAATATTTCTGGGAAACATTAGCTTGTGTTATTCATTGATGATTGTATTGAAGTAACTTGGATTTTGCTGCTTAATTCCAAAGTAATGTTTCGAAAAATTATTGAAGGGAAGTAGTTCTCAAAGACACTCATATTATCAACCAATTTCCTACCCAAATACCATGGAAGCACTATCGGTTTTATCAAGTCTTATCACAACAAACCATCTTGTACCTAAAATATTTGGATGTCTCACATGTTCATATTAATCAAAATCCAGAGCAATTGAATCTTGTGGTTCTTTGACTCATGTATCAAGCAAATGAACCAGGGAAAAATATGTGCAAACAGTACCCCGCTTATGAAAACTACCAATTCTCCAACCACTTTGTTATTCAAGCAAATATTCTATAAATTTTTAGAAGAGAATTATAGTCAAATTAATGGCTCGTATTCACATTTCATGAAAAGATAATCAAGGTCAAATTTTGGTGACTAATGTGAATGGGATTAACATGTATTTAATATGGGCTTAACTATTTATTTATCATGGTTAAATCAACCTAACCCTTAAGACTTTTGGTAAAAATAAATGTAGACTTGAGTTGTCAATTTGGACTTAGTTTCAAATCTTTGACTATAAATAGGCCTTCATGAAGTCATGAAGGTGTATCCAATTATCATCTCGTCAAGCAAATTAAACTTCAAGAAGGAAAGAGAAGCGAGGAAAATTCTTGAGGTTTTTCTCTTTTAAGCTTTTTTCAATTATATTTTCTTGTTGTGAGATTGAGAGTATTTCCCTTTTATGAGAAAAGAGTTTAATTTTGGAGATTTCTTTATTGTGAGATTGAGTGTATTAGGAATTAGGGTGGGTTGAGAGTTTCTTCTACCCATTGTGTGACTACATTTGTATTGTGGCTTCTACAATAATGGATATTCTTTTTCCTCTCTCGTAGATGTAGGCCCGAAAAATTCTGGAATGAACAACGTAAATTCGGTCTCTTTATTATTTACTATGTCATTATTGTTTTCATTGATTCCATTTCTGTTGTGCTCCTATTGGTCAACAGGGATTAATTCCTAACACACCCTTATTTGACAGCATAGATGAATTTCCAAATTGAAGATTTCCTTTTCTTACACAATTCCATCCATTGTAGGTCCCTAATTGACAGTTTCCTTTTCTAAATGTGTCTATACCATGTATATATTCTCTTGTAAAGAATGAATGAAGAGGAGCTTTTCCTTCTCAAATTCCGATAGAGATCACAAATTATAATATCATATTCACATCTGAAATGGGCATGAATAATAACAGGTTGGCAAAACTTTAGTGCTCCCTGTATCAAGTCTTCCATTAGATACTATTTAACGCTATAGTCAATACATCCAGTAGTTTCTTCAACAAGGTGGGTTATGTTGTTATTTCATATGAGAATTCAAGATGCATTCCGGCTAATGCTCAAAACAACCCAAGCAAAATTATACCCAAAGCACCAAACAGTATGATAACTTCACAAAACAGCAAGTTAAGGTGTATATGAGGACAATATTCAGAAAGACTGTTGCCACTGAAGGTTTATAGGGAAAAAAAACTCAAAAGTCAATCAAAAGCACCATAACTAGGAAACAAACTTACTGCACCTTCTCGTCAAGGTGTGTTCCATGCACTTACCTCACTCTAAAAAAATACTTTGGAATGCTCGATGGGAGTTCCATCCATTTCATAACAAAGTCACGCAGAGCTTTCAATCCTTGCAGAAAATATACAATCAGAACCTCTGCATCTTTGGAAGCTTTCAAATTAGCCTGAATAAAGATATTACTTCCTATTGCAGATAGAAAGGATGATAAAGCATCATTGTCGAAAAGGTTAGAACTGTTTACAAGTGTTCTTGAGCACAAAACATGCCTAACCTCCCCAGTGGTCAAGATAAGTTGCATAAGTTTTCTTGCCATCTTCTCATCAATATCCCACAATCGCTCAGCAAGGTTTTGTATGAGTTTTGCATTTGAACGCACTCCTTGGTTACTAACACCAGAAGAAGTGAAATCCCTAAAAGCAGGACAACTCAAAAAGGTAGTAGCAAAGAAAGAACAAAATGCTAGTGTTGAACAACAGAAAGAAAGCCTTGAGATGTTTTTAAAACTCAGTGCATCAATATCCATGAAAGAAGTAGCAAGAAGATCATAGCTTATGGCTAAATGGTTGAGCTGAAAGGACAATCTACACAAAGCACAGGCATATGCACACACATCCTGTAAGAATGTTGCATTCTGTGGATCTACTTTAAGAAATCTATTAAATTTCTCCTCAAAAAGTTTAAAGGAACTTAGTATCCCAACAATCTCCATGACAATGTGAAGAACCTTTACTCTGAGATTTACGAACCATCTCTGGAAATAAGTCATACCAATAAGAACACCAGAGGCTTCCAAAACTTCCTCGGAAGAAAAAAATCTGTCGCAAATTCTAGCAAGATTTGCCCCAAAAGCACTTAAATCAAAATTTTCAGTGACGTGTGAAACTGATTCCGCATAATCGCAACTAAAAGGTTTGACACCATCATTTGTAGAGCAGAAACTACTGATCAGCTCTAGCCCTGCTTTAGGGAAAAGCAGCAGCTTGATTTCACTTTCACCACTAACATATAACATTAAAGCTTTAATCCAATAACTGCTATAATCCGATTTTACTTCATCAATCAACTTGCGAAAAGAAAAGGTTGCTGAAAACCATAGACCTTGCATACACAAGTATTTTCCAGCTCTATAAACTTCCCAGAAGTTCCCCCTATTTAGCATCATTTTGAGAAAGTCAAGTGCAAGAAACTCTCGATGAAGCAAACAAGTATTAGAATGACTACAGATTTTTACATCGTTATCATTTAGTATGTTCAACGTAATACTTCCATTTTCCCCAAAACCATTACACACATATATACGCATGAGAAAACATAACACATCTGTTGAATAATAACAAGAGTGCCTGCACTGCTTGATGCAATCAACTAAATCCTTAAAAATATGAACCACCTCACTGGTGATGGAAGATTTTTCATGAAATAAATTTAGGCAGGCAGTAGCAAATCTGCACACACTGAAAAGAATCTCTGAAGCGACAGCAATTTGTTCTCCAACAGAGTTCACAGTATTGAAGGCAAAATCATTCTTTTCAGCACCCACTTCTTTCTCCGAAGCTTCCACACATGCTAAACAATTTTCAGCATTAGTTTCATGTACTATGTCAGTATTAGCTTCATGCAGTATGGTGCACAGAAACCGTACTATGCATCTTAAGCTACCAACTGCAATCAAACCCGATGAAGGATATTCATGAGCAAGACACAGAATAAGGCTCAACAAAACTTTTAGTTCTTTCTTCATTTCTAGTGGTTCACGACCAGTATTGAGATTCTTCATGGATATCAGATCTTTGTGCAAACAACAAATCGTTTTTCTTACAAGAGAGTTAATTAAATCCATTATCAGTAAAGAAACATTTCTAATAAATAGCACTGAATGATACTCCCTTGAAGTTGAAGGCACAGAAGGTGAAGAATGGTGGGACTCAGAAATACTGGAAAAACAACTTGCAGAAGAACTGACATAATCTTTCCCAGTTTCATGGATGAAACATAATATATTTACAAGCAGCTTAAGAGCAAGGTCTCGTTTTGCCTTGGGAGTATCCATATTTTTAATTACAACAACGAGTTTGGATAAATCAGGCATATCTATGATTGGCAGACGTGGTAGCTTATTAGAGAAAATCTACAAGTTAAGCAATTAGAATCAGAAACATCAATAATAAGGTAATGAATAAATAATAAAGGGGGTTACCTTCTGCAGAATCTGCAATGCTAAACACTGGAGCCCAAGAGGGAACTTGCTATCATCAAAGATACAAAATAGCACAGAAAGCACATTCTTGTTTGCAAGAAAGTAGCAGGAAACTCTTCCAAGCAGAGTATATAAACATCTTAAAGCTCTAGCCTTCAGAGGTGTGGCATACTCATGGCATAGGAATGACAATAACAAGTTAATCTGTTTCAGATATAGTAAAATCAAATTATTTGCAAAGGGAATTGCATATAAGAGAAATATAGCCACGTTTAGCATCTAAAAATCTGCTGGCAAGAAGCACGTTCAAGAGTACTGTTAAGGAGCAGAAATCATTTACAGTCTAAATTCACAATTAGTAAATCAAAGAGGTTAATACAATTAGGAGTTAACAAATGACAAACATGGTAAGAAGTTGCTCAAAGGGATTCAAGTAAATATGTATCTGCTGTTCATTTCTCTTACACGTTGAATGCAGAATAACTAAATCATTTTGAGTAACATCTATAAAAGGCTGAGATATATTAAACCAGAACTAATGCATAAAATACATCTTTTAAGCATGGATACAAGTTGTTCAGAAGAACTCTCCTAAATTGAACTTGGATGAAATCATCACTATCAATTTAATCTTGCTTGTTAAAACACTCACTTCATGTTCTAATTTCAGCTGTTCGACTTTTCTTTATTTGCAATATCATACAGCTCATCTCAAATCATTATTGTTTTGTGATAGTGCTCATCTCAAATCATATACTGGTAAAGAAAAATTTTCTTTATTTACAATACCATACAGGCTACAGCTCATCTCAAATTATATACTGTTAAAGTAAAAAAACGACAATCACCAATTAACTCTTAAGGCAATTTAACTATCCTTGTTCAAGCTTCTTTTGTCATTAGAGCCAAAAAATATTGAACCAATTACAATGACTTGGTTTTCAACCATAATCCAATTGGTGATTGTTATTCTGATATACACCGGAATAGCACAGTAAAGAGAGGTGCATTCACCCTAATTCAAACATACTTTAGAGTGAATGCACCTCTCTTTATTGTGCTATTCCGGTGTATATCAAAATGCTATACAAATATTCAAGTACATAAACTATATATAGAGGGCTAATCTGATTCTAAAACAAAGGCAAGCAAGTGTGATAACAAACCTTGGAAAAAATAAAGGAAAAAAAAGGATTCGACTTTTTCAAATTCACAACAAACTCCAAAAATAATAAATAAAATAAAAAAAAATAATCTACATCAATCTCTATCTATAAGATCAAGAGACACGATATAATCTGGACCGCCAATCATCAAAATGTCCATTACACCTATCTTCTCAAGATCAAACTTAACCGCTCTAACTTCTTATTAAATATAACCTAAATCATCATAATTTGCCTCAACCATGTAATGTAAGTGCACCAAAAACATTGTACATGGAGAAGATTGTAAAGTAATTCTAGCTATAAATAGTTGTGTGAATCACACGGATGTGGTGACCATGTTCTAAGAAATAAAAGAGCACGTAGTCACCAGCCTTTATGTGAAAGTATAACGTTGCACAATGTTTCGAATTGTTAGTTAAATGTAATAGCACAAAAGGCAAAAGAAAGCTACCAAATGATTTCCAAACTTAAAATCAAAATGAAATACAGTCAAGAATCTTGTGCAAGAAACACATAATCATCTTAGTCCTAGAGAGGAATATAGTTTCATCTTATCAACAGACATAAAACAGTAGCAAATACCTGTTCAGGGAGCAATGGAGATGTTTCTGAAGCCAACTTTGAAAGTGACAAGAGCATCTCAGTTTTGATATCCTCCATGGGTAAATCCAACAAGATTTGTTTACCAGCCTGTACGAAGAATAAAAAACATTGCGTAAAGTGATATGATTTTAGAAGAAGAGAACAAACCTTCAAAAATATTAACACGGTTAGAATAAATGAAACTAATGCTAGGTCGAGTTGTGTACTGACAGACCAATTTATGACAGCAAAAATTGAATTAGACCATGTCATTTAAAAGAATTAAGTCCCATGGTCCCATCACCATCAACTCCTAGACTTAGCTCCCAGGACAGACCCATTAAAGCATGGCAGCCTGCATATGTAATAACACAGTTTACAGCCACATATACCTTACAGTTCATGCATTGAAGGCTAATCATAGTAACACTAAGGAAATTGATAGAACGGAATAAGGTTTCCTTGATTGAATTACAAAGACAGAAAAAAGATAACATTTTTTGCAGTGAAAATGAAGTAAATTGGCATGTCGATCTAAAGACTCCTTGTACACACAAACAATTAAAACCAAAAATTAAAATATAGATGTCACCAATAGTACCTAGACAATTAATTGTTATTCTCTTTAACCAATTTTTCAGCACAGGGACTCCCGAAAGACTCATTTGAAGCTCATAGCGTGAAAAAGTAGTAGAATAGGATACCTTATATGCTTCAATTGTCATAGAGGATGAGCATTGCAGTTTAGAGAAAGCATGAACAGCTGCCAGCTTCACGTCAGAAGATCTTTCTGCTGAGGACATAATACAAATCATTATTTCTAGAGCTATGCAGGCAAAGTCCTCTGACAATCTAGATAAGCAACCTGCAGCAAATAATGATGCCTTTACCTGAAGATACAAATACATGAATTCAAAAGAAAGTTGAGAAATATTATTTACTAGAAATATTAGTTTAACATTAATTCAAAAAACTCAATATTCAAGATAAAACAATAACCCAAGCTAATTCGTACAGAAATCAATGTAGTTAAATTACAGAAGAACAAAGCATACCAATACCCTAGTTTGCAATATTCTACAACAGAATGCACCAGTGCCATAGTTATACCATATCAAAAGATATTTATGAGAATCCAGACAATCAAATTAAATACATAGTGATGAGGCATACAGTGAACTGAACTACGAGAGAAATTTCAAAGACATTGAAATTACCTCTGAAACGTGCCGAGATTGCAGGCTTGTAAGTATCAAAAAGCGTACTTGTGTACTGTCCTTTGCTAGATCAGCCCAACAACCAAACAAGCGTAAAGTCAAACATTTTGCTTCAAGATCACCAGTATTGTATACTACTGTCACCCTTTTAAGCAATTCTGCATAATTGGGCACCCTGTTTCTTGCCACTATACCATTATACAGCTTTCCTTTCTTATATATATAATGCAACTCAGTAAGGAAAACCTGTAGGATGCATCTTTTTACCTCAATATCTCCATAACAAAAGGCATCTGAAAGCCTAAGAAGAATAGCATTGGCAAATAATCTATCTTCTCCAGTAACCATACCGTATATATCTGATATCACCTTAGTAATGCTAGGTTCCATACTCCATCGTTTAAGTTTATGGCTGATCTGCTTAATTACCTCGATGCAATAGCCTAACGCAAAACAAAGTGACGACTGATTAAGCAGGACTAGACATGGTTATATAAGTAATGGCGGTGTTGGTTTTGGGGTGGGTGAGCGGATGGGGGGAGATAGCATAGCATAAAAAAAAAGAACAAATCAAGTGCCTAGTACGATTTTTCGTCACGACATTCTTCAGACAAGAAACACAAGTTTTGGCAGGAATTCAGAAGCTCCGAGAAGACTAAGCATTCATGCTTCTTACTCAATTCTACATGCAAAACGTAAAACAAGACTGTAATAACATAATCCAATAAAATCTTAGAGAGAAATGAAAGATCTACAAAACATAACAATGAATAGAATAGAAAAGGCCTAAGAAACAATATAATTAAATTTGGTTCAACTTTAATATAGACAAAATAAACTTAAATTATAAAAAAGGGCATATAAAAGTGACGAAGACATCCAAAACTAGCATGAGCTTTTAGTCAATGTGAAGTCAAAATGATATGTTTGAATTAGATCATGAGCCAAGTGTTTTAGCTGGAGATTACTAACATAAGTTTGCGTTCCAACTACAACTAATAAGAATAACTGAGCCATGCGAAACTTGCCTGAATTTTGAGTTGATTAAAAATTGGATCAATATTTTTAGAAGAGATCAAGATTTAAGGTATTAATTTTGAGTTGATTAAAAATTGGATCAGTATTTTTAGAAGAGATCAAGATTTAAGGTATTTGGCTTGAAATTAATTTTGATCCAATTAAAAAGTTTCACATGGCCCACTTGAAATATAATTTGAGTTAGCTCAAAAAAATATAAAATATGAAACTATGCTCTTTACATAAAACATCCACACATAATATTGATATCTTGGAAACGGTTCAACCTGTTGACAAAACTTCCTCCAAGCTAGAAGTCCCAGATTCAATTCTCTCCTAGCATTGAGCTTGCACTCTTTTTCTTTTTTGGATTTTTCCATTAATTGATTCACATGATTCTGACTCAATTCCAAGTTGGATTGAATACTGAGCCATATTGAGCTGAATGGTAACATTCTGGGTATGGAAATACCCACAAAAGAAGCTCCAAATCAAAAGACAAGGAGTTTGTCACACCTTAGATATACGAAAAGGACAAGAATGACACCAAAATACCCCAATAACTATAGAAAAGAATGCCTTTGAAAGAAACAGGAAAGAACACAACCTTTAATTACCAAGAATGCAAGAAGAATTATAATTAATCAAGAAGTAGACTGTAAAAATGGCATTAACCTGAAAGTGGGGGAACATGCATGTGGGACATTAATGTCCGAGAAACATTAATAATGTGATGAATTTTGAGTTTAACAAGTTAACAACCCCATTTTGTTATGATATAGGCACCAGTGGCTTAATTTGAATAAGAGTAATGCAACACATCCCCAATAAATGACCCCAAACTTTGAATACAACTAAAATTCTTATGTGACAATAGTGTCACATAAGCAAAACGTAACTTGTCTATGTAGCACTATTGCCGCATAGGTGCCGCTTAGGAATTCTAATTGGATTCAAAGTTTTGGATTATTTATTAGGGCTACAAAGCATTTCTCTTTGAATAGCACCATTTCCAAAACAAAAATTAGAAGTGAAATTAGGATGCATATACTTGAGCGCATTATTCATATATAGAGTATTGATAAAGTACAAAATTCCAAGTTTATTTCATTATAAAAGTTTCGAATACAAAGCACACTTCTAACCAACACTTCAAAAGGTACAACAGAGTGAAACGAGTGTGGACATCTAAAAATAGCGAAGTATCTAAATGATCAGTAACAAAACTACGAACTGTGATGTCATAATATACTAACTCAAAAGAAACAAGACCATAAGACTATAAGAAGGAAAAGAGACAACATAAAACTTGCCAAATTCACAAACATCACACTCAGTAATGCCCCCAACAATCACAATCTCCACTACGCCCACAACCACCACATACCCCTTTCGTTCCAGCAAACAAATTAATAACAATCCAAAGGGTAGAAAAGAATAAAACTCAATGACAATGATACTTTAGGTAGTGTAAAAGTAATATTTGAGATGACACTATCAACCATCAACTAAGACTGTAGTGTAAAAGTAATAATAAGGATGCCATCAAATGAGACTGAACAGAATAGAGCATAGATGGACAGTTGAAACTCAAACAAAAACTTTACAATTGTAAATTCTTCATTTTTTTGAAATATGGTAAACTCTTCATTTTGCTTTATCCAGAATATAAGATTTATAGTAAATGGCTCATATTGTAATAGTTTGTCACACCCCTCTCAGAATATTAATAATATTCTTGTATCGATAAACTTCCCTTGTAAAATGAAAACTTTGAATAAAGAGTATAATCAAGTGAGACATCACAATCCAAGAAGTAGGTAGATCAAAGGATGTCTCTCATTGCCTTTGATCATTCTTAAAACATCAATATTGAAGAGACAAAGTGCTTGTGCCACTTTGCATATTTGCTTGTGTTAGTCTTATGACGAAGATGAGAGCAAAGGTGGACTAGTATTTTGGTGGGGACACAGATCAACATCGAATTGGATGGCTAGGATGACGTCAGGCGCAGAATCAAAATTCAAATTCAAATTAATTAGAGCTATTAGAAATTTTCATATTAGCTTTATTTAGATTTGATTTGATTTGATTTGATTCAGAGCATATTTGGAAGATTTGGAGACTCACCATATTTGGAGTTGATTTTATTTTATTGTAATAGAATTAGTTCCATATTTGCTTTTATTTATTTGGTATTTTATTTTCTGCATTTAATATTGTATTTTCAAATTTCTATATGAGATCTCTCTATATAAAGAGGTCGTCTTGCATTGTAAAAGAAATAGCATTTGATGAATGAAATTATGTTTGAGTTTTCTCTGAGCCTAGACTCGAGTTAAGGGGTCGATATTCCGGTGAAGGAAAGGGCAGGGTTAGTCTTTGGTGAGAATCCTCAAATTGGCCTAGTTATCTACTTTTCAAAAACAAAAAAAAAACTTTGCGCACTCCGAAGCTCGCTCCGCTCGTAGCGCCGTGCAATTCCGCTAGACCCGTCCGACGCGCCCGCGCTGCCGCCCAGCGCCCGCTTGCACGCTCTCCTGCNGTCCATGCGTCGCCCATACTCGATCAGATCAGTTAATCATCGTCAGTGACTTTTCTCCGATTTAAATCGCTGGTAAATTCTTTCCCGAACTCCATTAAGCTGATTATTTGACTTTAACACAAATTATTCGCTTGACTTGGATTATTTATTTGGCTCTGATTGTGTGACCCGATATTTTTTTGTGTGTCAATTACTGTTGGATTTAACTGTGAGACGTCTGTTCTAAATTCCTGAACCGCGGATCTGATTTATTGAATTTAAATTGACGCCCTAATCTAAGTTGATAAATTCTTATTTATCATACGATCCAGTTTAATTTTAATTTTAAAATATCTTAATTTATGGGATTCAAAATCTTATTTATCATCTAATTTATTTAGAAAATATTTTTCTCTTGATTAAAATAATTTGCTAATCGATCTTGCTGAATATAAATATAAAATATCATTGACATCCTTTTCCGTCCGACATCATATTTCATGAGATCCAAGGGGGTATTGAAGGCCCTCGTGGATCCAAGATAGTTGGTACACCATTAAATTTAATAATGCTATAAATTGAGGAAGCAATGTGGATTCAGTGATCAATCTAGAAGAAGAAGAAGAAATAAAGAGACAGATAGAGAGAATTTAATACAATTTTAATACATAAAGATGTGCTATGGCTGGAGAGGGGAGGTTTACAATGATCTTTTGTATACATAAGAAAAAAAAACACAAAGGACTTCAAAGGAACACTATACCTAACAAGTATTCAACATAAATATAAACAATCTAAATTCAACTCTAACAAAGACTAGTGCATTAATAAGGTTGTTAACAGGAATATTTCATAAGAGAGAACTATTAAAATTAACATGATGGATTGCATAAGGCATTTCAACTGCACTGTCATCAAGTCCTATGTACTCAAATATTTTCTTAGCTTACCATGCACTTACAGTTTTTTCACTTTTATTTGGAAGTCACTGATGTAAATATAGTAGAAGGTAAAACCTTTGAAAATGGGAGTCTTACAAGCAAACCACTAGCATATATATTTGTTAGGTTGACTATATAAATCTGTAATTTTAAACTAGAATCCGAAACGAGAAACATATAACTTTCAAAAAAAAAAACAGTGGAAAACATGATAAAAGAGTGCTTAGTTTGGCAATGTTGAGCTGTATGAAAAGTACTATTTTGTATAGCTTTATGTAATAGTATTGTCGTACAAAACTACTTTATGTTCAGTAAACTATTGTTAAAAGTTGCTGCCAAAAATAGAACTATATGGTAAAAGCTGTTGTGTTGTATAATCAATTTATATATTTTACATAATTGGACAATTATAGGACTATTTTTAATTAGAGATAATTATCTACATGCCACAATAAACTGATATTTACATATTATATATTCATACTTGATAAAATACACTGTGCATATTTTTTTACACCATGCACACCATAAACAACTAAAAATATTATACTGAACACACCACAATTATGGTATGAGGGTAATTTTCATATACTTTGTTATATGTAGAATGTAATTTAACAAGGATAAATGTATAATATATAAAATAATAAGTTTACTGTGTCATGTAGGTAACTATCCCTTTTATCTATATATATGTGGAATGAGAAAAATATATAAGGATACATTAATATGAGGGTATATATATTTTATATTTATATTCACAAGAGTATAAAATTGGTAAGACCAGCGATGATATATAGTGCTGAATGCTGGTCTGAAAAGAGAAAACATACAAATAAAATAAATGTTGCAGAAATGAGGATGCTAAGATGGATGTGTAAATATATACGAAAAGATAGAATGAGAAATGAGCATATCCGAAAGAAAATTGGTATTGCATCAATTGAGGATAAACTTAGAGAACGTTGGCTTAGATGGTTTAGACATATAAATCATAGAAAAATCGAGTTATTGGATCTTACCCATGTACAAAGAGGAAGAAGGAGACCAAAGAAGACATGACAAGAAACTATAAGGAGTGATCTTAGTTACTTAGACTTAAATAAGAATTTGTTAATTGATAAAGCGCAATGAAAATAAAAAATTCACGTAGCCGACCTCACTTAGTGGGATTAAGGCTTGGTTGTTGTTGTTGTATTTATAAGAGTATATATTTAAAATTATATTTATATTCATATTTTTAATTATATATATGCATAAAATATGAGATATTGAGGGAAATTAACCATATTGTCTGAGGGGTATTTTATGCAAAATCTGTCTGAATCCAAAGCAGCTACAGGTAAAAACTTATTTTTTTTCAACTTTCCACTGCAATTGTTTTCAGATTCGTAGTAGATTCCATAGTACAAAAAAGATTTCTCCCACCAAAAAGCTATCACAAATGAATCACTAAGATTCCCAATCACAATCCTTTGGATTTATAAACCCATTCTTTGATCCATGAACTCACTAACCAAATCTGATCTAAATAGAGTTCTTACCTGGCATTTTACAAGAATGACTACACTGATCTTTCTATCCATCAGAAAACCACAAGATTTGCAAGCTGTCAGTTTTGACAGCCAACAAACAAGTGATAAACGATGTTACAAAAATTCAAGTGATATGACATATCAAATCAGTGCGAAACATCCCAAGTTTCAATCAATTATATAAAAAATGGAGTGGATTAAGAACCAGCCGATTGGATGATTCATGGTTTGAAAGGTCAGACCAGTCATCAAACTAGTTGAAATGATAAATTATTATTTCTTAAAAAATTATTAGAATAATATTGTTTACTAAAAATAGTATTTAATATTTATAACAAAAAATTTATTTATTATATAATTTATCGTTATCAAAAATTTTAAAATATTATAAAAAAGATTATTTTATTATGATTTGATCTACTTGATGTGTAGATCAGTTTGAGCATCGAAACAGTGGTCCGCGGTCGAACCGATCGGACTGGGGGATCCAATACCGTTTTCATAGGACCGGTTTCAATCAACGAAAAGATAACCTAATAAAAAGAGAAAAAGAGGACCGAATTAAATGACTCACCGGGCTTTTTGGATCGGAGGCCTTTTTCGAGCTCGATGCTCCATTCCATGGCGCAAGCTGCGGAAATTTTCTCCATCTCGCGCACTGCACTGCAGCTGCTTGCTTAGCGGCCTCCCGTGGCAGGGCCGGTTCTCCGCTCGGCAGTGGGGAGGGATGGAAGCGGCGGAATGATTGAGAACAATAAGCAAAGCTTTGGTGAATAAAGCTACAGTAGAGACGTAGATCTGCGGCGGCACTGGCAAAGAATATGCAGCGCAGTGAAAGGATTTAGCGAGGGTTTTGGTCGGGAAAATTATTGGGCGTCCGTCCGCCACAACAGGGCAGAGCCATGCGATCGAGTGGCCCCGCTTCGCTTATAACGCAGCAAACGTCGTTAAGCTGCCGTGAGCGGCCGAACGGATATATCGGTTTAATATTAAATAGAATTTAAAAAAATAAATAAATATAATTTGAAATAAGTTGATATCAATTAAAAGATAAAAATTATATGTGATAATTATTACTACAAAAATATTTACATAATTTCAAATTATATTTATTTTTTTAGATGAATACCTACTTAATCTGCCAGTTAAACGGACCATTCAGTTAGAGTGAATGTACGGTTTAATTGGCTACTAGACTGTCCGGTCAATCGATCGGACAGTCTGTTCAGCTACTTAATAACTTAATATCATTTGCAGTGTTATACATGAAACGAGAGCCACTTATTTACATGACTATGTACTATTAATTGTTATGACGAGAAACAATCAGATTTTTTACGTGTAAAATCGGCTGAGGGGAAAAACCACGGCTCCTTTCGGGAGGCTTCAAAAATCACTAGAATCAATCTTTTTGAGATTACAGTAAAAAAGCTGAGGTGAAAGTTTTTTGGATCCAGCCAGAGAGAGCCTTTTCTCGTTAGAGTGAGATATTTATATCCTGGTCTACTCTGTAGAGTCATTTCAGCAGAATAAGCTTCAGCTCCAGTGACAGACTATCAATATTCGCAAGGGGCACTCCTTGCCCTTTGCTGTACGATGTACGAACGGTACGGTCTGACGGCAGGAGAGCCCATACCTCTTGAAAGCAGTATGATCATCGATACTTCGCTAGGCGCCGGTCAGTTCTGGTCCCTATTGTTCGTCTCGGTCTCTTCGGCGTCTGCTCTTCGGGGTAATACGCCTCATGTTCGACGTCGAGCGCTCATGTCGTTGATGCCACGTAAGCTTCCACGTGTGCGGTCCAGATAATTGAGCGTGGATCCAAATGCAATATTGATGGGTAGTATTAGGTATCTAAACTTAATGATTTTTTTTAGTCGGCGCTAAAAAAAAAAAAGTGAAGAGCACAATTTCAAGAATTAGACAGTAAATTAGAATAACAAAATGAAAGAATTAGAGGATAAATTATTGCTTTCGTAATGTTACAATATTCTTTTTATCAAAAATTTGTTATAATATTCTTGAATTAAAAAAAATGCTATAATATTAATAGTTATAAAAAAAAATGTTACAGTGAGGCCACTGAAATTTGACAATAATAAAATGTAAATTTATAATTTTAAATTAAAATTTAATAGTATTTTTAAGATTGATATTAATTTTTTAATAATACCTCTTATTATTTTTTAAAAAAAATTTAAATTTTTTTAATTTACCGACAAAACTATCAACACCGCATTGCATAAGGCGGCCACACGGGCGCAGCCCTTACGCGCGTGGGGGTCGTGCGTGGAAGTAGAAGCCTTGTGCATTGCGCGATCGTAGGTGGTGTTTCTTCCTTAGTCGGCACTTCTGCGACCATGATAGGAGGTAAAGAAAATGATAATATTTTTATTATTTTATATTTAAAAAATTAATTTTAAAATTTAAAATAAATTTTAACTAAAATATGAAAAAAATGATATGATTTAAATACTAATACCAACCTAAGAGATCATTGTAAAAATTTTGGGCAAATTACATCCAGGTCTCTGAGTTTAAAGTTTAATATCACGCAGGTCTTGTTTTTAAAATTATAACATCGAGGTCTCTGAGCTTTAGTAAATTATCAAATGAGTCTTTTTTTTTATTTTTTATTATTAATATATTTTTAAAATTACCTTTTTACCCTTGCCCCTCTCTCTTTCCTCGCGATCCTGCGCACGCGAGCGGCCGCCGCGTGCGTGCGCGGAATTGCGAGGAGAGAGAGAGGGGCAGGGCATAAAATGATAATTTTAAAAATATTAATAATAAAAAAATAGAAAAAAAAACTCATTTGATAATTTATTAAAACTCAGGGACCACGGTGTTATAATTTAAAAAATATAGACCTACATGATATTAAGTGTTAAACTCAGGGACCTAAATGTAATTGGCCCCAAAATTTTTAAATAGTGAAACTACATGATTTTTTCATTAACTTTAGTAATTTGGATGATATTTACCCAATTCATATAAGAATAGATACTACTTTTTTAATTTATTTTTTTTATCCTATATTTTATTATATATCTCTTCTTACATTTGTAAGAATTGTAAGATTGTTTATCTTCGTCAAAAAAAATTTATAAAATTGTCTTTTGAATAATAGGAGATTTCTGAATTATAATATAAGCACTTAGGATATTATTAAATGTTGATTGAGTTGAATTTAAATTAATTAAAAATGAATTAGAATAACATGTGTGAGAGTTAATGGATAAAGCATTGATCGATCAACTAATTGTTTGAGAAATTTATAATTAATTAGACTATAATAATTCAATTGAAATAAAATTTTTAGAAATTACATATCTTGAGCACTGGGGCTGTTAAATATTTGAAATTCAAAATTTGTTCAAAACTCATTTAAAATTTGACGAATTGATATGAGTACTTTCGAGTCAAATTTCAAAACACAAAGAAGACTCGAAATTAAATTCAAAATACTAAGAATACACAAAGAGAAATTACATTTATAATGCATTATTTCAAGTCGTGAGTTAAATCAAATTTACTCGAACTCAACTCAACACACTATCTTGTGCAGTCATAATTACGAAAAAGAAAAATAAGAAATACCTATTTGTATATAAATGTAAATATTTTAGACATAAATAATAATATAATGTAGAACTTCCTCGTTTCTCAAGCACAAAATAGGTATTTATATGCATTATTTTACATACAAAAACAGTACAATTAGACCAAATTTAGTTAAACAAAATCATTAAATTGAAAAAAATACTTCCAATTCCACATTTCTGAAGAAATATTCAAAATAAAGTCTCAATTTAGAATTTTAAAATGAAATCACTAGCTCAGAATAATAAGAAATTATTAAATATATATATATATATCTTCTGCAATATTTGAACCACTCCTAAGTTTATAAATTATAATAATAGGTTCCGAACGTACATACAACTGTTAGATCTCATTTAATTTGAGGCATTTTTTTACTTAACATAAATTTCAATTATAAAAATTAATTTTATTTTACATTCAACACAAATACAAATATTAAAATTAAAATTACTTCACATTTTACACACATTTTAATATTAAAATAAATTTAAAAAATAAAATATTTTTTCTTGTTTAAAAAAAAAAATCAAACCAAACAAGAATTTAATGTGATATTATTACTTATTAGCTTTCCTCTCTTGTTTAATGAGATTTAAGAGGTCCTTAGTTCAATGCTACTTGATGAAATTAGTTATTTTATATGACAATAAATTTAGAAAATATTATAAAAAATTTAAAAAATAACATCTATTTGTGATACAAAATTGAATAAGTTCTGTTTAAAAAAATGAGTAAATTGCATTTCAGCTCTTGAAATTAGGCAAGCATTACAAACAAGTCTTAATTTTTTTAAATCCCTCCCATGAAGGTTTTGGGTTGCATTGGAATCCTAACAATGATAGTGTTATTAAAATGAATGTAAATGATATTTTTAATGAATTTCATTAATTTTCAATCAATGATAGCTGACAACTAGAAAAAAGAGAAAAAAATTGCAATTGTGTCCTAATTTTTTTTCAAATTTTTCATTAATATAATAATTTTAGTTCAACATGACCTGACAAAAAGACAAGAACCAACCTCAAGAATTTAAAAGCAATGCAAAAGCTGCCTAAGAGATGTAAATAAATTTTTTTAAAAGTTAAGACTTATTTGTAATGCTCATCCAACTTCTTAGGCCCAAAAGCAATTTACCAAAAAAAAAGCTAGACAATGTAAGAATATAAAATTAAATTAACTTTTTATAATTATTTTTAATATAATAATATTAAATTAGATAAATATTAATTAAAATATTATATAGAATAATAAGAATATACAGATAAAATCAAACAAAACATCTTCTAAACAATTTAAAAACATAAACCCATATAAAAACCCACTACATCTTAAGTACCAAAGAGTAATTATCCTAAATATTTTTGAGAGATTTAAATCTGTCACTCCTAAAAATTCATTATTTTCAGAAGACACTCTTAAAACTTATTATTTTCATACAGCACCCCTATCTAACTTCAAAAACAGGATGCAGCTTGTAAATTGACTTCAAAATGAAAGATGCTGCCTGAAAATAATGGACTTTAAAAGTGAAGCTTGAAAATAATGAATATTTGAAAATAACAGATGTAGATTTCCTGCGCATCAAACAACGTATCTATAGGTGATGTACTTACCGGCGGTCTCGCTGTCACGAGTAATCTTCACTACCTGCCCTTTCTTGAGGCCAAGGTATCTCGCGATTGGATCATGAGATTGAATCCTCGGTAGCTGGAAAGAAAATCAAATCATATATCAAATTACCAGCATTATCTCAATAATGTTGAGGCCAATGTGTGGTGCAGATTTTAATTTACGTAGATTTTTTTTTTGAAGATAAAATAGATTGTTTATTTTATAATTATCTTTTAAGGTAAATTGCATCCAACTCCTTGAGGTCGAGAGAGCATTGCAAGTTGCTATCAATTTTTGAAAATTCTTAATTTTAGTTCGCGAGATTGCAAAAGAGCAGTAGTTTTAGTCCCAATAACAAATTCTTACTTTTTCGCTGGCTTTTTCCGATAATAAATATAAAATTTAATCATTTTTTAAGTAATTCGAATCGTTTATACATTTTAAAGAACTATATTATCCCTTTATTCTTAAATTCTTTGAAAATTTAATAAAAATCTCAAATTTAAATTTTCATTTATTGCTTTTTTTAATTTAAATTTTTAAAATAAAAATAAAAAGTATTTATATTTAAAAATTATATTCTAAAAATTTAAAAATTAATAATTATAAATAATCTTAGTAAAAAAATATAACAATTGTCATAATTAGGACCAAATAATTGCACTTCTATAATCTCAAGGACCCAAAAATTTTTTTTAAAAGTTAGGACTAATTTGTAATGCCTTTAAGATCTCAAGGGCTTGGATGCAATTTACTCTATGTTTCAATATAATAATTTTGAACTAAAATAATAATAATATAGAGATAACACAAATATATAGATAATATAGAGATTAGATAACATAAATAGCTATATAGCAATTTTTTTAATAATGAATAGCTATATATTATCGAATCAACACAATAACAACTAACTAAACCTTTGTCCCGCTAAATGAGATAGGTTATATAAATATTTCGTTTTCATTGCACTCTATCAAATAATAGCTCCTTATTTAGCTTTGAGCACGCAAGATCATTCCTTAAAATTTCTTGTTACATCTTTTTTTGGTCTTCCTCTGCCTCTTTTTTTTTTTCATAAGATCAAATAACCTAACTCTTCTTATTAGAGCTTCTATTGACAAAACAATCTAGGTCGATTTTCTCTAAGCTCATCCACAATTGATGCTACTCTAATCTTTTTGCGAATGTGCTCATTTTTCATCTAATTTTTTTTATGTATACTCATTCATCCACGTTAATATACTCATTTCAGTAATATTTATTTTATTTGTATGCTTTTACTTTGTAGGTCAGCAATCAGTATTATAAAATATCACTTGATCAAATTACTATCCAATAAAATTTATTGTTAAACTTAAGTATAATATTTCTATCACACAACACATTATATACATAACATCACCATCTATTTAAATATTATTTTATATAATTGATCTAAGATATTTAAATGCTCCTTTAATTCAGTGAGCATGAGACGACAGCAGCTCTACAAAATAGACTAGAAATGGGAGCAATATCTGATTCGAAAAACCGCAAACATTAAGTAGGAGAGGATCACATAAGTATGCTGGTTGAATCACTGGGTAATAACAATAAAAAAAGAAGCAATCAAATTAACTTGGCAAAACGAACTGCTTGCAAGAGGATGATGAGAACTGAAAAATTTGAATTTAATGAATACTATATGAAACCATGAAGACAAGACATTTGAGAAGCAAAAACAAAAAATACCTTATCAAAAACTGGTGCTTCATTTCAACTACATCAATTTCAGTTTAAATCACCATTGGAACAACAAAAACTACATGTTCTTGAGATGACAATGAAAAAGGCCTAGGCACATGTGCACACCATACGGAAATACAATTATGATTCTGTTTACATTGAGCCCATCTGGTCATGCTTCAGAAATTGGGCTCATTTGGCCAAAAGCCAAAAAGGCTAGAGCCAAAGTCAAATTTCCTTTTTAAAATATATAAAAAATATTTATATCTCATTCTTCTTAGATTTTGTTTGGCACGAGTATCTCTATGTCATAATTTACATAAAATATCACTTCATTTCACATACTACAATCTTCAATGCATGAATCAATTTTATTTCTTATCCTACATAACTTTTAGTAAAACTAACCTTATTTTTCATTATATGATATTTCAAACAAGCCCAAAAAGCTATTCTCCAAAATCAAAAAAGTTTCATGCTGAACAAGTCATTTGCCTTGAAATGTGTAACTATAAAAAATAAAGTTAGCTATACTAAAAGTTGTATAAGATGTAAAATAAAGTAAATTTTTATATTGGATAATATTGTTATTATTTAAAAAAAAATGATCAAAGTCATACCAAAATTTTGTAGGAATTAAACAATACAAAATGAAGGCATGTCCTTGACATCAACAAAAGAGAAATTAAGTAAAGCATGTGAGAGCATACCTGAATTTCTTTTACAGTGTAACGTTCCAGCAGTGCCTTCTTTTCCTCATCGCTAAGCGCCTCATGTTTAGGAACGAGCATATGATTGTTAACATTGACCAGAAGCTCTGCATCCTGCAACAAGTTCGAACATATAGGCAGTGTTTAACCGAGTTTTGATGCCATCAAATCGAATACAGAAAAATAATGCCATGAACGGTAAACTTCTTACCATGAATATCTCAAGATGATATCCTTGAGATGGATCTTCAATTGCACGTTTAGCCATTGCCGTAGGAGCCTCCTTGACAACTATTATTCCTCTTCGTACATTCTCAGCTTTCATCCGTGCACCATATTTTCTGGCTATCTTGATAGTTAATTTCGGTTCATTTGGAAAGAAAACAATGATCTGCAGGAAAAGTTAATTAACCAAAAAAGAATAGAAAGACTAGACATCAAGTTTAACAATGCCCAAAAAATTGTCCAACCACCTTCTAAATCTAACTCCAGGTTGGTCGAGCCTAATTATTTGTATGTGGAGTTACTTATAATTGGAGTAAATGATGGCCTTTAATGTGATGTTTTTATTTTAAAATTTGTGAAAAACTTAAAATAAAATTAATTTCATTTTGAGATATACGTAAGATGTAAAATAAAATAAAATTTTTATTTTGAAATTTATGTAACATTGATTAAAATATTAGAGTTTGCATGAGATTTGAAATATTATTAGTTTAAGAGTAGAATTTGTGTATCATATAATCTAGGCCCCGTTTGTTTGCCCGTTTAAAATTAACCTCATTAAAGCCAGTCATGACTTAAATAAAACACTTCAAATTTTGACTTAAGTTTTTTAAGTCAACTAAATATGAGATTAAGGTTTTAATTATAAAATATTTCAAGCTAGCTCAAAATTACGAGTTGGATTGAGATTGATCTCTATCGATTTGATTTGTCTTGAAATCAAAAAATTTTGAGCCACGATTTGATTTCGAGTTGATTAACTTTCTTTTGATTCGATTTCAAATCGATGGCTTGGCTCGAAATCGGATCATTAATAGCCTTACTACAAGCGAGCACCATTTGGTAACCAACTCTCCACAATATGCGAATCAAGGGGTTGCATAATTGGGAGAGGTACAGTGATGACTCAGGACCAAAGAGGGTAATGAGTGATCGCTGCGATGATGCCCATATGAATGAATCAGAATTACCTAGACAAGGAGTGATTCCTGGCAGGCTTCTAGATAGAGGAACACAGAAATCATTGAAAAGGGAAGAGAGTCCCTAAGATGTATAAGTAAATAACGTGATCCCAAATTGTAGAAGCGCCTTTTAAAGCAAAGCCATAAGACTAATGATGAGAAAGTCCATAGTTAAGCGTGCTTGGATTAGAGTAGTACTAAGATGAAGTACCTACTATAAAGTGCTCAAATCATGTAGTTCTCTAAAGTCAAAGTGGACAATACTTTTACATTTGAATCATGGGATGCTACAAGTATAATAATCCAACTAAAATACCTGTAGTTCTAGTAATACTTGTAATTTGAAGCTATATGGGGAGAAACCCTCAGAGCTCGATAAGCATTTATACTAAAAAAACTCTACACTCTATTTCTCTATAGTGAAATCTGTTGCAAACATCCTCATGCTTTACTGAGTTTTCTGCAGAAAAGGTTTTCCTTCTTCACTATATTCTTCACTTGTTTTGTACTTTGTGTGCAACCACGTCATGCATTCTTGATCAGAAGATGTCCTACATAACTACATAAGAGATTAAGGCTTTTTGTTGCTTGACGGAGTTGCGTGTCAACAGGAGCTAAATCTAAATACAACATTTTAGTCGAAAAATACAAACCACAATAAGGCTTTGCACTCATTGATCTCGTTCTTCAAGCACCTTTAAAATAAAATTAAAACGTATATTGGAATATATGCAGTTACCCGATCATTTGGGTCATCTTTTTTAGCTTTACAGAGGTCGAGCGCCTCCCGCTGGAAGTTCTCACCGAACTTGTCCAAGAACTCCTGCAAGTTCGTTTTGATCTCTGAATCGAGAACGAGGAAGCCTCGGTCCCTCAGCATCTCCAGCACCGTTTTCCAGATGCGAAAGAGCTTCGATGCTTCCTCGTCGGACGACATCTCTTCCCTCCTCTTGCTAGATGGGTGAAAGAGTAGAGACGAAGAAGATTGGATGAAACGGAGAACAGCGGCCGCGAGAAATCGGATTGCAAGGGGAACTGCCGCGAGTGGCGTCGGCCGAGGTAGAAACGCGAATTATTAGGGCCCGTTTGGAAGGCTGGGTTAGCTGGGTTAACACTTATTTGTAATGCTCATCCAACTTCTTAGGCCCAAAAGCAATTTACCCAAAAAAAAAAAAGCTAGACAATGTAAGAATATAAAATTTAATTAATTTTTAATAATTATTTTTAATATAATAATATTAATTTAAGAACCAAAATCCCGCTCAGCCCCGCTACCCTGCCTACCCCAAGGGTAAGCTACCCCAACTCATTCCTTGAATTTCTGTAGGTTCATCGTGAATATGAGTCATTGGATTTGTTTGGTTAGAGGATCAATTTGGGTAAGGAAAGAGAAAATATTTTATTTTATAGAATTGATGGGAAAAAAATTTATTTTAATATTGGGAGGTGTGTAGGATGTGAAATAAAGTTGATTTTAAAATTAAAATTTGTGTTGGATGTGAAATAAAATTGATTTTTAAGGTTGAAATTTGTGTTGGATGTGAAATAAAGATATTAAAATTTATAATAAATTAAAAATATTATTATTATTATATTTTTTTGCCCAATTTGGGGCATTTGCCAAACAAGGCTATTATGCAAAAAATCCATTAAGCATTATGAAGTTGTTGGAGAGTTGATTAAAAACACTTATGCGTTAGGAAACCACGCAAGATCTTCTGTAAATTATGTCTCAACGACGGAGTCTCCAGAGATGGAGTTAAATGTTCACAAAAATGAGATGGAGTTTAACGATCAAGATTTTGATGTTAGATATGTTAACGGGGAAGGCTTTAGTTTTGCTGAGAATTATATTTTCGTTGAAGATAATGATGTAACATGTGAACCTTCATCTGGAAGTGGAGGTAAGCATGCAGCTGAAACATGTAAACAAGGTAGACGGCGAAAAAAAAATTACTAAAGAAGATGCAGGGTCCTTACTAACTGAGGCGAGAAACAAAACAAGTGTTGTTTCTGATAGATGCATTAAACAAAACAAGTGTTGCATTGCAGACAAAATAAGTGTTGTATTGCAGGCAATGCAGTGGGTAGTGCCATACAGTATGGAGGACACAATGAAGAAGTTAGTATCTATGCAGAATTTAACGGATATTGCCATTTGTGCAATAATAGATACATTACTGAAATTTGTTTCTGACTTTGCTGAATTAGATCAATTTAATGTACGAGTCCCTCGAGTTATGTATGATAGATGATACCCTAGTAATTTGTATATCTATGAGATCTTAAACGAGCATGATGTATGGGAATACAACTGTTTTTGTATGTCCGCACAAGCTTTTATCAGATTGAGGGACATGCTAGCAGACCGTGGTGTTCTAAGAGACACTCAATTCATGCTAGCTGCAGAATAGTTAGCAGTTTTTTTGTGAGTTATTGCGCAAGCTGATAGCTATTGCATTGTGTGTGAATTTTTTCAATATTCACTAGAAACTGTTAGTCGTAATTTTCAACAAGTTCTACAAGGAGTCATAACTTTAAAAGATGATTTCATTGTACTTCCAGATGCGACCACCCCATGTCATCCCCATATCCAAAATAACTTACATTTTTATCCATACTTCAAAGATATCCTTGGTGCTATTGACGGAATACATGTTCCTGCCATAATTTTTGTTCAAAAGGAAAATTGATATAGGAATAGAAAAGATTTCATATCTCAAAATGTTATGGCTGTTGTCTCCTTTGATCGACAATTTGTATATGTTGCAACTGGATGGGAAGGATCCGCTGCTGACATGCGCGTTCTTAAATGGGCACTCGAGCAAAGTGATTTTTTAGTACCACAAGGTAAATTGAGTAATATTGAATATTTAAATATTTATGCTTATAGTGACTTTTTATTGAATAAATCAGGAAAGATATACTTGGTTGATTCTGGATATGCTAATAATGACAAGCTTCTAGCACCAGTACGTCGCATACGATATCATTTGAGTAGTTTTCGTAATCGATCATAATGAAGATATGAGTCTCCCCAGGAGTTATACAATCATAAGCACGCTCAACTCAAAAATATAGTTGAATGTATATTTGGTATATTAAAAAAATAATTTAAAGTGTTAACTGATATGAAACCGTTTTTCTTTAATATATAAGCGGATATTGTACTTGTATGTTGTATTTTGCATAATTATATTGGCAGGTATCATGGTCATGAAACATACTTCAACATGCGAGAGACTGACATAGAGCATGATGAGAGTTTGGAGGATGAGGCAGAAGACGAAGACCTAACAACTCATATATCTGCAACTGAACAACGAAAGGGGGAGATTATCCGACGGGGATTATTGAACAGTTGTGGATGAGCCAAGTTATTTTATATTGTAATTTTGAAGTGACTGACGTATTATTACTACTTATTGTGTCATATTTAATTTTAATTTATTTGTTGTAGGGATTAATGAATCGATGATGATCATGATGCTCAATTGTACGACGATGTTGATCTGAATGAATATTTGGAACTTCATGTTTTTTTATTGTTTATGATGAAGATTGTATTATTTTTGTGTTGAATGGATCAATAAATATCTTTTTTCTATTTCATTTTTTTTATTTACTATCTTGAATTAAGTTATTAATTTGCTGAATTTAAGGTTATCCCAAATTAGCTCGGATTAGGATCCAAACAAAAAATTGTAGTTAATAACTTACCTCAGCTGGGGTAATTTATTAATTGCAATAAGCTAACCTGGGTTAGCTTATCCTACCCTCAATCCAAACAGCCCTTAGAGTTTTGAGAGGGATTTCCGATTTGGAGTCTTTTACAATTTAAAATTTCAATATTATATATATTATTATTTTGCAAATAATCAAATGCTCTCTTATAATTTTATTTCGTATATTATGTTCATATAAATTTCTCTAATTTTAAAAAATAAAATTACATATATATATATATATTATACTATAATTTTTATTTATTTTTATTCAAAATTTATTTATATTAGTGTCTTCTATAATCTTAAATATAATATTACTTAGATTAACTTTCATTAGCAATAAAGATAATATATATATATATATATATATAATATTTTATATATAAACTATCATTAGTCTAACAAATTTTCATAAATACTATATTGGGTGCTTATTGCTATAATTCAGCCACCACTAGCTATCATATATATTGATTGCTGCCGATCGGCTGTGACTTATAATTATATTATCAAGCATTTAACAGTTATATTGCCCACCATCGACAACCAAGTCTACCATATTTGAATTAAGTTACCTATAATTTAACTATGATATCATTAATATTATCGTGTTGTAATATTAAAGATTATATAATAGTGTATACTTAAAAATAAATTTTAAAAAAATAATTAAGGCTCTATTTGATATTGATTTAATTTTTCAAAAATATTGTATTTTATATTTATATAAAAAGCTACTATTTTAAAGTCTATTTATTTTGTTTGGTAAACTAATATAAAAAGCTTAAGTCAAAAATAATATTGTTTGATAAAAAATTACTGTGCTATATGACTAAATTATATTTTTTGACTAATTTAAATATATAAATCTATATAAAATAATTTTAATTATATATATTTAATTAAAATAATAATTATATATTAATAATATATTTAATTATGTGTGTATTATTATTCTTATGATTGAAATAATTATATATATTATAATATTTATTTTAATTTTAAAAATCATTATTATATATATATTATTTATTAATAATAATTATATTTATATTATTAATAGATATTTATATGTATAATTATTATAAGAAATACATATTGAATAATTAATATATATTAATTATATTAATTCTATTTAATTTAATATCAAATATTATTAATTAATATTATATAAAATAATTAAGAGTAATTTTATGTTTAAATTTTCAAAACTTAAAAGTAACAGTTTGAAAATTTTTTTAGTATTTAATTATAACTATTTTTTAGCATTTAAAAATTATTTAACTAAACATATTTTTTAATTTTTAGTTAAATTAAAAGTGTTTTTCTTTTACGAAACGTTTTCTCAAATGTACTTTGCTACGTAAATATAATATTCTAAAAAAAAGATAATTACCTACATGCCACACAATTTAGTTTTATTTATGCCTTACCCATTCATTCTTAGTTAATTACGCTATGCACACTCAAAATATTATAAAATCTTACATATATATATTTAACTTATTTCTATTATAATGAGTAATCATAATTTTTCAATAACCTAATTATAGTTAGATTACAAAAAATCTGGTTCATTCATCATATTATTTTAAGAATATTTAAATATATTTTGAGTAAAAATTTTAAAATCTTAATGTTTAGGTGGCGGCAAAGGAAGGAGACATCCGCGACGTGAATTGATTTTAGGACAAATCAACGCTTTAGTGTGGTATTAAGGAAGAGAAAAAATATGTACTATTAAGAGTAAAAATATAATTTTAATAATTTACTAACAGAATTTTTTTTTTTGAAATAGATTTTGATTAAGTTTTAACTCAAATGTGTGTATGTAAGATTTTGTGATATTTTGAGTATGCATAGTATAATTAACTAAGAATAAATGAATAAGATATAAATAAAACTAAATTATATAGCATGTAGGTAATTATTCTTTTAAAATAACACATATATATAATTGCCTATTTTCAAAATAAGCACATAATTCAATAAACTTGTAAATAATTTTTTTCTGATAATGAATATTAATTTTATAGCAAAAAAAAAAAAGTAACTATTTTTATGGTAATAATTGTCTAACTTCATTTCTCACCCAATAGTTAATTTTTCTCATAGTTGGTTTTACTATAAAATAGTCTCTATTATAAAAAAAGAATTCATTTATTTATTTATTTTTATTTTTTTGCCCAAACATTATAATTTATTCAGCTCCAATTTGAAATTATAGGAGTATATATTTGAACTTAAAACTTTCTGATTTCAGGTAAACTCCCTTCTCACTAGGTTAAGAAAATTCCACAATTTATTTATTTTTTTATTCAAATTAATTGAACAATTTGTTAAATTTAAACATTAAAGAGACCTACATGCAATAAGAGGGACTTGTGTCTACTTCTAGAAATAACTTAAACTTGAAATAAAGCTACTTAAATTTAGAGCACATCTAAATAATTTATGTAGTATTAAAAATAAAACAGCTTCACCTTAAAATGCATCCAAATAGTTTTATGTAGTTCGTCTTAAAATTTTAATCTATTTTATGAACTTTATTTAACTTAAATGACTTTATTTGGTTCGAAGTATTTTTTTGGCATAACATGAATTTTAATTATAAAAATCAACTTTATTGCACATCAAACATAAATACAGATCTTAGAATCAATTTTATTTCACATCTTATATACTTTTTAATATTAAAATAAAATTTTTTAATTTTTAATTTTTTTCTCTTATTAAAAAAAATACGCGAATCAAACGAGCCAAAAAGCTTAAAAAAACTCTTTAAGGATCTATTTGTTTGTAACGTTAAATTTAATAAAATTAAAATTAAACTTGAATAGAGATATTTTTTCATTGAAAATTGTGAATGATGTGAAGTAAAGTTAGTTATTATATTGAGGTGTGTGAGAGATGTGATATAAAGTTAGTTATTATATTATGATATATAAGGGATGTGATATAAATTAGTTATTATTTTAGTAATATATATAAGATGTGAAATAAAATTAATTTTTAATATTAAATTTTATATATGATGTGATATGCTAGGTTAAGATTAAACCAGATTAATTTTAAGTCGGCAAACAAACGGGGCCTTAAAGTAGTTTAAAATGTAAGTTGCCTGATAAATAGCTTCAAATATAAAACATTTATGAAAGGGTCTGTTTTTTTAAGTTAGTTATTATTTTTTCTTAGGGATAATTAACTATATATCACACCATTTAATTTTATTTATGCTTTACCCATCCATTCTTAATTAATTATGCTATGCACATTCAAAATATTATAAAATCTTACATACACACACTTGAGTTAAAACTTAATCAAAATCTATTTGAAAAAAAAATTCTGTTAGTAAATCATTAAAATTATATTTTTACTCTTAATAGTACATATTTTTCTCTTCCTCAATACCACACTAAAGCGCTGATTTGTCCTAAAATCAATTCATATCGCGGATGTCTCATTCCTTTGCCGCCACCTAAATATTAAGGTTTTAGAATTTTCACTCAAAATATATATAAATATTTTTAAAATAATATGATGAACGACTCAGATTTTTTATAATCTAATTATAATTAGGTTATTAAAAAATTATGATTACTCATTATAATAGAAATAAATTAAAAATATATGTATGTAAAATTTTATAATATTTTGAGTGTGTATAGTGTAATTAATTAAGAATGGATGGGTAAAACATAAATAAAATTAAATGATGTGGTATGTAAGTAATTATTCCTTTTTCTTATTATGAAATAATTGCAAAGTTTAGTCAAAACTTTTGAGGGATCCAAATATAATTTACCCAGCTTCATCCCAGAAGTAATTTCCCGCCGCCTGAACTCGTCTCGCTGTTTACGTTCTCGGGGGGAGGGACGGAGGGTGGGCTGCGGGGGGAGGGGAGTGGAGGACGACTGTCGAGCTGCTCGAGCATGTGCGGAAGGGCTCGCTGCACACTGAATGCCGTGCAGGTCGGTAGAGCCTGCGGCCTCTCCGGCGGCGACGCCGAATCCGTCCACACCGTTCAGATGGATCGGTAACTCCCGCGACCGCAGCTCAGTCCTTTTCTCATCCCATCTTCTTCCTCTGTGGTTCTTCTCTGTTTCTCTCAAATCTCACATTCATGAGAGTCTTTCCTGCAGCTTTCGCCCTTCATACAATGTCTCGCCCGGTGCTTACCTGCCGGTGTTAACGATTGGCAGCGAGGGCCAGAAGCCAGAAGGTGGAGAGCCTCGCCCCGTCGTGCACTGTATGAAGTGGGGCCTTGTCCCAAGTTTCACGAAGAAGACCGAGAAGCCCGATCATTTCCGGATGGTAACCAACTCTTCTCTCATCTTTGCCCTAGCACTTTGTAAGAAATTTGTTCGTTGAACCATGTGCTTCATAACTCTTCTTGCTTAATGTAATTTTTTTGGGGGGGGTTTAGATGTCATCTGCTGGTTTTGTTGGAATGAGTGTTGTTACTTTTCTTCTTGTTAAATGGATGCAGTTCAATGCTAGATCTGAATCCGTTAAAGAGAAAGCTTCTTTCAGGCGGCTAATTCGAAATAATCGGTGCCTTGTCGCAGTTGAAGGGTAAGTCTGCTACTATTTGATAGGGTAAAAGCACTTGGGTCCCCCTATTTTGAGGCTTTTAGTACTTTGGTCCTCCGTGGGTTTTTCTAGAAACGAGCAATTTGGTTTCTCCATTTAAAAGCTTGTATGCATACAGGTATTTCTTAACATTTCAGACGTTTATCCACAAAAAAAAACACTGTAAGATGGAAAAATGTTGCACTACTTTAGTTAACTAATCAAACGCCCACATTTTAAATTTTTGATCATTTCTCTCTTTTGACCATTATAAAACAATTCTCTCTCTTTTTTTGTCTCAATCACTTGTAATGATCAATAGGATTAAAATGGCAAAAAAAACCTGACCTCGATGAATTTACCAATGAAACAACTTGTTTGTTTCAGTTAGAACTAAATTCTAACAACTCTTAAAATGGAGAGAACAAATTGGAATAGATCTTACAGACCAAAGTGCTATGAGCCTAAAAACCTCCAAGTGCTTTTTACTCTATTTGTATTTGCATTGACAATTCAGTCTGTGTTAGCTCTACCCAGCAATAGCTCTTGTTAGCTTATTGGGAAAATCCTCTTGACCCCTCCAATAATTGATCCCTGCCATGTGGAAGTTGAGAAATATTCTGAGAATGTAGAATGTGAACTGCTCGAAAGATTTTTTTTTGTTCATGTAGATTCTATGAGTGGAAGAAAGATGGCTCAAGAAAACAGCCATACTATATACATTTTAAGGATCAAAGGCCTCTTGTTTTTGCTGCTCTTTTTGATTCTTGGGCAAATTCAGAAGGTTCGTTGTTCCGCCTTATTGTTTCCTCTTACATGCTTCTATTTTCAGTGTTTCTCAAAAGCAAACCATTTTCTTGAATTCAGTTAATGTATCAATTTAGTGAAATTTGTCTAGTGCTGCTATGATGTGGTACCTTATGTGTACACGCCTATGTACTGCTAAACCGCATTTCATTGTTAAATATGGCCAGAAAGTTTCTGATTCCAGTTTTGTTTTATTAAGTCATAGCTTTACATATTGCATAGATTTTAATCAATTGCAGAATTTGAAACAATTTTTCTATGTTTGACTTTGTGCCCATTGACAAGAAACAATTATCTAGAATAGAAAAGATTTTAATTCTTCATGCACATAGGTTATCTGAAGAGGTGACCTTCACTTCTATTGTAATAGGAAAAACTCTTGTGCGACCACTGACTAGATGGATAGATGCTCTGCTGCTGTGATAAGTTCCAAGCTGAAGTATCTCTAGATGAGAATGCTACAAGGTTTGATTTGCCGGTGTTCCTGGAGAGAGGGACTGTTGTTGTTTAGAAATTCTTTTTCATCTGAGGACACATGATTGCTTGATAAGAATTAATCATGCAGCAATTTACATTTTTGTCATGACAGCATAATGCTGATGAATGGATGCTGGGCTTAGAGACAGTTTAATTCTCAATTGCTTCGTTTATAATCAGTTTGCATAGACCAGAGTGATGTTTTGCACAATTTTGTGAATGATTAAAATGTAACTTTGAGAAATAGCATCCATGATCTGTCAGCAGAAATTGATCATTCTTCGGAGTGATTAGCATGCAGAATTAATGAATTATCATCATTGCCTCATAAAGGAAAATGCTTAATACTTAAATTGTTACATTTTTTGGCCAGCATGTAATTTAATTTCTTTTGGCTTGTTCTGATTTCAGTTTACTCTTCTGTCCAGGAGAGAGATTTTTTACCTTCACAATCTTGACAACTCGTTCTTCATCAGCCTTGGAATGGCTTCATGGTACATTGTTTTTGTTTTTCTTCATAGTGTTTAAGTAAGATTATATCCGTTAACAACTTACTAGGTCATATGAAGTACCATATAGTGAATGCACTGTGTAATACAATCAACTACTCGAAATGGCCCTATTGTTGTCCTTAGTCTTCTTTTTTCTTGAACTTCATCCTAATATTGTCATTGAGTGAATGAAAACGTATGTCTCTATAAGTAGCCATAGATGACCTAGCCTTGTTTAGTCTAATAAGCCTGGTTCAAGCCCGAAATAGGCTAAATTTTTTAAAATTTTTATTTCACATCTTACATAAATCCTAACACAAAACATCAACTTATTTCACATCTAACAGATATTAAAAAAGAAAACTCTAACTTAATTCACTTCATATAAAAAACCCTACATTAAAGTACTTTTATTTTACATTATATACATATAATAATATATCTTCACTCTCTAGCTTATAAATAATCCTCCAAGTCCAACCATGATCTGTAATATTAATACATTTTCGCTTCCTATGCACATCCTCTATCCGCTTAAATGGATATATGTTCATAATCAGCTTAGCACGATAGCACATGTATTGTCTGGAATTATTCTGGATGCTATCCGCTTTCAGCAAGAATTTGTCATGATCTGCAATATATTTAGCCAAATAACTATGTGGTCCAAGTAGGGCATCCAAAATTGGAATTTCAAAACCACAGAATTCTTCTGAAATAAGCAGAAAAGTATTAGAATTAAGTAAATGAGAACTTTTAGGGGGCATTTGGTTCAATGTTATATTGATGATATGTAATATTATCTAGAGAAGACAATTGTTTGATTTAATGACATATACAAATAATTTTTTATTAGATTACAAAATCATTAGTTAAAAGATGATATCTAGATGTCATGACATCTAAATTACATAACATGACACCAAGATAATAACGAACCAAACACCCCCTTACTGTTTAAGGGAACTGAGAGAAAAGAATGACCTAACTTGGCCTCTTAAGGATGTCATGGGTATTGATGATGGTTTATTCTATTAGCCTATTCTTAACTACTTTTTCTGCTTATGTAATAAATTTTAATCGATTAGGTATAACTAATGACTAGCTTTTCTTCAAATTGTCTTAGTAATATGATTTTTTGATTTGAAGTCAAATTCCCTAAAAGCTAGTCATTAGTCTAAGAGAGGGTAAGTGGAAAGCCGTCCTATGATTTCAAAATATAGACATTTTGTTTGATTTTTGCATTATTCTCTATTTTGTTTGATTTTTGCATTATTCTCTATCAAACACTCTTTTAAACTTTTCAATAACAGTAAATTACTAAGTTTATTCTATATTATCACATAGGTGCATATTTTTAAAATTTAACATCTGGGTCCCTGAGTGTTAATATAATTATCAAATAGGCCCTTTTCTAATTATTTTATTATTAAATTTTTTAAAATACCTATTCTACCCTTCCCCCCTCTCTTTCATCCCCTACTCTCTCTCTCTTTCTATTCTACCCCTCCCCCCTCGCTTGCTTCTCAGACTCTCTATCTCTGGGGACACATGCCTGCGGCCCTCCCCCCCTCTCTCTCTCTTTCTCCCTCTCTCTCTTGCCTTTCTCACTCTTTGTCTCTGGCAAGGCTGCCAGCAGGGAAGCGGGGTCAAGGGACGCTTGCTGGCGAAGGGGGTTGGTGGCCCCCTCCCCTCCCCCCTCTCTTTTTCACTGGTAGAGCGGTCACTCGCTCCGCTCTGCCGGCAGGAGGGAATGGGAGAGAGAGAGGGAGAGGATGGGGATGTGAGAGAGAGAGGGGAGGGGTAGAATAGATATTTTTTAAAAATTAATAATAAAATATTAAAAAAAGTACTAATTTGATAATTATATTAAAACTCAAGACTCAGATGTTAAAATTTTGAAAATATAGGTCTGCATGATAATATAGCATAAACTCAGAGACCCAGGTGTAATTTACCCTTTCAATAATTTTAGGGTTGACATCATGATTACAGTTATTAATCTCATTATGTGCATGTTTATCTTCTGCAATGCTATTGAACAGTCACTCTTATTTTTATCTATTTTCATGACCTATTGCAGATAGAATGCCTGTGATATTTGGAAGTAAGAATTCCATGGATGTGTGGTTAAGTTATTCTGCAGTCAAACTTGAAACTATTCTTACTTCATATGAAGATTCTGATCTTGTAAGATAGTAAGGAATCTATTATGACGTACTATTTCTACTCTCTTCTGCCACATACATGTCCTTAAGTTCCTGCAAATACAATAACTTCACTGGTGATTATGTAAAGATATCTGGTTTTGCTTTTCAGATATGGTACCCTGTTACTACTGCGATGGGAAAAACGTCTTTTGATGGACCCGAGTGCATCAAAGAGGTCTTGTTGGCTTTTTCCTATATTTTTCATTAAATCCTGCTATGTAACGTTTTTAGTAATTTATGTTATTGACCTGAATAAGAGATTTGCACTGCTTATATTCAAGTTATTAAAGACATGTATGAAGGAGCTGTTACCTCTGTTCGGACACAAGGAGGTTTGACTAAGGATTTTCCTATTACAGTTGGATTACACCAAGGCTCGGCTTTAAGTCCGTATCTTTTTGCTTTAATTATGGAAGTCATGACTGGACATATCCAAGATGAAGTACTTTGGTATATGCTCTTCGCAGATGATATTGTCCTTATTGAGAAAATTAAAGAAGGAGCTAAAGCGAAACTAGAGCTTTGGAGGAATGCTCTAGAATCTAAAGGTTTGCATCTCAGTAGATCAAAAACTGAATATATAAAGTGCACATTTAGTCAAGAAAAAAATACTTATATTGGAGATGTGACAATCGGTGATCAAATTGTCAAGAAGAGTGAGCGCTTTAAATACCTTGGATCAATTATACAAAATGATGGCGAAATAGATAATGACGTTATTAGCAGGATTCAAGCAGGCTGGGTAAAATAGAGAAATGCTTCTGGTGTGTTATGCGATAGAAAAATCTCATCCAAAATTAAGAGTAAATTTTATAAAATTGTAGTAAGACCAGCGATGATATATGGTGCTGAATGCTGGCCTGCAAAGAAGAAACATACAAATAAAATAAATATTGCAGAAATGAGGATGTTAAGGTGGATGTGTGAATATACACGAAAGGATAGAATGAGAAATGAGTATATCCGAAAGAAAGTTGGTGTTACACCAATTGAGGATAAACTTAGAGAAAGTCGGCTTCGATGGTTTGGACATCTAAATCGTAGGCCAATTGAAGCTCCAGTTAGAAAAATTGAGTTACTGGATTTTGCCCATGTACAAAGAGAAAGAGGGAGACCAAAGAAGACATGGCAAGAAACTATAAGGAGTGATCTTAATTACTTAAACTTAGATAAGAATTTGGTAACTGATAGAGCGCAATGAAAACAAAGGATTCATGTAGCCGACCCCACCTAGTGGGATTAAGGCTTGGTTGTTGTTGTTGTTTATGTTATTGACCTGAATTTTTGATTTTTTAATTACTGTTAACACGTAGTTCCAGCGCTGCATTCCTGCCGTACACTTGACGCCAAGCTGGCATTTAGCCTTTATTTATTTACTAATTCATTTATCTATTCTCACAGGTTTCAGACCTCGGTCAAATCTCGGACACGAGGGTTCAATCAAGCTTTGTCCACGATGAGCCAGGACCATCCCTGATAACATCGATGACAATGTTACAAAGCGGTGCCTGTTACAATTAGCTTGGCCCGACCGCGCCGTTCCCCCATACAAGACACCTTTTTTTTAAGACACGCAAATCAAGGATCCACATGCTCCAGCTGTCACGGATCCCCAGAAGCAGTACTAATATTAAAAGTTAACATCCTTCTTTTGCTGCTTTTGGTCCCCCCGGCGGCTGACAAGCGGCGCGAGCTCAGAGCTTGCTCACCTCTTTTTCTCCGAAAAATCAGGACAAAGTTGTATAGTCCATCACCTACAAATATCCTTGAACAATTTTCAAGAGGACGGATCCAGAAGGAGAGAATCAACAAGAGCGGCTAGAGCGCAAGCAATCTTCCGGATTCTCTCATTCTCATTGTATTAGAATCCTAACTAAGGAGCTCTCTCTCTCTCTCCCGCTTTCCCTTCCATAAGCATTGTACGAGCCCTCATGACTACCTTTTTTCTTTAGTGAAAATTCTTCGCTGATCGACCGGTGGACGTTGGGGACTTCCTCCCTGAACCACCTTAAACTTCTGTGTGCTGCTCTAGGTGTTTTTCTCTTTCTTAAAGCTTAACTGACAGTCTTATCCTTCTGCGCGTCGTCGTCTCTCTTTTTTGGTGTTTCTTGAGATCCTCCACATCCTACGTCAACAATTACAAAAAACGATGGAATCCATTTTGAATCTAAAGGAAAAACTATGCATTTTTTTATCTTTGTTTTGAAGGAATGAGAGGGTTGCAAAGGGAAATATTATGCTGCCATATGGCCAGGAAATGAAGGTTGCCATATGGGCATATTTTTTTGGATAAAACTCCTTCACACTAGGGTTGATTCGCATGGGATACCTTTAGGTTTTATATTATTTCCTTTGAGCTAAGAGAAGTTAAAGAAAAAGATTTATTTTCTGTTGAAGATATCCAAGAGTGTCACCTTGTGGTTGGTACGGTTTTTCCCAGCAAGCCCGTGCAATAAAAGCCAACTCATATGATAGAATAAGTTAGTTTTTTCAAAAGTAACTACAGTGAGAATTACGTTTGAATTCGCATCACTTGAAACAGGACAAAAGGTTAGTTAAGTGAATGTTTTTTTGATTAGGTGACATCTAAAGAGACCAATTTGATCATGTCATGAAAACAGCAACATTGCATTGTAATATGTGTATGATGTGAAATAAAGTTAATTAGTTTTGCTAAAAATTTTGTAGGATGTAAAACAAAGTTGATTGATATATTGAAAATGATGTAAAATGTGAAATAAAATAGTTTTTTATATTAAAAATTGTGTAAAATATGATAAAATTTAATTTATTATTATTTTTTAATAATGATTGGCATGACCAAAATAATGTAGGCATCAAACAAGTCTTAAAGATAGGACACCGCCCTTTTGAAAATGTTAAGGGCTTTATGTGATGAAGATAATGCATGCAAACTCGACATTGCTACTGACCTCAATTTTTTTCAAACACTGTTGTTTTAGCTTTTTCCCTTGAAGAAAGAAAAGCAAAATCCTTCTTAAAGTGCTGTGTTTTTCTAACCTAGTAGGTCTGTTTGTTTGTAAGATTAAATTTAAGAAAGTTAAAATTAAATTTGAATAGAGATATTTTTTTATTAAAGATTGTGAATGATGTGAAATAAAACTAGTTATTATGTTGAGATATGTGAGGGATGTGATATAAAGTTAGTTATTATGTTGGAATATGTGAGGGATGTGATGTAAATTAGTTATTATTTTAGTAATATGTGTAGGATGTGAAATAAATTTAATTTTTAATATTAAATTTTATGTGTGATGTGATATATCTGATTAAAATTAAACCAGGTTAATTTTAAACTCCTAGACAAATGGGGCCGTAGTGATGGAGCTCGCCTAACCAAGGGATCTCAAGTTGGAACCACGCCACTGCAATTCCAAGTGGGGTAATGGAAATTGTGGTATTTAGAAGTAAATAAAAGAAGTCCTACTTAAAATTTCTTATGCATGGACTATGATAATTACTATTCCAATAGACTTGGATGATTCCAACATTGTATTGTGATATGTTTCCACTGACTTTGGCATTCTCACTGCTGGTAGCCATGATGATGTATGCCTGTACCTCATTATACTAACCTCAAACTATATGTTCTTCAATTTTGTTTAAACAAAAGTCCCTTGCACTAATCATCAGTCATGTTAATGCCAAGTTATTTGTTCTTGTCTGCTAGACAGTTTGACTTGGGAAATATTGTAAACCATGGCTTTTTGTTGATGTTTTTGGATATTGACATTGTGGATCTTTGTGCTAACTATTGAATGTGAAGTAACTACTTATTTCCACAACATTTTTATTATCAACCTTGATTGTAAACACAATTAATCATTCTATTTCCTTTTTTTACGTTTTAATGTGTTGTTGGGTTTGAGGAATCTGTGAAGTAATTTAGTTCTAATAGAATGGAAGTAAGATGATTATCCGAAGAAGAATTTAAGAGTAATTACAAATATGGATGAGTTACAACTATTCATCTTCATGATATGCAGATACAGCTGAAACCTGCTGCTGGAAATCAAATATCAAAGATGTTTTCAAAGAAGATTGATGATAATCACAAGTCGGATTATGCATTTCCCAAACCGGCTAAGCCCGGTGATTTAGACGACAAACCAGCAAAAATTTCTGAAGGCTTTTCTCCACCGAAAGAGGAACAGGAAGAATCTCAACGTGAGCTTGATTTAGAGGCTAAAGCAGACGTACCTGAGATTAACTCGTGGCAAATGAAGAAACCCGCTACCGAAAATCAAGTATCAAAGATGATTTCAAAGAAGATTGATGATAAATACAAATCTGTCGAACCAGCTAAAAGATCTGATGCCTTTTCTTCAAAAAAGAAAGAGCAAGAATCTCAAGTCATAAAGAAAGAACTTGAGGAGGAGGAGGAGGATGATTTAGATGTGAAGTCAGAGGTATCATATATCAACAAAAGTCCAGTGAAGAAACCTCGTGTTGGTGACAAGCAGACGTCTATTTTCTCTTATTTTGGAAGGAAGTAAGGGTAAAATTGCAAGAAATAGCATCTGCAGTGTTTGTATATATACAAATTACATCACATCCATGGCACAACTGAGTCATTGTCAACAGCTTCTTGGAATGTTTGATGATCTAAAATGAGTTTTGAGTGGATACCACTTTGGAGTTATTGATTGCTTTATTATGTTCTAAAAATCTGAAGGTTACAGTTAGATTTAAAGGTGATATTATGTAGTCATGCAAATTTAATAAAATACAGAATCGGTTATACATCAGTACAAGTAGTCTCAGATTTTTCTCAGGGTAAATTGCAAATGGGAGTTTGCATTTGGGTCATAATTTTTTTTTTAAATTTGGAGTTTAATCCCTCGGATTGGACCGTCGGAATCAGTTTAGACTTTGACGTTGAATTTCACTTTTTTGTTAGGTTCTTTTGGATGAAATGTATAAATCAACTAAAAAGAAAAATATTTCGTCCGACCAAATTACTCTCTCTATCCCTTATTCTCCAGTTATGTGGTTCCCTAAATTAAAGCCAATAATGTCTCCACATTTGAATCATGAGTCATTATAATATGATATTAGAGTAAACCTCTCATAGCAGTATGAATAGTTTGTGGATGAACCAAATGGAAACTAATAGACTTATAACAATTCATAGCTAAAAAGGAGGAGTAATTGCTGGGTGATATCCCAAAAAAAGAAAATTATTGATACAAGAAGCGATTTCTGGTATGCTTTTAGGCCCTTTAAGTGGTGAGCAAGGCAAAAAAATAAATTATTCAACATCAAAAAGGGATGAGAGTTTTTTAGTTATACAAGTAATAACTTTAACTTTAAGATGCAGAGGTACTTTATGGGGAAAAATATTATGCTAATGATAGAAACACAATTGTTAAGCATATTTGAGCTGGAGTAATAATAAGATGGATGACGCCTAGAAAAGCATTCAAGTTATATAGTTTTTTAAAGTCTTAAAGTCAAAGCGGACAATATCTCTGCATCCGAGTCACGAGTTGTTATAGCCACCCCCTTCGACTTTAGCACTGCTGCAAAATAGTTACCACTAAAGCGTTAATCTCTATAGAGAAAACGAAACAAGTGAGAGACAAATAGAGAGAATGAGATGGTGATAGACAGAGTGAATGTAATAGATACTGTAAGACAAAGGAAGAAAGCGTGAGATTGTCGAAAGAAGAGGCAATGGGTTATTATCCTTTTAGTGCATGGAGTTTAATAGAGTGAAAAAAGGAGTGTGAGACAGAGTGTATTTATTTGCGAAAGTTAATTTTAACCCAGTTAGCCTATACTTAAGTATGTGAGCCTGGCTAGCCTAGACATAGGCATGCGAGCTGCATAGGCATGTGAACCGCATAAGCATGCTTCCTTTGTTAAATCAATAACTTAAATTATGCAAAATTGATATTTTATGTGAGAATATTTCTTATTTTATTTATTAAATTCATTACATTTGGCAATGATTTTTATTAGTGCATATTTATTCTAATTTTTAAAAATTATTAAAAATATCTCTTTTCATGCATTATTTTTATTTATGTTTTTTTCATTGTGATAAATTTCACCATATTCGTGTTAATACATAAATATCAAAATCTTCCCATTTCAAGAATTAATTCATACAAATATTTATTTTTGTAAAGATGACATTTTTATAAAATTGGACATTACTACGTCTCATAATATTTTGTGCCTACATCAATAACTTTATAAAAAATTATTAAATTATAACTCAAAAATAATATTTAAATATCAAAAAATTTAAACAATATGATATAAATAAATATTCTTTAATGACATATTTAGATAATATTAAAAATATTACAAAATTTCATTACAAAATCACTCAAAAGTAAACAATTAAAAGGCCCCATTAATTATAATAGAGAAAAAAAATGAAATGAATACAAATTATATCCAAGTGCTCGAGTTTAAAATATAATATCATATAAATTCACAATTTTAAAAACTTAACACATAAGTTTGTCTTTTAATAATTATCAATTAAATTTTTATATTTTTATTATTAAAATAATTTTTTTTATTTTTATTATTAAAATTTTATAAAATCCCCATATTATCCTTCACTCCCTCCCCCTCTCTCTCTCCATGGCGGGGGGCGGACCCCCGCCTACCTATGCCAACGATAGAGAGGGAGAGGGAGCAATTGGAGAATTTTATAAAATTTTAACAAAAAAATGTATTGATAATTATATCTGAAATTAGATCAAAATATTAAAATCTTGAACATAAATAATATTATGCTCCAAATTTATAAATTTAAATATAATCTACACTAAATAAATAATAATTTAAAAATAATATAAACAAGATCATGGATTCATGAGTATGCAAAACAAAAGACCTCAAACAACAATAAACAACCAAGTATAGGCATAAAACAACCCCAGCAGGCCAATTAACTAAACAAACTTAAACTAAAGAGTGCAAATTAAACATCTTGAAGCATATTGAATAAAGAAAATCATACTGAGTTCGATGATAAATTCCTTGTGAGCTTCCGCATCCATTAATCGAACAAACTGAATCCCATATCCTGCAAAGAAAATCATCTAAACTGTGATCCTTTTTTTTTTGAAAAGATGCGTGAAAACACTTTAAATCCAGGAACTTTCAATAGTCTTCATGCTACAGGCTTCAGTTTGTTAAACCAATAATTTTTAAACCTCAGAAACCGAAAAGCGAAACAAAAGGCACAGCATTCGGCTGGTTGGTTGGCCAAAATTTTTGATTTAATCTTCTGGTTCTGTTGTTACCAACACCACTTCAAAGGAATAGACTAGAAGATGCACCAATACAGTAAGAAAAGCCATACGAGTAGGTTCACACGAATCAGCAAAAAGTAATAAGAAAAAGAGTTATAAAAAATGAGCTCTTACATCATCTGATTCTTCCTTCTCTTCCACTTTCTCCTCCTTTTTAGACTCAGCAGCAGCAGGAGCAGCAGCCGCGCTGCTGCTTCCAGCAGGTGCAGCCACCGCAATAGAACCACCACCAGAAGGTACAGAGGCAAACTTCTCCCTACCAGAAGCAATCAGTTCGGTTATGTCTTTACCTTTGACTTCAGATAAAAGGAAGTCGAACCTTTCATCATCAGCTTCTATTCCAACTATTAAACAGAAGAAAACAAAATCAGAAGTGGAAACTCAGGATCACTCTATGAACACTTTTTCTACTCAAATTTACTCATTATCCTTGAGCAGTAACTAAGAAATATGAAACAAGATAATTTTCTGATAAAAGAATAATGGAAAAACAACATCTTTAGAAATGGACATGATATTCTCAATCACGCTAGCACAACTAGTAATAACCATGACCTTTGTGTTTGTTTAGTTAGGTTAACTATAACATGGTTAAAGTCAACTTTGAATTGTGATATTTTTACATTAAAAGTTACGTATGATGTGATATAAAGTTAGTTGTAAGATGTAAACATGGAGTTATTATCCAGATAGCTGTGTAGAATGCTATGATGCAAAACATAATTAAATTTTGATCTTATAATTACTATTAGATGTGACCTATGAGGTTAAAGTGACACTAACAAACAAACGAGGCTTTTGATACTAGTCTACTTTCATCATGTCTATCAACATTCTCAGCTTTCATGTTTAGAATGTACAAGCAATCGTATATTCAATAGAAACTTACCATATGCACCATGACTCAAGTTTAACTATTGAATGAAAGATAGCTTCATCCGGAAAAGTGTCAGAAAATCAAAATAACACCATGAAAACATTCTTCCGCTCAATTATCCCTAAGTTAGAAATGTTCTAAAATAGCCAATGTTGCATCTTTATTAACACATTATCGACATACATGCTAACCCAACTGGTAATTTCCAAGTTTTCTATTCATCGCCTTTTACCGAAGCTATCAACATTCTTAGTTTTCAAACAGTAAAATATCATGCAAGTTTGAAACAAGATGAAGTAAGCTGCATGTGAAGAGAAAGATTAAACTTATCTCAAGACCATTGCAAGGGATGTGAAGAGAACCTGATGCCAAGATATCCTTCAGATCATTGGCTGATGGATTAGTGTTTCCTCCAAGAACAGCAAGCAAATAAGCAGCAATGACCTTCATTCTGGACAAAATAAACGTTCAGGATTGGTAAAGATGTCATCCACTTAATAACATAAGCATTATTGGGATAACTTCACTACAGAAATAACAAAGACTACACATAAATGTCTATGAGGATGGACAGACAAATGCTAATGTCTGTGGTGGAAGCAATAAAGATCAAAAACAAATGTCGGTGACGATGCCTGGGTTGCTTTAATGGTAGTGTTTACATTTTCTCTTTTGCTTGTAGTATGAGACTTTAGAGCTAGGAATAGTGCTAATTGAATAGTTAGCTGAATAATCTAATTTATTCAATTGTGTTGTATCAATTGTAAAGATGCCTCTGTTTTAAAAGATAATTATACTGTAATGGAGCATTGAATAAGAACACTCAATTAAAAAAGAAAGGATTAGCATCATTTAATTTCAAAACTTTAGACATGATAGGAAAGTTCGCCCATCTGGATCGATTCTTTTTAAGTCTCTTTTCTTGGACCAGAAGAACCAAAACTCAAGTTCAACCAGCTCGGTTCTATGAAAAAACTACGCTTTTCAAAAATTGGTAAGCAGATTTCATTTTCTAAGCATCAATGAATATGCGCAGCCGCCTCACGTTTCTAGTTAAAAATCAAGGCTGATTTCAATCATCAAAAACCCAATAGAGGTAGAGAATCAATCCAATAGACAGTAGGTAATGGAGATTATAATAGGGTATGTAGATCGATCTCGATTCCAAGTTTAAATCGCACAAAGTTGAAGAATTCCTAAAAGCGACCAGTTCCAAAGCTTAGAAAGAGCGACGGCATAAATCATGGAGGGCAGAAAACCGCGTGTCGAAAGAGAAACTTGTGTGCAAGAGAACAACATCAACATGAAAATGCAAAAGGTAAAGAGTGAAATGAAGACATTACTTTGATTTTGAAGCGAATGCAGAGCGAGGCCGCCGCTAGGGTTTCAAGATGAATGATCGCCCTGGAATTTATAGACACAGCGTCCTGATTAACCGAACGCATCCACCGTACATTTGCGATCCAATAGTTGACGAGATTGGGCTGCTTTTTTCGTTGTGCCGGGTCGGCACGGATCAGATCGAGAACTGTAGCAGATGTATTGGTCCAGGTGGTAAAATGGGTTGATGGGAAATTAATGACCCGACCCGAAACCCAAATTTGAATGTGATCCAAATTTGAATGTGACCCAACCCGAATAGCTAAACCCAAATCCGTTTATCAAACAGGTTAAAATTAATGATCAAAATCTGACCCGATTAATAAATGGGTGGGGTCAACGGGCAAACCCAACTTATTATAGAACAAATGTTTATAAATAGGCGACTCGAATACAATCAGACCCTATTATGTCCAACCTGAATCTGACCCATTTAATAAATTAGTCAAAATTCATGATCTATACGCGGTGTCATTCACAAATGCTTTTGTCCCGTTTGGCGCGATGACCAAAATGGTACTAGTTTAATAAACAATAATAATAATAATAAATAAATTTTTTTAATCATTCTACAAAAATTTTGATATAAAAAAATTTATTTTACTTCATATGCCTAATAATTTTTAATAAAAATATTAACTTTATTTCACATCCTAGATCAAAATATTCTATTTAAATATTTTAGTCTAGGATGTCAAATAAAGTTGATATTTTTATTTAAAATTTGTTGAGTATAAGAAGTAAAATTATGTTTTTTTATATTAGAATTAGTGTAGAATGATTAAAAAATTTATTAATTATTACTATCATTGTTTTTAAATTAGTACCATTTTAGTCCTGATTTTGGTTCTCGCGCCAAACAGAGTACTCAAGTGTTGTTTGCATAACGCTTTGAAGTTGTACTAAATTGTCTATGTGGTATTATACCCCACATGCCAGGATGAAGGCTCCGTTTTATCTCATAGTTAAAGGTCTCAATAAAAACTAATTGAATACTCACACAATTGCTTGTATTCAGTTAAAATAACTTATTATGCAATGAAATCGTTCACTAAATGCTTGTACTCCACTTGAATTCAACATAATGCAACGAATAACTGTAAAAATATCACTATTCAACTTAAATTCATTGATATGTCATAAATCAAACCATAAAAGAGTCTATTCTCTAAAATTGATCGATATACTGATAAATAGATGTGTAATTACAGAAAATATTAGATTTATAATCAGAGTATTATGTTAAAAAACTTTCATATAGACAAGATTAAAATCTAATTGCATATATTTTCTTCAAATACATTAAAAACTAATTGAATACTCTCATAATAGCATGTATTCAGTTAAAATAACTTATTATGCAATGAATCATACTCTAAATGCTTGTAGTCCACTTGAATTCAATATAATACAATGAATAGCCACAAAAATATTACTATTCAATTCAAATGTATTGATATGTCATAAATCAGTCTCTAAAAGAGCCTATTCTTTTAAAATTGATTGATATACGAACAAAAAGATATATAATTATAGGTATTATATTAAAACACAATCAACCGTCCCTAATAGATCGCCACATATTATTTTTCGACTGAAATACAATAATATAGCAAACATTAGGTGTGTAATCAGAGTATTATGTTAAAAAACTTTCATATAGATCAAATTAAAGTCAAATTGCATATATTCTCTTCAAATACAATAAAAACTAATTGAATACTCACACAATTGCTTGTATTCAGTTAACTTATTATGCAATGAATCATTCTTTAAAGACTTGTACTCCACTTGAATTCAACGTAATGCAACGAATAACTGTAAACACATATTCAATTCAAATTCATTGATATGTCATAAATCAGACCATAAAAGAGCCAATTCTCTTAAAATTGATCGATATACTGATAAATAGATGTGTAATTATAGAAATATTAGGTTTGTAATCAGAGTATTATGTTAAAAAACCTTTATATAGACAAGATTAAAATCTAATTACAAATGTTTTCTTCAAATACATTAAAAACTAATTGAATACTCTCACAATTGCATGTATTCAGTTAATATAATTTATTATATAATGAATCATACTCTAAATACTTGTACTCCACTTGAATTCAACGTAATGCAATGAATAGCTGCAAAAACATCACTACTCAACTCAACTGCGTTAATATGTCATAAATCAGTTCCTAAAAGAGCCTATTCTCTTAAAATTGATTGATATACTAACAAAAAGATATATAATTATAGGTATTACAATAAAATATAATCAAATATCCCTAATAGATCACCACATATTATTTTTCGATTGAAATACAATAATATAGCAAACATTAGGTGTGTAATTAGAGTATTATATTAAAAAACTTTTATATAGACAAGACTAAAGTCAAATTGTATAAATTCTCTTCAAATATAATAAAATTTGATTGAATACAAATACAATTGCTTGTATTCAGTTAAAATAGCTTATTATACAATAAATCACACTCTGAATGCTTGTACTCTACTTGAATTCAACTTATGCAGTGAATAGATGCAAAAATATCACTATTCAACTCAAATTTATTGATATATCATAAATCACACCCTAAAAGAGTAAATTCTCTTAAAATTGATCGATATACTGATAAATTAATGTGTAATTATAAGTATTACATTAAAATACAATCAATATTCCTAATAGATCGCCAAATATTAATTTTCGATTAAAATACTTCAATATAGCAAACATTAGGTTTGTAATCAGAGTATTATATTAAAAAATTTTCATATAGATAAGATTAAAGTCAAATTAGACATATTCTCGTCAAATACAATAAAACCTAATTGAATACTCACATAATTGCTTGTATTCAGTTAAAATAACTGATTATGCATTGAATCGTATTCCTATTCATTATATTATGTTGAAGTCAAGTGGAGTACAAGCATTTAGAATACGATTCATTACATAATAAGTTATTTTAACTGAATACAAGTAATTATGTGAGTATTCAATTAGTTTTTAATCTTGTCTATATGAAGGTTTTTTAACATAATACTCTTATTAAAAAACTTAATGTTTCTATAATTACACATCTATTTATCGGTATATCGATCAATTGTAAGAGAATAGGCTCTTTTAGGGTTTGATTTATGACATATCAATGACTTTGAGTTGAATAGTGATGTTTTTGCAGGTATATGAAAGTTTTTTAACATAATACTGTGATTACACATCTAATATTTTATATATTGTTATATTTCAGTCGAAAAGTGATATGTGGCGATTTATTAGGGACATTTGATTGCGTTTTAATGTAATATCTGTAATTATACATCTTTTTGTTAGTATGTCAATCAATTTTAAGAGAATAGGCTCTTTTAGGGACTGATTTATGACATATCAATGCAGTTGAGTTGAATAATGATATTTTTGTAGCTATTCATTGCATTACGTTGAATTCAAGTGGAGTACATGCATTTAGAGTGCCATTCATTATATAATAAGTTGTTTTAACTGAATACAAGCAATTGTGTGGGTATTCAATTGGTTTTTAATGTATTTGAAGAGAATATATGTAATTTTATTTTAATCTTGTCTATATGAAGGTTTTTTAATATAATACTCTGATTACACATCCAATGTTTGCTATATTGATGTATTTCAATCTAAAATTTATATTTGGCAATCTATTAGGGACATTTAATTGTATTTTAATATAATACTTATAATTACACATTTATTTGTCTGTATATCGATAATTTTAAGAGAATAAGCTCTTTTAGGGTCTGATTTATGACATATTAACGAATTTGAGTTGAATAGTGACATTTTTGCAGGTATTCATTGCATTACGTAGAATTCAAGTGTAGTACAAGTATTTAGAGTACGATTCATTACATAATAATTTATTTTAACTAAATACAAGCAATTGTGTGAGTATTCAATTAGTTTTTATTGCATTTGAAGAGAATATATGCAAGTTTACTTTGCTCCTGTCTATATGATGGTTTTTAATATAATATTCTTATTACACACCTAATGTTTGCTATATTATTGTATTTCAGCCGAAAAATGATGTGGCGATCTATTAGGGACATTTGATTGCGTTTTAATATAATACCTATAATTGTTTTTTATTTTTTAATGTAATACCTATAATTATACATCTTTTTGTTAGTATATCGATCAATTTTAAAAGAAAAGTCTCTTTTAGGGACTGATTTATGATATATCATTGCAGTTGAGTTGACTAGTGATATTTTTGCGGCTATTCATTGCACTACGTTGAATTTAAGTAGATTAGAAGCATTTAGAGTGCGATTCGTTGCATAATAAGTTATTTTAACGGAACAAATGCAATTGTGAAAGTATTCAATTAGTTTTAATGTATTTGAATAGAATATATGCAATTAGATTTTAATTTTATCTATATGAATGTTTTTTAACATAATACTCTTATTACAAACCTAATATTTCTATAATTACACATTTATTTGACAGTATATCGATCAATTTTAAGAGAATAAGCTCTTTTAAGATTTGCTTTAGGACATATCAATGAATTTGAGTTGAAGAGTGATATTTTTGCGGCTATTTTGTATTACGTTGAATTTAAGTGGAGTAAAAAGCATTTAGAGTACGATTCATTGCATAATAAGTTATTTTAACTGAATACAAGCAATTGTGTGAGTATTCAATTAGTTTTTATTATATTTGAAGGGAGTATAAGTAATTTAACTTTAATTTTGTCTATATAAATATTTTTTAACATAATTCTCTGATTATACACCTAATGTTTGCTATATTATTGTATTTCGATCAAAAAATGATATGTTGCGATCTATCAGGGACATTTGTTTGCTTTTTAATATAATACCTATAATTATACATCTTTTTGTTAGTATATCAATTAATTTTTTGAGAATATGCTTTTTTAAGGACTGACTTATGACATATCAATAAAGGTTAGTTGAAGATATTTTTACTGCTATTCATCGCATTACGTTGAATTCAAGCGGAGTACAAGCATTTAGAATACTATTCATCGCATAATGAGTTATTTTAACAGAATACAAGTAATTGTGAGAGTATTCAATTAGTTTTTAATATATTTGAAAAGAATATATGCAATTTAATTTTAATCTTGTCTACACGAAGGTTTTTTAATATAATACTCTGATTACAACCCTAATGTTTCTATAATTACATATCTATTTGTCTTTATATCGATCAATTTTAAGAGAATAAGCTCTTTTAGGGTCTGATTTATGACATATCAACGAATTTGAGTTGAATAATGACGTTTTTGCAGGTGTTCATTGTATTACGTAGAATTCAAGTATAGTACAAGTATTTAGAGTACGATTAATTGCATAATAAGTTATTTTAATATAATACTCTGATTACACACCTAATATTTGCTATATTATTGTATTTCAATCAAAAAATGATATTTGGCGATCTATTAGGGACATTTGATTGCATTTCAATATAATACCTACAAATATATCTTTTTGTTAGTATATCGATCAAGTTTAAGAGAATAGGCTGTTTTAGGGACTGATTTATGACATATCAACGCAGTTGAGTTGAATAATGATGTTTTTGCTGCTATTCATTGCATTACGTTGAATTTAAGTGGAGTACAAGCATTTAGAGTATAATTCATGGCATAATAAGTTATTTTAACTGAATACAAGCAATTGTGTGAGCATTCAATTTGTTTTTAATTTATTTGAAGAGAATATATGCAATTTGACTTTAATCATGTCTATATGAAGGTTTTTTAACATAATACTATGTTTACACACCTAATGTTTGCTATATTCTTGTATTTCAGTTGAAAAATAATATTTGGCGATCTATTAGGGACATTTGATTGCGTTTTAATGTAATAACTATAATTACACATCTATTTATCAGTATATTGATTAATTTAAGAGGCTATTTTAGGGTCTGATTTATGACATATGAATGAATTTGAGTTGAATAGCTATATTTTTGCAGCTTTTCATTGCATTTCGTTGAATTCAAGTGGAGTACAAGCATTCAGAGTACGATTCATTGCATAATAAGTTATTTTAGCTATTTACAAGCAATTTTTTTATTCAACTGAATAAAATGTGTAAGTATTCAATTAGTTATTTGAAGAAAATATATGCAATTTGACTTTAATCTTATCTATATGAAGGTTTTTTAACAGAAGACTCTGATTACACATCTAATATTTGCTATATTGATGTATTTCAATTGAAAATTGACATTTGGATATATATTAGGGACATTTGATTGCGTTTTAATGTAATACCTATAATTATACATCTATTTATCAGTATATTGATTAATATTAAAAGAATAAGCTCTTTTAGGGTCTGATTTATGACATATCATTAAATTTGAGTTGAATATATTTTTGCAGCTATTCATTGTATTACGTTGAATTAAAGTGGAGTACAAGTATTCAACTCAACTGTATTGATATGCTATAAATCAGTCCCTAAAAGAGCCTATTATCCTAAAATTGATTGATATACTATCAAAAAGATGTATAATTATAGGTATTACATTAAAACCAGTCAAATATCCCTAATAGATCGCCACATATCATTTTTCACCTGAAATACAATAATATAGCAAACATTAGGTGTGTAATCAGAGTATTATGTTAAAAAACCTTCGTATAGATAAGATTAAAGTCAAATTGCATATATTCTCTTCAAATACAATAAATACTTTTTGAATACTCATACAATTGCTTGTATTAAGATAAAATAACTTATTATGCAATGAATCGTACTCTATATATTTGCGCTCCACTCGAATTCAATTTAATGCAATGAATAATTGCAAAAACATTATTATTCAACTCAAATTCTTTGATATATCATAAATTAGATCCTAAAAGAGCTTATTCTCTTAAAATTGATCGATATACTGATAAATAGATGTGTAATTCGAGGTATTACGTTAAAAGGCAATCAAATGTCCTTAATAGATCGTCAAATATCAATATTAGATTGAAATACATCGATATAATAAATATTTAGTGTGTAATCTGAGTATTATGTTAACAAACCGTCATATAGACAAGATTAAAGTCAAATTACATATATTCTTTTCAAATACATTAAAAACTAATTGAATACTCACAAAAATGCTTGTATTCACTTAAAATAACTTATTATGCAATGAATCGTACTCTAAATGCTTGTACTCCACTTAAATTCAACGTAATGCAATGAATAGCAGCAAAAACATCACTATTCAACTCAACTGCATTGATATATCATAAATCAGTCTCTAAAATAGCCTATTCTCATAAAATTGATCGATATAATAACACAAAGATGTATAATTATAGGTATTACATTAAAACGCAATCAAATGCCCTTAATAGATTGCCACATATCATTTTTCGATTGAAATATAATAATATAGTAAATATTAGGTGTGTAATCAGAGTATTATGTTAAAAAACTTTCATATAGATAAGATTAAAGTTAAATTGCATATATTCTCTTCAAATACAATAAAAACTAATTGAATACTCACACAATTGCTTGTATTCAGTTAAAATAACTTATTATGCAATGAATAGCTGTAAAAACATCACTATTCAACTCAACTGCATTGATATGTCATAAATCAGTCCCTAAAAGAGTCTATCCTCTTAAAAGTGATCGATATACTAACAAAAAGATGTATAATTGTAAGTATTACAATAAAACGCAATCAAATGTTCCTAATAGAACACCACACATCATTTTTCGACTGAAATACAATAATATAGCAAATATTAGGTGTGTAATCAGAGTATTATATTATAAAACCTTCATATAGATAAAATTAAAGTCAAATTGCATATATTCTCTTCAAATACTATCAAAACTAATTGAATACTCACACAAGTTCTTGTATTCAGTTAAAATAACTAATTATACAATGAATTATACTCTAAATGCTTGTACTGCACTTGAATTCAACGTAATGCAATTAATATCTACAAAAATATCACTATTCAACTCAAATTCATTGATATGTTATAAATGAGACCCTAAAAGAACCAATTATCTTAAAATTGATTGATATACTGATAAATAGACGTATAATTATAGAAATATTAGGGTTGTAGTCAGAGTATTATGTTAAAAAACCTTAATATAGATAAGATTAAAATCAATTAGCATATATTTTCTTCCAATACATCAAAAACTAGTTGAATACTCTCACAATTGCTTGTATTCAGTTAAAATAACTTATTATGCAATGAATCGTACTCTAAATGCTTGTACTCCACTTGAGTTCAACGAAATGCAATGAATAGCCGCAAAACATCACTATTTAACTCAACTGTATTGATATGTTATAAATCAGTCCCTATAAAAGAGCCTATTCTCCTAAAGTTGATCGATATACTAACAAAAAGTTGTATAATTGCAGGTATTATATTAAAAGACAACCAAATGTCTCAAATAGATCGCCACATATTATTTTTCAACTGAAATATAAAAACATAGCATACTCTAGGTGTGTAATCAGAGTATTATATTAAAATTTTCATATAGTCAAGCTTAAAGTAAAATTACATAACTTCTCTTCAAATATAATAAAAACAAATTGAATACCCACACAATTACTTGTATTAAGTTAAAATAACTTATTATATAATAAATCGTACTCTAAATGCTTGTACTCCACTTGAATTCAACATAATACAATGAATAGCCGCAAAAAAATCACTATTCAACTTAAATTCATTGATTTGTCAAAAATCAGACCCTAAAAGAGCTTATTCTTTTAAAATAAATATATATTAATAAATATTTGTGTAATTATAGGTATTACACTAAAACCGAATCAAATGATTTTAATAGATCGCCAAATATTACTTTTCGATTGAAATACATCAATAGAGCAAACATTAGGTTTGTAATCAGAGTATTATGTTAAAAAACCTTCATATAGACAAGATTAAAGTCAAATTGCACATATTCTAGTCAAATACAATAAAAACTAATTGAATACTTACATAATTGCTATTATTCAGTTAAAATAACTTATTATGCAATGAATCGTACTCTAAATACTTGTACTCCACTTGAATTCAACGTAATGAATGAATAGCCGCAAAAACATCACTATTTAACTCAACTGCATTGATATGTCATAAATCAGTCCCTAAAAGAGCCTATTTTCTTAAAATTGATCGATATACTAACAAAAAGATACATATTGATAGGTATTATATTAAAACACAATTAAATGTCCCTAACAGATCGACACATATTATTTTTCAACTGAAATATAAAAATATAGCAAACATTAGGTGTGTAATCAGAGTATTATATTAAAAAACCTTCATATAGATAAGAGTAAAGTCAAATTACATAAATTATCTTCAAATATAATAAAAACTAATTGAATACTCACACAATTCTTGTATTTAGTTAAAATAACTTATTATGTAATGAATCGTACTCTAAATGCTTGTACTCCACTTGAATTCAACGTAATGCAATGAATAGTTGCAAAAACATAACTGTTCAACTTAAATTTCATAGATATGTCATAAATCAGTCCCTAAAAGAACTTATTCTCTTAAAATTGATTGATATACTAACAAAAAGAAGTATAATTGTAGGTATTACATTAAAACGTAGTCAAATATTCTAAATAGATCGCCAAATATTATTGTTATATTGAAATACTTCAATATAGCAAATATTACGTTTGTAATTGGAGTATTACGTTAACAAACCTTCACATAGACAAGATTAAAGTTAAATTGCACATATTCTCGTTAAATATAATAAAAATTAATTGAATACTCACACATTACTTGTATTCAGTTAAAATAACTTATTATGCAATGCATCGTACTCTAAATACTTGTACTCCACTTGAATTTAATATAATACAATGTGTAGCTGCAAAAACGTCACTATTCAACTCAAATTCATTGATATGTCTTGAATCAGACCCTAAAAGAGCTTATTCTTTTAAAATTGATCGATATACTGACAAAAAGATGTATAATTGTAGGTATTACATTTAAATGCAATCAAATGTTCCTAATAGATCGCCACATATTATTTTTCGACTGAAATACAATATTATAGCAAACATTAGGTGTGTAATCAGAGTATTATCTTAAAAAACCTTCATATAGACAAAATTAAAGTCAAATTGCATATATTCTGTTCTAATAAATTAAAAACTAATTGAATACCCACACAATTGCTTGTATTCAGTTAAAATAATTTATTTTGCAATGAATTGTACTCTAAATACTTGTACTCCACTTGAATTCAACGTAATGCAATGAATAGCGGCAAAAATATTACAATTCAAGTCAACTGGATTGATATGTCATAAATAAGTCCCTAAAAGAGCCTAATCTCTTAAAATTGATTAATATACTAACAAAAAGATGCTCAATTGTAGGTATTACCTTAAAATGCAATCAAATATCCCTAATAGATCGCCACATCTTATTATTCAACTGAAATATAATATTATAGCAAACATTAGGTGTGTAATCAGAGTATTATGTTAAAAAACCTTCATATAGATAAAATTAAAGTCAAATTGCATATATTCTCTTCAAATACAATAAAAACTTATTAAATACTCACACAATTGCTTGTATTACGTTAGAATAACTTGTTATGCAATGAATCGTACTTTAAATACTTGTACTCCACTTAAATTCAACGTAATACAATGAATAGCTAGAAAAACATTACTATTCAACTCAAATTCATTGATATGTCATGAATCAGACCCTAAAAGAGCTTATTCTCTTAAAATTAATTGATATGCCGATAAATAGATATATAATTATAGGTATTATATTAAAATACAATCAAATATCTCTAATAGATCGCCAAATATCTATTTTAGATTGAAATATATCAATATAGCAAATATTAGGTGTGTAATCAGAGTATTATGTTAAAAAATATTTATATAGATAAGATTAAAATCAAATTGCATATATTCTTTTCAAATACTTTAAAAACTAATTGAATACTCATACAATTGCTTGTATTCAGTTAAAATAACTTATTATGCAATGAATCATACTCTAAATACTTGTACTCCACTTGAATTCAACGTTATACATTGAATAGCTGCAAAAAACGTCACTATTCAACTCAACTGGATTGATATGTCATAAATCAGTCCCTAAAAGAGCCTAATCTTTTAAAATTGATCGATATACTGATAAATAGATGTATAATTGTAGGTATTACATTAAAACGCAATCAAATATCCCTAATAGATCGTCACATATCATTTTTTGACTGAAATATAATAATATAGCAAATATTAGGTGTGTAATCAGAGTATTATGTTAAAAAACTTTGATATAGACAAGATTAAAGTCAAATTACTTATATTCTCTTAAAATACATTAAAAACTAATTGAATTCTTACACAATTACTTGTATTCAGTTAAAATAACTTATTATGCAATGAATCGTACTCTAAATGCTTTGTACTCCACTTGAATTCAATGTAATGCAATAAATAGTTGCAAAAACATCACTATTCAACTCAAATTTATTGATATGTCCTAAAGCAAACCGTAAAAGAGCCTATTCTCTTAAAATTGATGGATATACTGACAAATAGATTTGTAATTATAGAAATATTAGGTTTGTAATCAGAGTATTATGTTAAAAACCTTCATATAAATAAGATTAAAGTCTAAATACATATATTCTCTTCAAATACATTAAAAACTAATTGAATACTCACAAAATTGCTTGTATTCAGTTAAAATAACTTATTATGCAATGATACTCTAAATGCTTGTACTTCACTGAGTATTGCAATGAATAGCCGCAAAGACATCACTATTTAACTCAACTGTATTGATATATCATAAATGTAGGCCACGAGGAGTATTCCCAATCTCATCATCCCGAAAATATAGGCAGTCTATCAACGAATCATTTTAGAGTCTGATTTATGACATATCAACGAATTTGGAAAGTCATTCAGTTAAAATAACTTATTATGCAATGAATCGTACTCTAAATACTTGTACTACACTTGAATTCTACGTAATACAATGAACACCTGCAAAAATGTCATTATTCAACTCAAATTCATTGATATGTCATAAATCAGACCCTAAAAGAGCTTATTCTCTTAAAATTGAACGATATGCAGACAAATGTAGGCCACTATGGGTTGACATGATAGACTAAAATGCAGACTAAAATGCAAACTAAAATGAGCATACAACTAAATACAAACCTAAGCACTAACCTAGAATAAACCTAGAATGAACCTAGGCTCTGATATCAAGCTAATGCGGCGCGGAGATCGATTTAAGGTGATCCTAATGCTAACAATATTAAATTAGTGCCTAAGTTTTTATTTTTTTATAAAATACTAAATGTAAATAGAGAATAGATTAAAACTAAGTTTTCCAAATTATATTAAATATAATTATTTTGTATATTCACATATGTGTCACGAAATTACTTTGATGATTAAATTTTAATCCGAGCAAATTTAGGAAATTATTGAAAATAAGATAATTAATTATCGAGCTTGAGGAATGATTTAACGCATATGCATATTATCTAGAAATACCTTATATATAATAATTAATCGAGTCATTTAACATATAAATCTTCATCAAACACGAGTCATGTGTATTCAATTTAGGACAGGAATTGCAATATAAATTTAAGCTCAGCGAATTGGCAAAGAACACATGAATTTCAATTACAACTATGGTTTAAAGTGGAGATAATGGCATAAGACCAAAGCAAAGCAGATAATCACTTCAATCTGAGAACATGGAGTTAAATACGAATTAAGGAAATTAACTGATTAACAATTGTTGCTTAATATCACCATGAAAGGAAAAACAGGGAAACAAAGTAGGAAAATAGGGAAAACAACGAGATTTGGGAACTAAAAAACACTATAAGCAAACCAAGGATAATCGGATCTCAAAGTCGAAGCCTCAGCCCCCTACTGTAGCGTCAAACTAAGCCGAATCGTTCCCGAAATAAAGCCGCAGCCACCTGCTCGGCTCCGATCAGTGGAAGAACGCCGAACGCAGCCGCCTGCTACCATACCGACGACGAAATCTGTGACCACCTGTCCGGATTTCTAAATCGTCCTTGAACGAAGCCGCAGCCACCTGCTTGGCTCGAACAAAGGATGAGAAAGCCGAACGCAGCCACCTGCTCAGTGCTAGTGAGAAATCCTTGGCCACCTGCTCGGATCTCTTCGAATCTCTGCTCTGAGTGAATTGCTCACAGAAAATCAAACGCCCCCCTTCGAGATGCAACATTCAGAAGATTTATAGAGTAGGTAGAAGGCGGGAGCGAAGGAAGCTTCGCGTACATTGCGCAGGACATGGCCGACTGATGGAGATGAGACGATCGTGGCCGGCGGTTGTGTGCGTGGGGCACGTGTCCGGCGAAGAGAACCGCCGAGTACGGTGGGGTCGGCGATGTGGATCGAGACCGAGCAACGAGCCGTAAAGAAGAGGCGCTGGTTGCAGGCTTGCAGCCATTGATCGTGACCAGAGTATTTAGGGATTTAAGGGAGAATTGCAAACAAGTCCTCCTCTCTTTGCTCCTTCACAAACAAAGAAATTATATAGAACTTAAACCCAACTTGATTCAAATTAAATCAAACTCAATCTAATTTGAATCAAATTGACCCAATTAAGACTCATGTCGATCCCAACTGAACTCAATTGAACCTAACTCAGTATTCCCAAGTTCAATTGGATCAAATCCAACCTAATTTGATTAGTTTGAATCTAATTTGACTCAAATTGAACAAATAATTTAATTTGAATCTAATTAACCCAAATTAACCAAATAAGACTCAAAATAAATACAAGACACCAAAGTGGGCATTCCCACCGATATAAAAATAAAGTGCTTGACTCAATAAACAACTCAAATAAAATGTGCAGAATAAAGATAACTATATACAAGACTCAAAATAGATATAATTTAGGTTCGAGATCGTAAATTATATCTATGTTGTTGATGTGTCTGACCAAGCGCTGCATCAATCCTCCCGGGCTTCGAAAAATTCGACTCCGTTGAAAATTGCTGCAGATGCTGCTCCAATAGACTAGGATGGAGATGTGCTAGCTCATCATGTACCATCCATGAATCTTCTATAAATGAAAAATCTCTCCACGTGATAAGGTACCTGTGTAGTAAATCATCAGTAGTAAAGATAGTCTGATCGTCTAATATGGCGTCCGGTATAGAGAGTGCTGATGACATCATCGGCTCAGGAGAGAGTGTGACCATAGACTTCGAGTCTGTCCTTGGTTGAATAGAAGAAGGGTCAACAAGGTGAGGACTAGGGGTGACAGTGGAAGATGTAGGTGAAATTGGGTCAGTGGAGGGCACAAGGTCGATAGGAGGAACTGGATCAGGAAGTGGCTCATGATTTGATGTAAGATCCGATATATTAAATATTGGATTTATTCTCATGTGTTCAGGCAGTTCAAGTTCATATGCACTTGAGCTAATCTTCCTGAGAATTCGATAAGGCTCTATCTTTTTTGCAGTAAGCTTCTTAGACTTTTCATGAGAAAATCTAACTAAATTTGCATGGACCATCACATAATCACCTACATAAAATTTCATGACATTTATATGTGAATTTGCATTAACTTTATACTTAGTATAATTTAAAGATAACTTTTGCCTAATTTTCTCATGCAAATTATGAATATGTTGTGCGAAAGATGATGCAAACTCTCTAGTCCTATATGACACATGCAACTCCTCAGGACACAGATCCTGATATTCAAATAACAAATTTTGTATTTCCTTTGAAATGCAGTTATCAGAAGGGACATCTTTCTTCTTACACACTACTAAGGCATATGAAATCACTTTATTCTTAATTTTTTACTCAAAGTTATATGAGCTAAGCATGTGAAGAGATTTCTTTTGCTCTAATGGTGCAGATATTTCTTTAGCCTTTAATTTTAAAGGCTTTGTAGGATTCAATTTCACCTTCTTTCCCTTAAAGATGAATACATAGGTATTCGATCGACCGTAATGAATCACGTCCCGATCGTATAGCCACGGTCTACTAAAAAATACATGGGCAATATTCATAGGCAGACATCACACCAGATCTTCTCAGCGTATGTTCCCAACTAAATAGGAACTAAACATCTCTGGGTCACAGGGATCATAGTCTCGTCAACTCATGCGACCTTATAAGGCTGTGGGTGAGCTTCTGCCTTCAGATTCATTCGCGCAATGACAGACGTTGCTAAAACATTCATAAAACTGCCGCTATCGATAATTAACTTGCAGTGAATATCTCCACATCTAAAATACATGTAAAAAATAGAGGTGCGCCTCCAATCGGGGTCAACTTTAGGTGTGGCAATGATGCACCTCATCACTGCTAATTGAGAAGACCCTATGTCTTCCTCAACTACACTAGCGACCTCTTCCATAGGATCAACATCATTCTCTTCGACGCTATCCTCCATCTTTTTCTCATTCTTAGCTTCAGTCCTATGACTGAGAAATAGTGTTCGCTGTGGGCATTGACTCATATAGTATTCAGTCTTGCCACAAACAAAACACATAATATTGTTGGGCTTGGAGGCAGACATGCTCCCAGACATTAGTTTCTTACCCTTATCAGTAGTAGCAGCAGTACTACCACTCTTGAACCCAAATGGAGTCTGATCGAGTTTTTTGGTGGATTCTCCGATGTTAGCTCCAACCTTTCTTACAGTTGTGATTTTCATGTACTGTTCTATATCAACAGCACACTGAAAAGCCTTCTCTAGAGTGTAGACTTGTCGAGTCAACATCTCTCTCTTAATATTAGCCTACAATCCAGCTCTAAATCGGGCAATGGTATAACGTTCATCTTCTTGGAAGTCACATCGAACCAGCAAGTCATCGAACTGGCCCATGTAATTAGTGACACTCAAAGAACCTTGCCTCAAATGAGCTAACTCATCCATGGGTCTTTCTTGAAAGGAGTATGAGAGATACTTGGCCTTAAGGAGCTCTTTTATCTTCTTCTATGAAGAAACAACAGGCTGGCCATTTTTATACCATTGCCTTTCTAAATTGACCTAGTAGGTCTTAGCATGACTCGCTAGTTTCATCTTAGCAAATCGGACTCTATTCAAATCAGATATCGGCTGCCAGTCAAAAAACTGGTCCATGTCGATAACCCAATCAGCGAAAACCTTAGGGTCAAGTCGACCATCATATATGGGTGGGTCAACCTTAACCCTACGGGTTAGGTCAGCATCATGGTTGCGCTCAGGACGTCTAGCATCTCCAGTCTCACGTTCGTAGCGTCGAGGCCTAGGCTCAGGATAACGATCCTGACGATATGGTGGTCGCGGAGCAGGTATCCGCAGAGGCTCTCTTTGATATGGGTTACAAGCTCGATAAGGAGTATCGTATCCATATTGTAATCTACCTCCTACACCTTGGTAAAGATAAGCCTCTCCTGGAGGTCCTATGCATCTAGTCTGGCATATAGGAGGATGATAAAAATCATCACTCTCGTAGAACAGATCATCTCCTAGGAGGTTAGGTTTTGGTGTGGCCCTAGAAGGTGGGACAACCATCCGAGGTGGATGACTTTGTGAAGGCTCAAAGTATTCTTCATTAACACGTGGTATTTCAGAGGTAGTGGTCTTATTAACTTTAAGGGCTGCTACTTTATTCGTTAAATTTTTAACTTGTTCTTGAAGCTGTAGTATGAGATCACGAGGAGTATTCCCGATCTCATCATCCCGAAAATATAAGCCACTACGGGTTAACATGATAGACTAAAATGCAGACTAAAATGAACATATAACTAAATGCAAACGTAAGCACTAACCTAGAATGAACCTAAAATGAACCTAGGCTCCGATACCAAGCTGATCCTAATGCTACCAATATTAAATTAGTGCCTAAGTTTTTATTTTTATATAAAATACTAAATACAAATAGAGAATAGATTAAAACTAAGTTTTTCAAATTATATTAAATATAATTATTTTGTATATTCACATACGTGTCACGAAATTACTTTGATGATTAAATTTTAATTCGAGCAAATTCAAAAAATTATTGCAAATAAGATAATTAATTATCGAGCTTGAGGAATGATTTAACGCACATGCATATTATCTAAAAATACCTTGTATATAATAATTAATCGAGTCATTTAACATATAAATCTTCATCAAACACGAGTCATGTGTATTCAATTTAGGACAGAAATTGCAATATAAATTTAAGCTCAGCGAATTGGCAAAGAACACATGAATTTCAATTATAACTATGGTTTAAAGTGGAGATAATGGCATAAGACCAAAGCAAAGCAGATAATCACTTCAATCTGAGAACATAGAGTTAAATACGAATTAAGGAAATTAACTGATTAACAATTGTTGCTTAATATCACCATGAAAGGAAAAACAGGGAAACAAAGTAGGAAAATAGGGAAAACAACGAGATTTGGGAACTAAAAAACACTATAAGCAAACCAAGGATAATCGGATCTCAAAGTCGAAGCCTCAGCCCCCTACTGTAGCGTCAAACTAAGCCGAATCGTTCCCGAAATAAAGCCGCAGCCACCTGCTCGGCTCCGATCAGTGGAAGAACGCCGAACGCAGCCGCCTGCTACCGTACCGACGACGAAATCTGTGACCACCTGTCCGGATTTCTAAATCGTCCTTGAACGAAGCCGCAGCCACCTGCTTGGCTCGAACAAAGGATGAGAAAGCCGAACGCAGCCACCTGCTGCAGTGCTAGTGAGAAATCCTTGGCCACCTGCTCGGATCTCTTCGAATCTCTGCTCTGAGTGAATTGCTCACAGAAAATCAAACGCCCCCCTTCGAGATGCAACATTCAGAAGATTTATAGAGTAGGTAGAAGGCGAGAGCGAAGGAAGCTTCGCGTACACTGTGCAGGACGTGGCCGACCGATGGAGATGAGACGATCGTGGCCGGCGGTTGTGTGCGTGGGGCACGTGTCCGGCGAAGAGAACCACCGAGTACGGTGGGGTCGGCGACGTGGATCGAGACCGAGCGACGAGCCGTAGAGAAGAGGCGCTGGTTGCAGGCTTGCAGCCATTAATCAGGACCAGAGCATTTAGGGATTTAAGGGAGAATTGCAAACAAATCCTCCTCTCTTTGCTCCTTCAAAAACAGAGAAATTATATAGAACTTAAACCCAACTTGATTCAAATTAAATCAAACTCAATCTAATTTGAATCAAATTGACCCAATTAAGACTCATGTCGATCCCAACTGAACTCAATTGAACCTAACTCAGTATTCCCAAGTTCAATTGGATCAAATCCAACCTAATTTGATTAGTTTGAATCTAATTTGACTCAAATTAAACAAATAATTTAATTTGAATCTAATTAACCCAAATTAACCAAATAAGACTCAAAATAAATACAAGACACCAAAGTGGGCATTCCCACTGATATAAAAATAAAGTGCTTGACTCAATAAAAAACTCAAATAAAATGTGCTGAATAAAGATAACTATATACAAGACTCAGAATATATATAATTTAGGTTCGAGATCGTAAATTATATCTATGTTATCAATGTGTCTGACCATGCGCTGCATCAGGGTGTGACTCAAAGCCTCACACGTTATACTAGATATATTTTTATATACATGTTATGGATCAAAAATATCTAGCATATTGATGTGCATCATTGGCCACATCCTGTCTCGGCTCAAATTTTAGCACTTCACTATAGTCAAATCTACATTAGTAAGTTAAGGATGTAATAGAAATAGTAGTTGCAACCTGTTGGCTCTGTTTGGTTGGAGGAAAAAAGATGATTTGAAAAATTTTTGTGAAAAATTTTAGAAAAATGTGTATGATGTGAAATAAAGTGAGTTAGTTATATTAAAAATTATATTGGATGTGAAATAAAGTAATTGTTTAATATTAAAATTTGTGTAGGATGAGATATAAAATAATTTTTAAAGATTTAAATTTAAGATTTTTGCCATGACTAAAATAAATTATTTTTTTTAGCCAGTTGCTAAACATATGCCATTTTTAGAGTGGCAAAGACCCACTGAAATGGGTATAGTTATGTACAGGACACAGGCTTAGATTATGGAGCATGCTGAAGTGAAATGTGCAACAGCCAATAGAGATGGAGGATAGATCATCACAGACTAATAATGTGACATGTGGTTCATAGACTAGGTTTAGACTAGCTTGTTCCATAAGCTTTTTGGATTTTAAACGCTGTGTGGATGGAAAAATATTTGGGTTCGGACGTCCGCACGTCCGGACCCCCAATCAGTGGGCGCCACGTGTGCCGGACCCCACCTGTATGGCACACGTGACGCCCACTGATTGGGGGTCCGAACGTGCGGACGTCCGAACCCAAGTGCAGCTCGTGTGGATGACTGTGATGCAATTAAGAATTCCTACACCAATCAAGAAATTGAGATATCCTCTTTGATCATTGATTTGAAATCATCCCACTATAGTAGAGCTTACAATAACTTATACATGTTTGAATGGATGATAGTAATTGACACAACAAATGAAAAATATATAATACGACTATTTTCATACTGTCGGTGATATTTTTTTAGTTGTCTTAAATAATTGTAATCCATTAGAGGAATTGAAGTAATCTTCTCATTTTACTAGTTGTAACGATTTATTGTATATTCTAAGAGTGGTTAGATTTGATCTTCTTATTGGAAACATTATAATAGGAGTTTAGTACTATTAAAGATTTAGGTCTCCATTTGTTTGAAAGTTAAAAATTAACTTAATTTAATTTTTACGTGACATATTACATTATACATAAAATTTAATATTAAAAATTAACTTTATTTCATATCCTACACACATTACTAAAATAATAATTAACTTATGTCACGTTCCTCATATATCCTAATATAATAGCTAACTTTATATCACATCTCTCATATATCTCAACATAATATTTAATTTTATTTCACATTATTGATAATTTTTAATAAAAAAATATCTCTATCCAAATTTAATTTTAACCTTGTTAAATTATACCTTACAAACAAACATGCCCTAGTGATCATTATATTTATCAAATAAAATTATCAAGAATAATTTGTTTAAGTTGAGAACAATAGTCCTACGATTATTAGAGTGCCATATGTATGATTGAGATTGAATTTTAAAGTATATTATTTAATTTGAAATGAAGTAATTTTAAATAATAAAAAATTAATTTAAATAAATTAAAATCAAATAAGGCTAAATTACATTCAAGATCTCGAGTTTAGAATATAATATTACATAAGTCCATGAATCATCTTAAATCATTGAGATAAAGTGTAGCTCCTGACAAATTTTTAGGTTGAATAATGAGTGGTGAGAGGGGCACAAAAATTAATCATCCTAAATCAGAAATGACGAAAATTCTAAGTTGTATAAATAGATAACGTGATCTGAAACAGTAGAAGTGTCTTTTGAGATAAACTGTGAAGCTAATTGTAATATCCCGTGATTCTATTATAGAAGTAGCTTTAGAAAACTGTGTAATTTAAGTAGTTCTCAGGAGGTCACCCATCCTAGTACTATTCTAGTCCAAGCATACTTAACTTGCGATTAGAGGTATATTTTGCTTCAGTTATTTCTTCTTTTAGGATATCACCCGATAATCACTCCCCACCATCTTCAGTCACGAGCATCACACTAATAATGGAAAGTGCATAAGTCACATTAATGCTTAAGCTAGAGTAGTATTGGGATGAGTGATTTCTTGGGAAGTACTCAAATCACACAGTTTTTCTAAAATTAAAGCAGATAATACCTCTACATTTGAATTACAGTATGTTATAAGATGTATCTCATTATATATAAAATTTAATATTAAAAATTAATTATATTTTATATCATAGTGTTATTTCTCCTAATTTAATAGAGAAAGAGCCTACCTAGAATCTCGGGTTTAAATTCATACTACTATAATTTCTAATTAGAACGAGAGGATTGTAGTATTTGAGAAAAATAATAGAAAAAATTATATTTTATACCATATATATAATTCAAAATAAAAATTAACTTTATTTTATATATTACATATATATCAAAATAATAATTAATTTATATAATATTTTCCACACATTTTTATATGATAATTAATTTTAGTTTACATTATTCTAAATTTTTAATAACAAAGATTTTTTTAAAGTTTTAATTTCAAATTTATTAAAATTAATATTTACAAATAAATATATTATTATTTGTTTAGTTAGAATATATTTTTGAAGTATTTTATATTTTTTGAAATAAAAAAAATTTTAATTATTGAGAATTATAAAATAAAATTATTTTTTAATTATAATATATATAATATATGAAATAAAATAAAATTTTAATAGTATAATTTATATATTATGTGAAAATAAATATAAATCTTTATTAAAAATATAAATAAAAAATATCAATAAAAAATATTTTAAGATTTTTTTTTTGTCATCATTAAAGCAGTCGGGGTTACAAGGGTTCCGCAATCCGTAATTTCGTATCGATGGATTTAATTGGGGCTGGCCGCTGTCCTCCTGTCCGAGCGTTCGTTGCTGCACTTACCTGAATCTCTCTTCTTTACCGCCTCTCAGTGGATTCTACTGCTCTCTCTCTCCCCCCTCTATCGCCTGCAAATCCTCCCGGCGATTCATGGCTTCGCTCCGCCCCTTGATCTCGAACCTCTCGCACTTCGGTCTTCCCCGCCTCTCGTCTCATCGGCTCCCCCTGTCAGCCGCCGGACCTCACCTACGTCCTGTTGCACCGTATCTTCGTTTCCGCTGCTGCGATGATGGCGGCAGCACCACCTCAATCAAACGGTAAGAACCGTAACAGTTGTGGATCTTAGATCCGCTAGTTTACAGTTTTCGTATCCCATCTCTAACACAGGGACGAGGAAAAGTGGCGGAGGGAGCCACGGAAGAGGGGCGAGGTCCGCATTATCGTGCGGTTGGACCACCAGGTGGAGTTCGGGGAGCATGTGGCTGTTCTTGGGTCGAGCGAGGAGCTTGGCTCATGGAAAAAGCGGGTGCCGATGGAGTGGACCGAGCAAGGGTGGGTATGCGAGCTCGATCTGTGTGAGAATGAGACAATGGAGTTCAAGTTCGTCATTGTCAGCAAGGGAGAGAAGGGGATGGCATGGGAGGAAGGGAGTAATCGGGTTTTGAGGGTTCCGGAGAGCGGCGTTTATGATCTGGTGTGCAGATGGAATAATACAGAAGAGGCGGTGGATCTTTTGGCGGTGGAGAGAGGGGAGAACGTGGAAGGTGAGGTTGGTGGAGATGTCTACACTATTGAAAATTATGGGAATGTTGTGGAGTCAGAGGCGAGCCCTTTCGTAGAGCAGTGGCAGGGGAGGGAAGCGTCGTTTATGCGGTCAAATGAGCACCGGAATGCAGAGACCCAGAGGAGATGGGACACCGAGGGGGTTGATGGCATCGCATTGCAGCTGGTGGAAGGTGACCGAAACGCCAGGAATTGGTGGCGCAAGGTATTCTGACGTCTCAGCTTTGAGAGCATGCTATGTTCCAACCTTTAATTAAGGCTAAAGCTCATTCGAAACATTATTTTTTAAAAATTTATTTAGGACTTAAGAAAATTTCAAAATTCTCCAGTACCTGATAAGCCTTGAAATTGGTGCTTAACTCTGAGCCATAGTTAAGGTCGAATCTTAACTAATGCTGGTACCAAATTGATGCTGAAATCTTCATAGATTTCGTGCAATCTGCTGATAAGGAGTGGAAATATTTCTGGTTTATTGTGCCAAGAACCACTTTGAATGTTTTTAGAGATCATTTTAAGCTTCAGCCTGTTTACTGGTATTCAAGAATCATTTCTGTCATTCCTGCATTATCTGAGCATAAGAAGCTAGTATGTTGCTTTATGTAGTTGAATATTGAAGGGCATAATTGTAGAATTTATTTCGTATTGTTTTGTTCTCTTACAGTCAACCCAAATTTGATTCCTTCTTTGGATCTGCAGTATTTTATTTTTTACTTGGATCTTATTATGATCGGAACGGCAGTACAAACAACAAATATGAGTGACCATTGGAAAATCTGTTGTTTAATCGATCAGTGATCCAAAACTGATCGATTTCAGCCACCCAGATGGGATCATGTATTAGTTCATTTCATATCTGGGCATGCAATTAGTTTGGCCATGGTGGAAGATATGTAGGGACAGAAGGACTTGATTCTAATAATGAGGTGATTGAGTAGCGCTGCCTTTACTTGATGTAGTTGAGTTTCTTTTGCTTATGGAGATTTTGATGATAAGATCGTGAGCACTATTCTATGTTCGATGTGATCGATCAATGATTTAGAGTTTATTGAATTCTGATGAATCATATTTGAGTGTATTTCATTTTCGAACCTATAGCTAGCCTAAATAAAGCAGGTAAAATGACTAAATCAGAGAAACTCAATCAGTTATCATTGGTCCCAAACCTAAAATAGATTGACTCAATCTATTTTAGATTTGAGACCAATGATAATTGATTGAGTTTGTTTGATTTAGTCATTTTATTTGCTTTATTTAGGCTACCTGGTTTACTTCATTTATTTATTTTTTGATTGTTTAGTATGACATCTCTTGTTTGTATTTAGAGTGGTTGTAACCCCTTTATTTATTGAGTCACTTGTGAAACATTTAAGTTGCCATATCATTAATGAAATCTAGGTCCGAACAAAATTTTAATTGTAGTGAAAGGGTTAATATTTTGGTAAAGGAATGTTCCAAGACTTTAGGTAAAAATCATTAAGCATAATTATCATATTTAGTGTGACATTTTTTCCCAAACTTTTGCACCTTTTCCCTCCTCCCATCTATGTAATTGATTCCTTGTCCCTTTTTTTGTTTAAAAAGAGAAAGTAAACAGAGAAGAAAAGAAAAGAATATATCCTCTTTTACTTAAAATCTACCACCAATCTCCTTTTTTCCTAAACGATTCTCTCCCTATCCACCTCATGGAATTTCCCTACACCTCCTAAATTAGTCATGGAAGCCTCTCCCTCTCATTGTTTCTCCATGGTTCTCCTTCATAGTTTCTCAAGTTGTGGCCGTTAGATAGTAGAATCCTTCTCCTTCTTTTTAGTTGTTTGATTGCACCTCGACAATCCTATCCATTTGGCCTAGTTAATTCCCTTTCCAATTTGAATATTCTCTGATTATATTCATTTTGTATAGTTTAGAATTTCTTTTAATCAATTTGTTCATCTTTGGTGGCCCTGAGTGATCAGATCTTATTTCTCATCTTAGAGATAATTACTATTGGGTTACTCTTGTTTCAACATTTTGAAATTTAAAAGAATGTCATAATTTAACTTAGCAAGTTCTTATTTACGTGGTTTTTAAATTTTATATTGGTTTCATTTGTGGATTTGTTTTTGATTACCACATAAGTTTATCTATAAAGTGATTGCATTTATTGGTGATAAGTTGCTATTAAAACTGCTTGTCTAATTTCCTAAAATTTCCTTTCTGTCATGCATCAAAAGAGAGATATTTCAACCAGATTTTGTCTTTTCTTGTTGAGCCCTTTAAAGAGTTTTTTGGTTTTCTTTTATAAGGATTTACACTGACTTCCCTTGATGTGATGGAAGAAACCCTATTATGGTATTAATTAGTTGGAATTTTTTTTTTAGATTTTAATTAGTTGGAACTTTTCTTTCTATATTCTACATGGTAAATTGCACCCTTTTGACTTCAGCACATTACAAGAAGGGTAATTTACATATATGCCAAAAAACTTACTATTTACATCGATAACACCCCGAAACAACCATTTACATATGTAACACTTTTTGATGTATCTGCCTTTTTTTCTTTACTGTCCTAAACATTTTGTACCCTAAAAGAGTAAATATGTGTGTATGAATAACGTACAACAGTGGTTAAATTCTGATTTAATCCACTTCAGGTGTGTTGCATTTAAATAAAATGTCTTTGTAGCATCCATGAGTTTACCTTTTCAGCATCATTAACAAAATCAAGTCCACAGCAAGGGAATTTGCGGACCACTCTAATATATACAAAATCAAGTCCAAATTAGGATTGTACTTGCTTCATTTATCTTTCTTAAACTGGATGTCACGGGGCAAACCATTGAAATGCTTATAATGAGGAATTCACTGATCTTCCAAACACATTGCGAATAAAACTTTGAAACTAAATACACTACTTGCTAGTCAGTAAGTTGTGGTCGTCCTCTTGGTAGCAAAGAAATAAACTTGTTGAATACAACTTTGTTCAAAATGTCCCTGAGGTTAATCCACAGTTTCATGGATCAGGGCAATATGTTAGTATTTTTCATTTCATCTCTACTAAATATATTTGTATTTTATCTAATATATATGTTTGTGTTAACAACGAGTAGACTACTTTCTTGGAATGCTGCCAATATATTAGTATTTTTCATTTCATCTCTAGAAGCATAGAGTTAATTTTAAATCTGTAAATACCATCTTACGATTGTGTTGTTAGAATAAATGAGGACACTTCATTATCTATTGTAAAAAGTGTACTTCTTCTTTCAAACAAAAAAGTGTACTAGTTGATAGATTCAGATATTTTTGGCATGCCAATCAAAAGAAGAGATGCATTAGTATGCTAAGGAGATTGTATAAATATAAGATAATGGTCGAGGAAGAGCAGCCAAATTAGTATACTTGAAAGTTGCTAAAATTCTAAGAAATTGAAGCTCATAGGTGAGTGAAAAACCAAAGGTAAAGAAAGGATAAGAAGGATTCAAATACTCCATCCTTTGCTAGGGTTAGGGATAATGTTGGATTTTATTGCGATGACTTAACTTGCCGTACAACAACAACAACAACAACAACAACAACAACAACCAACAACTAAGTCTTAATCCCACTAGGTGGAGTCGGCTATATGAATCCTTTATTTTCATTGCGCTCTATCAATTAACAAATCTTTATTTAGGTGTAAGTGTGTAAGCTCACTCCTTATAGTTTTTTACCATGCCTTTTTTGTTCTTCCTCTTCTTCTTCAATGGGCAAAATTCAATAACTCAATTTTTCTAACTGGAGCTTCAATCGGCCTACACATGTTCAAACTATCTTAGCCGATTTTGTTTAATTTTATTCTCAATTAGTTCAACTTCAATTTTCTTGCGGATATACTTATTTTTTATTTTAGTTTTTCATATATACATACACATCCAACTTAGCATCCTTATTTCTATAACAATTATTTTATTTGTGTATTTTCTGTTTGTAAGTCAGCATTTAGCACCATATAACATCGTTGATCTTACTATAATTTTATAAAATTTACCTTTAAGTTTGGATGAAATTTTCTATCGCACAACACTCCAGAAGCATTTCTTCATTTTACCCATCCTGCTTGGGTCCTGCTAATAACGTCATTATCTATTTCATCATCATTTTGTATAATTGATCCAAGGTATCTAAAGCACTCACTCTTTTGACAATTTGATCACCAATTGTCACATCACTATTCACCAGTATAAGTGCTTTTTTTTGACTAAATGCGCACTTCATATATTCAGTTTTTGATTTACTGAGAGGAAAACTTTTACATTCTAAAGTATTCCTCCAAAACTCGAGTTTCTTATTATAGTTGGATTACACCAAGACTCAGTTTTATGTCCGTATCTTTTTGCTTTGGTTATGGAAGTCCTGATTGGACATAGTGAAGATGACCTTGGTGTATGCTTTTTGCAGATGATATTGTCCTTATTATAAAACAAATAGATGACTTAACTTGCCATCTCACTTCAAAAATTGTTTTTGCTTGGATTGATTGATTGAAATTTGTAAATCTATTTTTTCTGTAATCTATTTCTGGCATAAATCACTTTTATTCAATTATTCATTTAATTTATGAGGCAATCTTTATGCTTTCATGAGAAAAATCAGTTATCCTGATCCAGTTTTGGCAATATTACCCCTTTTAGTCACTAACACCTCCATGTAAATCTTTTTGCAGCTTGAGGTTGTTCGCTCTCTACTGGTTGGGAATTGCATAGAACCACTTACTTATTTGGCTATCTACTTAAAGGTTTTTACTTAACATAATATTATTTTGATGGAATCTCTTGTTGAACTTGTTTTTGGATCAAGCCAAGCTATAATGGTGTTAAATAAATATCTGCCCAACTTCTGTCAAGCGAGTGCTGTCAAAAGCAAGATGAAATTTTCTTGCTAATATTGCATCTTGGCCAGTTCTTCTTGATGTACCTGAATGAAAATTTGATTTGATCCAACCACTAATACCTAAAGTAACCGTTTTGTTAACTTTTGTTCTGTTTTTTCAGTACTTCTTTGTTCGTGATACTATTGTTTGGCCACCACGGGCAGGTTTAAGGTTTAGGTTTGTTAGTTAACAGAAATTTAACTAAAGTTATTCCTTTTTTTCCCCCCCTTTTGCAGTGGATTAACACTGGTCAGATCCCCTGCTTTGAAGATGGAGGCCATCATCGTCCAAACAGACATGCTGAGATTTCAAGGATTATTTTCCGTGAGCTTGAAAGGATGACCTATGCAAAAAACACCTCGTTTAAGGTTGATTGATTCATACCTTGTTCGCACCATTTGGAAAGTAATGCTTTTAAAATTTAAAGTAAATTATTGTTAGGTTAGTTTGCTATGTAGTTTGTTCCAATTCAGTTGCATGACATGAGAATTCTCTAAATACACTGTATTTTGTTTGCTAGATTTATGAAAACATTGCATTTGCCAGTATATACTTCTTTTAGAAGTATGGCGCATGTTTTTTTTGCATCATTGAGATGCCTGGAACCTTCTATCATCGTAGTGCCAAGTTTAAAAGGAAAAAAACATAGCCATGGTTTAATTACATACCTATCTGTTATTTTCCATATGTAGATTAAAAGGATAAATGATGTTTTTCTGGAAATGAGTCCTGGAATCCGTGCTTTATTGAAGTCAACAAGATATTTCAAATTCCATGTAAACATAAATATATCCAGTTGCCCTTAGCTAGACGTTCCAAAGAATTATTGCATGACATTTCATTTTCATCTCCGCCATCATCATCATCATTATATAATCTAGCCTCTGCTCTACTATGTTGTCATTTTTCAAGAATTTTTTGAGTGAATTTGTAGTATATACAACCCTTTTGCTTACTTCAGATCTAAACTTCTTGCTGGTATTTTCTGGTCATTGTTAGACTCTAATTGTGGTGTTAAGACCACGCTTGCTTGTGTTTGTCCCATTGTCACTTCACTTGCCACTTCCTGCTATTAATTACATTGCTATGGGTTGAAGATAGAGTTGCTAAACTCTTTCTGTGAAACTTCAATAGCACTAATATATACTTCATAAATGGAAAATCTTCTCTAATTCAAGTATCTTTCCTTGAATTAACTCTTTCAAATTACATGTGGTCTACCGGGCTGTCCTCTAGTTTCTGAAACTTCCCTGATCTATGGTTCTATTTACTCCCTTTCTAATTTAGAGATGTGTCTGAAAGTTAGTGTCTTGCTCCTAATTTGCTCCTTTTCTGTGTCCCTAATATTATATCCAGAAATCAATATATATATATATATATATATAGATATCCAGAATTTTGAAAATTACATAAAGCCTTCACCATGCTGACCTATTCCATTAACTTCCCATGATGGCGATACTATTTTATGCCTTTATCTATTTATTTTTAAATTATATATCTATTTATTTCTAATTTGCAAATTAAGTTATTCTTTGGGCTGATCTCTCGTGTGGTTAACTCACCACAATTTTTTTTTCTTTTTGTTTAAAATTTTCTTTTCTTCTAATTTAGAAACTTGTTTTGAAAGTTCATATCTTCTTCCTCTCTTTTGTTTTTTTATCTGTATACAGAACTGTAATAATTTTTAGGTTAAACCTTAGATGTTTTTATATGCATGTATATGTGTGCGTATATGTGCACACGCGCGTGTGTGTCGCAGAAATAAAGATGCTAAGGTGGATGAATGTGTATACGTGAAAGGACAAGATTAGAAATGATATATTCGCGAGAAAGTTAAAGTAGCCTCAATTGGAAATAAGCTCAAAGAGAGTCAACTTAGATGGTTTAGACATATAAATTGTAGGCTGATAAAAGCTCCAGTAATGAAAGTTGAATTATTAGATCTTACTCATGTGATAAGAGAAAGAGGAAAACAAAAAATATATGACAACAAACTATAAGAAATGATCTTACGTATTTTGAGCTAAATAAAAATTTGTTATTTGATAGAGTGTAATGAAAATAAATGATTCATATAACTGACTTCACTTAGTGGGATAAAAGCTTGGTTGTTGTTGGTGTTGGTGATGATTTTTTTGAAATTTTTTCTTTTCCCTTTCTTTCCATTAAAGAACTCTGCCTACACTAAGCTTCACTATTTTTTTTTTTGCATAAACACTACGGGTCTGTTTGTTTGTAAGGTTTAAATTTAACAAGGTTAAAATTAAACTTGGATAAAAATATTTTTTATTAAAAGTTGTGAATGATGTGAAATAAAGTTAGTTATTATGTTGGGATATGTGAGGGATGTGATATAAAATTAGTTATTATGTTGAAATATGTGAGTGATGTGATATAAGTTAGTTATTATTTTAGTAATGTGTGTAGGATGTGATATAAAGTTAATTTTTAATATTAAATTTTATGTATGATGTGATATGCCTGTTTAAAATAAAACTAGGTCAATTTTGAACTGCCAAACAAACAGGGGCTACAAGCCCCAAGGAAAGGGGGGAAGGGTTGAGGTTGGTTGACAACCAGCATAAAATTTGTCCCTTCTTATAATGGATTTCTCTAACCTCAATTAGTTTGTGGTTAAGGCTTTATTATTGTTGTCTTCACAATTGATTTCTCTAATTGTGACTAGTTTGGGGTTAAAGTTTTGTTGTTGTTGTTGTCGTCAGTGTCGTTGTTTCTTTTTGATTTTAAAATTATTGGTTGAAGCTTCATATTTCTCCCTCGTTATACTTTTTTCCTTCTATATAATGATGCATGTATTTTAAATTCAAAATTAAATACAACTATCATCCGACTGACTGCTATTTCCATTAACTCCCATGTTGTCTTACTCTTTGTTTTTTATTTTTTTATTTTTCTCTAATTTAAAAACACTCTTCTAGAGGTAATATCTTACTCCCACAATTGATGCTTTTTTGTGTTCATAACGCTATGTCAAATCTTAACATTTAAAAATCATCAACTAGCTTACATTTTCATTGACTCCAGGTGGTAGTATTTTTTAAAAAAATTATTTATGGTCTTCTTCTTTCTTTCCATTTAAGAAACGTGCCATGAGAGTTAATATCTAACTCTACTTTTGAAAACATAATACTACATTCAAATTTTTAATAAGAGGCCTTAACTAGGCTGGCCCCTTGTTCCATTTACTTTCCATGATTTTTTTGTCCTCCTTTTTTCTTTTTTAATCCCTGTTTACTGACTGTGTAGTATTATCTCCCTTTCTAATCAAGAAATTTTTTCTGAAAAATTAATTACCCGTTCCTATTTTCAATACTTCTAAATTGTATGATGTTGCATCCAAAATTTTGATGTAAATGAAAGTTTGCACTGTTTTGAACTGTATCAATTTTGAAATAAAGAACTTTGTTGATTTTGTTGGAGGTCTTCTGATACTGATTTTAAATAACAGTAATATACAGTTAAAAGCTTTTTTTGTTTGTCACCAGTTAGAATATAAAATGATTCTTAAGCTATAACCTGCAAGCTTAAGTTTTTAGGTCAGTTGGTAGCTAAATATTTAGCATGGTATCAGAGTCAGTGGTCTAAAGTTTAAATTTTGGTGACCCCTAATTATTTATGGCATAAACATTAAACAAACAAATAGTAACTATGTTGGATTCTACGCTGTAAGCAAATAAGCTTGTATGTGAGGGGTTGTTAGAATATAAAATTACTCCTAGGCTATAGCTTTTAGGTCAGTTAGTAATTAAAGATTTAACATCGCCCATTGACTCTATTGTTTGTCTGGTGACTGATTAGCATTGGTCAGTAGTTATAAATGTCACCTATCTGAGAAACCCTTTGGTTTTCATCTGCATGCTCTCCTCCTATGGATCTCTTTTGGAAAGGTTTTTCTTGTCATTTCCATATTTAGGTACAGAGTTGGAACTGGTAATCTTTGTATTTGCTTTGAAACTACTTTCTCATATTTTTAATCATGTGATGGTGTGGTCCCAATTAAGTTTTTGTTATAATTTGTCTGCTCCATTTACGTTTCAGGATGTTCTTGTGATCCGGAAAATTCACCCATGTTTGCCTTCCTTTAAGTCAGAGTTCACAACTTCTGTCCCTCTTACACGAGTGCGAGATATTGCTCATAGGAGTGATATTCCTCATGATCTGAAGGTTAGTTTTATCATAATCTGCTGGTAATGTTTGTAGTTAAACCTTTAAAAATCTGCAATTCCTATTCTACAGCAAGAGATCAAACATACCATACAGAACAAGCTTCATCGTAATGCTGGTCCAGAAGATTTGATTGCTACAGAGGAAATGCTTGCTAAAATTACTAAAACTCCTGGTGAATATAGCCAGGCATTTGTAGAACAGTTCAAGATATTCCATTGTGAGCTTATAGATTTCTTCAATGCTGGGAGGTTTGTTTCAGTTTGGACTTGACTCTATCTTAAAATTTTGATTCATGATGATGTATCCTTACCTTTTATTTGATTTTCAGTTGTCATTTCTTACTGTTTGAATAATGTTTGGTTTTCTTTATTGTTGAATTCATGTTATATTTTAGTTAGAAACATTGAACAATTCTAAGATGTAAACTATGGTGATTTTGGCTAAACAGAATTTCCAAATATATTTTAACCAAATTCAATATTTCTGTTATATTAGTAAAAACTGCAGAAGTACATTTGGTTCCGTTCCTAGTTTCTAACACAGTGAATGGCTTGGCAGTCTGACTGCGCATCTGGGATCAATCAAGGATTCAATGGATGAACAAAGCTTAGAACTTCTTAACCTGTTTTTGGAACGAAAAAGGGTAAATGCCTTGTATGCATGTGAAGTTTGATATTTACATTCCATTAAGGTGTTCAAATGCTTCTTGTTTGCTGCCAGATTCGAGTAGAGTGTGATTCTGTTGTTGTGAAAGAAGATACTGCCTTCTACCTTTAAATCCAAATAACAGTTTTGCTACTTTGGTTCTCTAGTTCTTTGAAAAAAGACTTAGCAACGGATTCTCCTAGGCACTTTACGAAGACAATGAATGAGACAAACTAGATTTTCAAATGCAGATAGATTTAACTTGGGAAATCCAAGCATTGAGAGAAAGTACCAAGACCAAACGGCAAAATGTAAGCTTCACTACAAATTAGTGAACTACTTGGCTTTCTATTCCATTGGAACACCTTCTGTAGGATTGCACACACAAACTTACTAAGTCTTTATGAAGGCTTAAAGCAAGAACACTTTGCTTGGATGACTTAACTTCATCGTTTGACCTGATTGACATTGGAGGTTCTCCTCTGCTTTTCGTGGAATACTCTTCATATCAACAATAATATTTATTCATTTTGTTTTTGGTCTTTCTACTATTTACAAAGAGTTGGTTGATGTTTTCTACTTTGGACCATTATTGGTAGGCCAAGTTTGCACTGACTTGTCATGACATTGACCAAGTTATGTGCTTGAGAAATTGTGGCTGCAACAGTCCTCATCGAAGAATATGCTTCTTGGCTTCGTGGCCTTGTCGAAAAACAGTCTTTTGAGAAGTATCTTCGTCTTCAACTTCTCCTGTGATTCACTTTCTCAAAGACTCCTTCGAGGTTGACCTATTTGAGAACCTTTTCCGGTTTGCCTTCTTGAACAATCTTTTTTTTACCTTACCGACTTTATATTGAATATTTGGCTTTTATAATTAGGGATCACTCCAACGAAATCCCCTTCTCGAATTATGGTAAGTACTCCTAACATTAAATCTCCATGCAAACTTAATTTTTCTGATTTTCTTGTTGGCTGTCATCATTTTTAACACATGCTCATGAGTTGAATCTTCTCTAGCAGCACAAACTTCTTTTCGATTGCATTTTGATTCCAATTATATTTAGGCTGCATTATGTTTGACTATAAGTGAATACTCTGATTCTTGGCTAGGTGGATGGCGTTCTGGTCATCTTAGTGCAAAGGATACTCATTTTGCTTGTACCTTGACTCTTCATATAGCCTTTTCATTGACAAAAGCTCCTTATAACTCTCTACCAGCTATGTACTTAGCTTTGTTTATTGAAATTGCCACAATGTTTGCTGCTTTTATTGCCAAGCTACTCTTTCCCCTTCTAAATCTCTAGTTATATTCACATCAGCATAGCTGACTAAATTCAACTTCCTCTTTCTTCAAAACAACTCTTAACTTGCTCGTACCTCGAAGATAATGGAGGATTCACCTAGACCACAACTCAGTGCTCTTTTCTCGAATTGGAGAGATACCTGCTGATAACATTGCAAGCATGAGCAATGTTGTATCTCATCCAAACCATCACATACACTAAACTCTATTGTAGAGGAGTAGAGGTTTTTCAACATCTATTTCTTTGGTTGACAACTAGCTTTACCTTGTTTATATTGAATCTTTATATGACTCTCTATATATAAACTCCTATGAAAGACATATCTTTTTCGTCTTGCTATTCTTCTTTCTTCATGTCCAAAATCTATTTGGCTAGTCCCAAGTCCTTTCTATTGAAAACCTTGTCGAGTTTTGTCTTCAGCCGTCTCATCCATTCGACATCTCTACAAACCACCAATATATCATAAGGATAAAGTAATAGAGCAATGAAGTATTTACCTTTTGTCTTCTTGACTTGGACATGATGGTTTGAGGTGGTAAACATACTCCATCATGAAGACATCAAAGCATCGAATTATAGTACCACTGTCTTAGAGTCTACTTCAATCCATATAAACACTTCTTCAATTTGTAGATTGAGTGCTCCTTTTCATTAACTTGAATCCCTTTAACTACTCTATGTAGATTTCTACTTATAATTCTCTATGATGGAACGTCTTCACATCAAGTTGTTCAACTTCTAGGTTGAGGCATGCTGCCAGTCCAAGGACTATTTAGATAGAGGCCATGACCGGTAAGAATATATCCTCTACATCTATCCATTGCTTTTGCTTGAAGCCTCACACAATTAATCTTTCCTTGTACTTTGGCGATGAGTTTTTGTCTTCAATTTGAACGCCACTTTGTTCTTTAGTGCTCTTCTTCCCATGGTCAACTTAAGCATAAGTATTACTCTTATGGAGTGACGCCATCTTCTTTATAGCTTTCTTCCACTATTATGCTTCTTTGTTCTTTGGAGCTTCTTCGATGCACTCTCATGCATTCGTTACATATTTTATAGTGGGATACCTTATCGAAGGGCATTAGACTCTTGAAGATTGCCTGAGATCTTTGGCTTTCGGGGTATAGTCGAAAACGACCTCTCGAAGGCTTCTTCAGATTGTTGTCTTCACCTTCTTCTCGAAATTGTTTTTCAACTCTGCAACTCTCCCATCTGCTTGAGCTATTTCTTCGTCTTCAAAGACAACAGAGAGGATGAAGCCTTCTATCGCTTCTTCACTTCTTGAAGTGTTTGGTTCTTGAAAAAGACCACGGGTTTGTTTGTTTGACATATTAGAATTAGTTTAATTTTAAACAGGCATATCATATCACTCATAAAATTTAATATTAAAAATTAACTATAGTTCACATCAAGGGGGTTGTCGGCAAGAGCTAACGGCCTTGTAATGGTCTGCGTAGCCATCGGGCGTAGTTCCTCACGTGACCCTTGGATGGGTTGTGCAGTCACTGGTTTTGCACGATGGGGCGCAACCGCGCGCTGGTCACCCCTCTTATGTAGCCCTTGTGCAAGGGCCGAGTGAGGAGAGAGGCCGATGTGGGGCCGTGCAGCCTCGTGCGAGGGCTCCAAGGCCACAGGCGGTGCGTCGAAGCCTTGCTGTTGGGGCAAGAAAGAGGGAGAGTGAGAGAGAAGAGAAATGGCGGAAATAAGGGTATTTTGGGTATTTAAAAAATTTTAGTATTAAAGAATTATTCAATGGATCTGATTGATATATATATATATATGTATATCAGAATCAGGGCCTCAGATATTAAATTTTTAAAATCATTAACATGAGTGATATTATGCCTTAAACTTAGGGACTTGGATATAATTTACCCTTGATTTTATGATAGAGTAAGAAATTTAAATTGCACAAATTAAATTATTTAAAATAAAATTGGATCACTGATAAATAAGTATTTATTGATTAGATGGGGCCATCTAGTAAATTCAACTAATTAGACCTAATTCTCTTTATAAAAGCAGAATGTTCCTTAAATCTCATCCATAGTTATTTTACTTAAATAAATCTAAGACCAAACAATTAGATCCAAATCAAGCAATCTATTTGTATAAAATAATTTGAATTAAATTTTGATTAATTAGTAAAATTAAGTTTCAAGAAGAAATTATGACTCAATTCAAATGTTTGACCTCTAAACTTGAATCAAGTTGGCTTGAGCTGTTATATCCAACTAAGGGTGGATTGAGAAGCTTTGGTTGGAAGAAAAGATGGAGACACTGAGGAGAGGTCAAGTTTTGCGTGTATGTAGGCTGTAGCTTAGGCCTAGGTATAGTCATAGAGGTGGGTGTATAGCTAGAGGGTTGACATGGGCGACTACTCAGAGGGTGATGCAGGTGGCGTTCAGTCGACTAATTCGGCGAAGGGCCAATGGAATAGGAGTGACTGGCTACAATGGGTCTCCATCATTTGTGGATTGATGGGGGAGAACGACGTTGTGTAGCTCGACATAGATCTAGATGCAATTTGCAATGGATCGACGGGCTGACAGGAGAATAGTTGATCAAGGTAGAACTCATACAGGGATGATTGAATAAATACATTGTCCGGTAAATACAGATATTAGGTCGGCAGAAGCAAGGCTATTTGTTCGGTGTGAATTTTGTGTTGGCTAACAGGTGGAACAATACCGATGGAATGAGATTGTGGGACCAATTGACATACAAGTGAAGTGTGGTTGTAGCGTAGGTTTGACTATGAGGAAGAAAAGTAGTACAGGTTCGAACACCTTGCACTCTAACACACTCAAGTGCTTTAGAGATACATTCTTGCTCTCCGTATCTTCTCTAGAAGTTGCCCCTCAAAAGGCATAGTGGGTGATCAGTTGACAATATGAACAACCTTCATCAATGCCTGAGACAAGATGAATAACCATCATTTACTCAAAATATTTTCAGCAATTTAGTCTGAGATGAAAGACATCTGACATTCTTTCAAGTCTTGTTCATCCCTTGGATGATGTTATTTTGTGAAGAACTATTTGGTGTCATTCGCTTATGCCAATTATCATGATTTCGACAATACTTATGAAATATGCCCAAATATTGCTTTCTATTTTTGGTGAGTGCACATTTTAAAGACCTGCGACCTCTCCATCTCTCTTTTTATTGATAGATGGAACTCTCTGAACTTGTCAAACACCCAATTCTTCGACTTCAAGTGGTATGACCATATCTTAAGAAATAGTCATGAATGTGAGAAAGTATGACACTCCACCCAATGATTGCTGCCTCCCTTCACTTGCATTAGAATATACTTTCTCCAAGGGCTTCGTCTCCTTTTCAAGTGGCAACTGTACAAATTACTTTTGTTTGCTACCCTACAAGACAATCAACTCAAGTTTTCCATCTAAAGTTAAACCATCTTCTATTTTTCGAGAACCTCTAGGCTTCCCTTGTTCGTATAACCTACTAGTCTTTTTTGCTATAGCTCCATGGGTTGCATCAGAAATTTGCCTTTACTCTTACAAAAGCAACATTTTCACTCTCTTGGCTGTCATAAAGGCCTCTTTGGAAAGCTTTCGCTTTGTTTTACCACATGTATTGATGTACCCTTCACCATCTAGCTTATATGTCGAAGGAGAATGAGGTGAATGCTTGAGACATGTCTTACATTTCTTAACTTGCACTCCAAGTTGGTCTCCATGTCAATATCTCCAATGCACACAATTTTTCAACGCATAATTTGTTCATTCTGACAACTTCATACTCTCCTCGTGTAAGCTGAAAAGAATTCCTTCTTGGATGCCACATGGTAGGATGATCTAGCACCTATAACCTATATCATATCTTGGCAAGGAAGACATTACCCCTTTTTTGGTCAGTTGACTGACCAAGAGCTCATCTTCGATTGTTGATGTGCTCACGGTAAAAGTGCCTGAAGACACAGAATTTGGCATTTTGTTTTCCTTCTTTTGTTTTCTCTACCATGTTAATTGTTTTTTAAGGTGGTCATTCTTGTCTCAGTAGTGGCATTTGAAATCTTTATTTAAAGAAAACTTCCTTCTAGACTTGTCTTATTCTTTACATTTTTTTCTTTAGCTTCTCTCTTTTATCAACAATTATTGTCTCACTATTCGTTGACCCGTATGATTGTCTTGTCTTTTTCAACAAATTCGATGTGGCATGTGGAGATCACTCCATGGAGCACTAAATTACTTTTATTTAGGCGCTTAATACCCAGGGAGATGTAGGTTTTCCCAACTTTGGCAGTGACGTTAGGTGGATCAGAACTTGTAGGTCGTCAAACTAGGTCATCTTATGGCAACAGGTTGGTTGGTGGTGCTTTGTATCTCATTTAGGTGCTTATCAATTGAAATCCTTCCTTGAACTTCATTTTTACTCACTTATTAAGCAGAAATCCTTCTTGCTTGCCATCTTCCTCTCAGATAGTCTCTCTAGCCTCCAGCACAAGGAATGAGGTGCCTGTTTTGCTAACACGAAGTGAAACACTCTGTCATCCAACAATTGATGTGGCATGCTAACTTCAGAGGTGTCTTCTCCCACTCCTCTAGTTACATGTCTATAGGCTTTCTTAGAGCCCCCTTCAAAAGTTTATACAAATTCTCATACACAAGGAAATCAGACATTTTGCGTTTCTAGATGCTCCACTTTTGATCATTCAGACACGTCATTCTGTTTTGATTTTCAGGTTCCATGTCTTCTATGAGGCTCACTGAACCTGGTCAACCTTTGATAACTCTTCTTGTTGCCAAAGAATATATATCCTTCTTCCTTTAAAGCTAAATAAGGTTTTTGACATTGGATCTTTGGCTCTTCAAGATTGTTATGAGCTGTGGATACTCCTTTTTGGCACTTTAAGACGACATTGGTAAACGATACATATCATAAATATAAATACATAGATTTTGTTGTGGAAAACCATAGCTCTAAAGAGAGAAATCATGGCCAAATGACAGAAAAGTTCTCTATAAATTGCAGGCTTTTTTACTTCTGTGGAGCCATTACACAAACTTTCTAAGTTCTTTCTATGAAGGCTTTAGGCAAGAATGGCTCACTTGGATGACTTGAATTCAATGTTAGACTTCATCGATAGTGGTGGAGCTCCCTGTGGAACTCTCTTCACAATGCAACTTCTCTCTATCTTTTCTTCAACCTCTTCACTATTTATTGAGAGTTGGGTAGGGTTGACATCAAGTCAATTTTGATCGAGGCTGTCAACCTGAACTCGAAGTTGAACATTTTGATTTCGAGTTCAATTTGGCTTCAGTCGATTAAAATTTATTCGAATTTGAGTCAATTTTTAAGTTGAATCAAACATTTTTTATTTAATATATATATTATAACATAATATTAAAAAGCCATTTATACATACATTTATAACTTAATCCTTTTATATAAACCATTATAACCTATTTTTTATGCATTAAATATCTTAATTATACATTAAGAAATTTTAATACGTATGAATATATGCATGTCGAGTCGATTTTGAATCGAGTAAAATGCAATTGATTTTCGAGGTTTGAACATAATTATCGTCCCTAGAGCTGGGTGAACTTTGTACTTCATGTTGTTTCCTTTTGTGATTAGCATTAATAAAGAGTTTTTGATGATTAATTACACATTCAATTTGGTGAATGCTAATGAATATTAAGTTGAATTGTGTAGGTATGAAGGGATTCAATGGAGAGCTTAAAGCTTCATCAACTAGTGTGAAAGTAAAAATGGCGCATGTTGTAGCATAATATTATTGTAACATTCGAAGTTCGATGTGCTTAGAATATTTATTTTTTGGGTTTATTTGGGAAAATTCAATTTGAGGTTTGAGTATGTTTGGTTTAGATATGATCAATGGGCAGGCTGCCTGACGGGCCAGCTGAGCTTGATATCTATTTGGGCAGGCTTGGATAAAAAAGAAAAACCCATAAATTAATATTGGGCTTTAGGCTCGAGCTTGTTAAGACTCGGGCCAGGCTTGAGCTTTAGTTTTTAGTTAGATTTGGGCCCGCTCAACATATTATAATTAAAAGAAATTGATATTTTGATTCCTGAGTTTAATTTGGAGAGGGAGCATTTCATCGTTATGAAGTGATTAAATTATTCAATATTGATTTTAACGCACAAAGATTTATATGTGATACTTTAAAATATTAAATCAAATAAATTAATTATATTGCTAGCTTGAATTGAATTATCTATATTATATAAACATTGTCTTTTATATTTTATGAGATTTGAATCATGGAAAGTTGTTTTAATGATTTGCATTTATTCTAGAAAGCAATTATTGTTATAATAAATTATTTAGTGTTAATTATTATAAGTAAATAAATAATGCTTGCAAATTATAGAAAAATAGTGGAATTGAAAGAAAAGTGTTATTATAATTCTGGGTAGGCTTGGGGCCTCGAAGCAAGCCCAACATCCGAGCTTAGGCCGAGCCTGGATAAAGAAAAAAATCTTTAGGCCCGAATGGGTCTAGCCCACTCAATGATTAGGTCTAGTTTGGATAGAAGTCAATAAAAAGTATTTATAACATTTTAAAAACACTTTAAAGGATGTGTTTTGGTTAATCGAGTCATTTCCCGATGCTTAGGAGGGCCATTAGTTGGTTAAGTCTATTTAGTTCAAAACTTGTTGGAATTGCAGGTACATAGATTTAGATTGACCCAGGCCTAGCTTAGGTTGACTGTGCACTGTTAGGTCGACCCAGACCATCCTTGTTGACTTAACATAAGCTGGGAGTTAGGTCAACCCACAGGCAATTAGGTCGATCTAATGGGTCTTAGGTTGACCTAATGATTATTAGGTTGACCCAATTTTGAAAGTTGGACCCTTTTTTGGTAGGGATTTAATCTTAAGGTCAACCCTGGCAAAGGCTTAGTTGACCTAGCCCTGTTTTACAACAATTTCATCTAACTGTTTAAGTTTTCATATTTGGCCTTCTTTGTCCTGTATGAAAATTTTTTGTGCACTACTTTTATCGCTTTTTTGTGGTGGAGCTCTATAACTTTTCTACATGATTAACTTTTTATTATAAAGTTCAACATTAAGTAATTAAAAGTCAAGGTGCTCTTGTCATTTCTTTCTGGGGTGCTCATATTTGATTAATAGGAAAATGAGTGAGATTTTATTTTGTTAATATCTTGCTATAAATTTTGTTGTATATATTTTTTCTCCTTCATTTGATTGAAGAGGGCATTTTAGTAGGGGCACTTATAAAAGGTGTTCGATTCTTTCATTTTCTTGTGAAGATGGCCTTTGAATAGGATGATGTGGAGGTCTTTGTTTTCATTCACTTTCTAATGAAGAGAGCCTTGGGTAGAGAAACTTGGAAAAAGTGAGTCTTGCTAAATCATGTATTAGGACTTGCTTCATTACTTTGGTGCCAAGGTTTGGCTTATAGTGAAATGTTTTATAGTTATAGTTTGGCCATGGATAGACACAAAAGTCTTGAATTGTGTAAATCTTATGCCTCTGTGGTGTGTTTATTTATTGCTTTTGCTTGCTCTACTAGCTAATTTGTTATTACTATTTGCTTTTTGAGTTTGTTTTTTGTGTACATCTTTTATATTCGGAGAAGTCTCTTTTTATCTCTCTAGATGTGTGCATTAATCCTACTCTTTAAACTAGTTTGGTTATGTCAATCTTGCGCTTGTCATGATGATGATTAATTTCTCATACTTGCTTTTTTAGGCTTTGCACTACTCGAGGAATTGCAGCTACATCCTCTTTAAATAATGTACATTTTTGGTCCTAGATCTTGTCGAAAACACTATTTTTTAAAAACTTTTCTTGTTCTACAAGCATTATCGTCTTCATATTCACCTTCTGGTGGTTCACCTTTTCGAAAACTCTTTTGAGGTAGAATTGTTCAAGACCCTTTTCGATTTTCCTTTTTGAACAACCTTTCTTTGGCTTCGTTGTCTTGATGTTGAACATTCCTTTTGGCTCTCATAATGTTAACATGCTTGACCTATCCAAACATTACTGGGAACTTGAATTTTGAACCTACAATGTTCATTAAAGTTAATGTATTTGGTGTGTTGTATGTTAGAAAAAATTTATGAGGCTTAAAAGTAAATTTTATAAGACAGTAATAAGACCAATGATATTATATGGTATCGAATGCTGGCCTATAAAATATTAGTGTGCAAATAAAATAAGTGTTGCAAAGATCATGAAACAAATGAGTGGATATGCACAAAAGGGCAGGATGAACGACGAGTATATTCGTAAGAAGGTTGTAGTAATCTTAATCGAGCATAAGTTCAAAGAGAGTCGATTTAGATAGTTTGGATATATAAATTATAGGCCGATAAGAGTTCCAGTAAGGAGAATTTGGTTATTAGATTTTTCCCGTGTTGTAGGAGGAAGATAAAAACCAAAAAGAACTTGGCAAGTAATTATAAAAAATGATCTTGCTTACTGAGAGCTAAATGAGTTATTATTATTTTTTGAAAGTTGGCATTGTCATAGCATGAAGAGTTGTTATTTGATAGAGTGCAATGAAAATAAAGTATTCATATAATAGACCCCACCTAGTCGGATAAAGACTTGGTGATGGTTGTTGCTATTATTATTGTGTACATTGAACAGAATGCCTTATTAGGGCTGACCAATATTGGAATGATAGGGTGTGTAACAGTGCTCTTAATACAATTAACAGGGTTTGATTTTAACATAAAAGCTTAGTTTGTTTGTCTTGGTATGGATAAAGACAGCATGAGGGGAAAAAAGGACATAATACGGTAACTATGTAGATTATGTTTTTCATAATAGGTGCAATGATACTTATTTCCCACTGGCATGTGTAATTCACACTTGATTTATTTCCCTTCATGTGTTCGACACTTTCTAATCTTACACTATACTGCAGTCCTCACATTTGCGTATAAATATGCTGAGTGTATGCATAGATGCTTTGCCTAATGCCTGGAATCTATAAGATGGGATTTGCCTCACATTGATTGCATCAGAATAGTGAATTATTGTACTTTACAGAAGCAGTATAATGTTATTAAACTTGCTCAGCAGAGTTTGGAGGAATTATCAGAAGAAAGGCCTTTTGTTAAAAGTGCTGGAGTAGACATACTGATGCCGGTTCTTGAGTCACTGACAAACTTGAGATCAATGATTGTTAAAGGTCTTGATAGTGGCCTTAGGAATGATGCTCCTGATGCTGCTATTGCTATGCGTCAGAAGGTAAAACTTTTACTTTTGTAACAATTCATATTTTTATGGGTTTTGGCTGTTGGTGTCCTGCTCTAATGTATAAATCCTACATAGTGGCGCCTATGTGAGATCGGCCTGGAGGAATATTCCTTTGTTCTTTTAAGCAGGTATTCCTTTCAGTTTCATCAATCCATTTAAATTGTATAATGTAATATCGATTATATGACTTAATCTTGCATTATTGTGACACGTGAAATTTTGAAACTTGACATTATAATAAAGGTGCCAACGATGGAAATTTGGGTTGACTTTTTAATGTGCATCTGCTTAGTAGATCAAGTTAGTCATGCTAACCAAAAAACCATCTGGCAATCTCTCGGTTCATGCTTTCTTGCTTTTTCACTTCACATTTCAATGAGTAAAAGCATAGGTGATGTTGGTTGTTGACACATTAAAACAACAACAAGCCTTAATCCCACCTAGATCCCACTAGGTGGGGTCGACTACATAAATTCTTTGTTTTTATTGTGTTCTATTAATTAACAAATCCTTATTTAGGTCTAAGTGAGTAAGATCACTTTTTATAGTTTTCTGTCATGTCTTCTTCTTTGTACATAGGGAAAATCCGATAATTCAATTTTCCTAACCGTGTTGACACATTAAAACATGAATAAAAAACCATCCGGCAAACTCTCGGTTCATGCTTTCTTGCTTTTTCACTTCACATTTCAATGAGTAAAAGCATAGGTGATGTTGGTTGTTGATACATTAAAATAATAACAACCAATCTTTAATCCCACTAGGTGGAGTCGGTTACATGAATTTTTTATTTCTATTATGCTTTATTAATTAATAAATCTTTATTTAAGTTTAAGTGAGTAAGATCACTTCTTATAGTTTCTTGCCATGTCTTTTTTGGTTTCCCTCTTCCTCTTTGTACATGAGGAAAATCCAATAGTTCAATTTTTCTAACTGTGTTGATTCATTAAAACATGGATGAAAAAATATTTTTTCGAAGGAATTCACGAAGAGCTTTTTTGATCAAAATCAAATGAGAACATGTGTCAAAAAAAATCGGATTGCAGCAACCCGTATTCCCTCATTATTAACCAAAAAGGTATAAAGAAGAAAAAAAATCATCTTTCATTTCACTTCATTTAAACCCACTTACTAGCGCTAACCCGACCTTTTTCCCTGTCATCGAGGCCCCCCGTAAATTTCAGAATATCATCTTTAGCACCAGCTGCCATACCCTACTTCTTTGAATTTTCTGCACATCACCTTGTAATCATTATCCCAACTCCCTCACCAGCCACATCAGATTCTATTCCGCTGAACACAATAACATTTTTATAATATTTTCTCCACTGATTGCCACTCCACCGCCACTCGGAGAATTTCATCTAACACCTTTTGGATGTTCGTTTTCGTCTGACATCTTATAATACTCACGGACAACAGTTTCTTATATATTGCCTCCCCATAAATTTTGAAAAACTTTGGCGAACTACTGAAGGTGATCAAATGTCTCTACTATGGGTATATAGTGAGGTTAGAAATAAGCATGTTGAGGGCGATGCAGATATCCATCAATGTCCCAGAGCTAGAGTGATCATAGATGGTGGTGTAGTTCTGGAGCCACTCCTTCCTCCGTAGTTCATTTACCATTCTTTTCCCAATTATGCTCTACCACCATAGTGCCTTCCGACGCTCACCATCATAGGATCATAAGGGTGGGAATGTTCTTTGCTCTATTCTCTTTCATTTTTGCAAGAAACATGATGAATCGTTCATGATCGTTACAGTTCATGAATATTTCCTCGTAATTTTTAATGACGACGTAGGGAACTTGGTTGTATGGGAGGGACCCCCAATTGTCGAGCGCTCATATAAACTTCGGGAATTTAGAGAGCTTTGTGGAGGGGGACAAGAACTTTTCGCTGGAGATGGTTGCGAATGTGATGGGCGTAGGGGGCTTCGTCTGCATTGACAAGAATTCCTTGGGGAAGATGCGACAGGCGATACCCTCGCAGAGGAGGGTGGAGTGACTGTAGTGCGAATTCTGCAATGGATATCAGTTGGCCACGAGGAAAATCTTCCACATCTTGCCAGAGTGGAGGTAGCCGAGGTCCATGATGAGCATGACGACAAAGTGGCCGGACAGTCATAGAGAAAATGATAGTTGGGGTTGCAGACGTAGCGATCGATGATCATCCTCTTTGTTCCTCTCACACCAATCGCGATAGCGGGTTCAATCTTGACCCTGGGAAGTTCAGCCTTGAGGGCCTTCTTATTCTCCTCCTTCCTCTTTTTCTTGTTGAAATTAGCATTCTTGGCATGGGCCAAGCACCAAGCTAAGATCGACAACATGTGGTGGCCACAATGGATGACGACAGCTCGTTGGCAAGTGTCGTTACTGTCTATCATGCGGTGGAGGATCTTAGGGAGATCTTTAAAATAACCTACTTTTGAGATAGAGGGGAAATTATGGGCGTGGGTTTTGGGTTGGTGGCTATAGATCCAGAGGTCAGCTGTGTAGAACCCTTCCCAATTGGCTTTGCCATAGTCACCGGGAAATTAAGGGATAAAAAGCCATTTTGCTGTCTGGCTTTCCCATTTAATGTCATGATGGTGCTCATCCACAAATTGTTTGGCATTTCTAAACAGTCAATCTAACAATGTTTGTCTACAGTATTTGTGCAACATGTCTTAGCCATATCGTAAACCGTGATAAATGTTATCCAGGCGATGTTTGGAGTGCAAACATTTAATATAATTAACTAAAATATTCCAGCAGATGCAAATTGTTCTCAGTTTCCACTCCATTAACATGAAAGGGCCTAGTTTACTTTCCTGCAAAATAAGTAGCTAGGTATCAAATTATCATTCTTTAAAATGCACTTTGGTCTAGACAAGGTACATAGTTGACTAAAGAAACAAGCTTTCCAAGTCTACCCTTCACCTTATTTTTTCATAATTGAAGAAGTCATTAGCTGAAAGTGCGCTAAGCCTCTTGACAAACCAATGGTTATCATGCCTTCAGAAATATGATGACATTACAACAGAACTAACAGGATAGCTAAACACAAATGTGCAAGTAGTCAAATTTGGAAAGAACTATACAAAACTCTGTGCACTTCCTTTCAAAATGTTTTTGGACAGAACTCAGAAGTATTGAAGGAGTACATTACAGACTTGATAGAAGTGTTGAATAATTGCAATACATGCAAAATGGTAACAGTTGACTACAGATTTGGATATGTGTGTTGAATAAGTGCAATACGTGCAAAATGCTGAAAAATACGAAATTGCAGTCATGTTCACACATAGAGATTTAAGTAGTGAAACTTATCTTGTTGAAGTGGACACTTTTTGATGCGGGACGGAAAAACGAGGCCAATGATATTTTATATGTATATTCAGCAAAATTAATTAACAAATTATTTTAATTAAGAGAAAATATTTTCTAGATAAATTATATGATAAATAAGATTTTTTTAAATTCCGTAAATTAAGATATTTTAAAATTAAAATTAAATTGGATTGTATGATAAACAAGAATTTATCAATTTAGATTAGGGCGTCAATTTAAATTCAATAAATCAGATCCGAGGTTCAGGAATTTAGGACAGACGTCTCACAGTTAAATTCAACAGTAATTGACACACAAGAAATATCGGATCACACAATTAGAGCCAAATAAATAATTTAAGTCAAGCGAATAATTTATATTGAAATCAAATAATCAGCTTAGTGGGGTTCGAGAAAGAATTTACCCGAGGTAGACTAGTGCCGAGGCATAATCGCTCAAGCTAAGCGGGTAGTGAAGAGGGCGAAGGCAAGGCTGACGGAGCGCGTCGCCGTAGCGCACAGGCGAGGGAGACCGTCAATCAGCAGAGTGGAGGCGGCAAAGTGGGGCGATCGAAGGAGCGAAGTCGAGGTGACCGGCGTCGCCGGTGGCTGGCGGATCGGCTGGAACAAAGGCGGCGGCAATCGAGCGCCTGTAGGTGGCACTCGGGCGTACCAAGCGGTAGAGCAGAGGCAACAGAACCCCGTTGTCGCTGCGGCAACGGCGTCGCCGGAAGTCGGAGAGCAGTCTGGGGCAGAGGCGGATGGAGGCAAGGTTAGGCGCGACGGTCGGCGGGCGAGATTGGCGGCGCGGGCGGAGCAACTGCGGGCAACGCGCGAAGACGGGCTCGGCGAGGGGC